>OZ004639.1:226662-684758 GCA_963924495.1 Nemapogon koenigi
GTCTCGAGCTTCAGAGCCGGCGACCCGCGTGATGACCCGCTACCGACACCGGACACCAGCCGCTACTTACTGAGGCGGCGCATGATGGAGCCTGCCAGCGAGCCCTGACGCGCGCGCGACGTGCCGGGCAGGCGCTCCCCTCGCGGACCTCGACGTCGCGGCGGCGGCTCAGGCGGGGACTCTCCCAGCGGTAGGTGGTCGGGCCGCGCTGCTCCTCCTGCCCCCGCTACGTCCTCCCGCCACCTCTCTCGCAGCTCCTGGTGCATCCTGTCGTACACGTCCTCCCCCCGCTCTCCCCGCTCCGCCCGCTCTCGCAGCTCTCTGTGCATCCTCTCGAAGGCGGCGGCGCAGCGTCGTGCGGGAGACCCGGGGTCGTCATCCAGCTCGTCAGGGGGCGACAGTGGAGGCGGGGGAGGGGAAGAGACTTCCACATGGTCGGAAGGAGAGGGCTGGCGGGCGGGCGGAGGCTCCGGAGGGACCGCGAAGGCCGCCTTCAGCTTGAGGTCCACTCTGGACAGTTGGCGCTTCAGGTTGAACGTCTTCCACGAGGAGGACTTCCGTCTCGTTTCCGGCTCGGTCCGCTCGTCCTGGGGGCCCGGATCGTCGGAGGGACCTCGGGCGACGTCGGGGGGACTCGTCGAGGGGAGCGGGGCGGCGTCCTCGAGCTTGGGGCGACGGTGGACAAACAGAACATGAGACAATTCTGCGCGGATCGTCGCTAGAGACCGCCATCGACGACCACGCCGCCGATATCGCTCCGCTCGTCGCGCTAGCGAGCGAAACGTCGACCGGAACGCGTTCGCAAATAAAACGTGATAAATAATAGCAAATTAAAGGTAAAGGGCGAGCTGTGTACGAGGGGAGCGGGGGAAAACGTGGGGGGCGGTAGACGGCGTACCTGGTCAAGCGATGGTGATCGCTGTCGCTCCGAGCGTGACTGCTGGCGGGCAGCTGGAGGTGCGGGGGCTGCGGGCGCCGGGGGAGTGTGCAGGCCGGACACACTGAGCGCGGCGAGCAGCTCGCGTCGCGTCACGTCTACCACCACCAGGCCGCGCTCGCCGCCCCACGCCAGTCTGTAACAGTCACCGGTCAACACTCAACAGGCCGTCTACACACGGCTGTAAGCTTTAATGTAACGTGGACGACCAACTCACAGTCCGTACGACGAGTTGATGGTGAGCGCGCTGAGTGTGTGCGGCGCTCCCTGCTGCATGCACACTAGCACCGGCTGGAACCCCGGCGCCCGCCTCACCCCGCCGGTACCGGTCGACCCCCGCACACGCAGCTCCCCTCCCACTGCCCCTGTCCCGGCCCCACACACGAGCGCTTCCGCCTCCTCGTCTCCGCAGTCTACGTCCGGCACGTCTATGACGGCGACCTCCGCGCACGTCTCCTGCTTCCTGAACTTGAACAACACCACGTGTCCGGCCGGCAACGAGACTGCCAGTCGTCGTGACTCAGCACACAGCGCAAGCTGCTGCACGGCCAGCGGGGACTCCTCCGTCGGCTCGGGACCTCCGCGCCTCTCGAACACCTTCGAGCACTTCAGCTTGTACAGGATCTGCAGCGTGCCGGCGCTCGCGTCCCAGAACTTGATGCTGCCGTCGGCATGCCTGGGGACGAGACGGACGTTTGAGACAAGTTGTCGAGGTGAGACGCAGACTCCCACTCCCACTCCCAGACGCCACTAACCCGGTGAGTATAATTTCGCTGTAAGAACAGCTGGCAGGCGACCACTCGCCTCCGTCCACAGGCCACAGTCGCTCACTAAACCCGGTCCGCTTCTTGTTCCCTTGTCGCCCGACCGAGTAAAATGCCGGGATCTGTAACAGAGCGGCGGAGTGAGTCTGCAGAGTGCGGGAAGGTGTAAGGGTAGCGCGGTTAGTGTGGATAGTGCGGGAGACACGCACCAGGTCCGAGGGGCAGTCGGCGAAGTAGGCGCAGCAGGTGACGGGCGCTTCGTGCAGGTCCATGGGGTGAGGGTTCTCTACACACGGATAGCCGGCTGTCAGCAGGTCGACCACCACCAGGTCGTGCTGCAACAGCACCACTATCGCGTACGGATCCTGACACTCTGCGGACAGAACAGACCTCACTACTTAGTACTTGATGGAGGTGAACAACAACCTATAGGTAGTAGGTTGTGTAAGTGACCTGTGTTCCAAGGCGTGTCACACAACGTGACGAAGTCTACGACCGCATGCTCCATCTCGAGGACCGTAGTAGACTTCCCGTTGAGCACCGTGATGCTGTGAGTGCGACCAGCCTTGTCTGTTGGTAGTCCACCGGAGAATATCACGAAGCTCTCTCTGTAACATCACTCCGGTTATTGCTATAACTTTCATAACAACTAAGGTCACCTTCTACATAAAAAAGAAACATTCGATTTCATTCTCACCCCGTTTTAGAAGTTTTCCATTCTAATTTGTGAATTGGTTTACATTGTTCTAATTTGCCGTCTTTGTTTGTTTTTGCTGAAACAACAGAATGTATTTTAAATATCAAGTACAAGAGACACTGCAATGTGTAGACAGTAGGTATAGACAGGTAGATGTAAGTACCGTGGGGGTATAGTACAGAGAACGGCTTGTTGGAGCGCGCGCTCCAGGTCAGCAGCGCCCCGTCAGCGTGCGCGGTGAGCATCTTCCCGTCGTTCTGCCACACAGCTGCGCGGACCCCATCTGCACTCCCACACACCCCGCTCCCCGCACACCCCCGCCACTCCGCCTGGCGACCTCGCAGGTCCCATATCACCACCAGGCCGGATTCGTACGCTATCAGCAACTACAATAACAATATTATGTTGTTATATATACGTTGCGACGACCTGTGTTAGCGTGACTTTAGCACAACGAATATCTGCGACCAAGTGTTCAATAATTGCTGTCAAAACGCAAAATGTAAATTAGGTAATGTGTGACAAGACTTGACTCTTAGCGAACAATCGCACAATTTTAATAATAATAATAAAATATCATCACAGACAGAACTATTGTTGCCAAAAAGCCTGATATTGTATTGGTAGATAGATCAGAGCGCCTTGCAATGATAATCGATGTCACTATCCCACATGATGACAATCTTGTGAAAGCTGAGAAAGATAAACAATCAAAATTGGCTCACGAGATTGTCGACATGTGGAATGTGAAGTCGGCGATCATTGTACCGATAGTCGTGACGGTCAATGGTCTTTTTGCCAAGAGTTTTGACCGTCACCTTAGGAGCCTTGAGATTGGCGGTTGGGTCAAGGGCCAGATCCAGAAGGCAGTACTTCTCAGCACGGCACGTATTGTGAGGAAGTTCCTTATTCAGCAGCCCTAACCACCGGTAGTTTGGGTATTCACCTCGCTTTCGGAGGATAACTCCTTTTTTTATATTTTTATGTTTTCTTTTTATATAAATATGTAAAAATATAATTTAAAGAAAAGAAATGAAATAAAGAGAATAATAAAAAACACCATAGATTTACTAAACACGTGCTACGAATAACACATAATTATAACGGTTCCTGGGGGTACACAGTGGAAGACCAAGTCTCTTTTTAGCTGAAGATATTTGTGAGGGTACCCTGGGGCAACCTACAGTATATGTAATTACAATAGTAGGTACCTTGCTGGCGTCCTGTGGGTTTTCACTAATCTCCACCACTGCTCCCGGGTGGTTCTGTCTGGTCCTGAAAACATAATATTAGTCAACATTTATTATGTTATATCTTTATATAATGTCAATGGTATGGTATATTATTGGTATATGGTATTACATTGGGTACCCATCACAGATATGAAAACGTTAACTACGCAGTAGGTACACACAGTAAAGTTTTATTTGTCAATTTGGCATGCCAACAAGAAAAGCTCTCTTTTGACAACGAAGCTACAAAGTGTGTGTTTTATAATACCAATGTTGACACTTGTTGAGTTGTTGCTGTTGCTACCAACAAACACTCACTTCGGTGAACACATCTGGAGCAACAAGACAACAAGAGACGGCCTACTTTACTAACTATTATATTTCAGCGGTGATTATAATATTGTTTTGTACGGTTTTATTTTTGCATGAAACTCAAAGTTAGAGAGAGAGAGAGAGTGTGTGTGTGTGTGTGTGTGTGTGTAAGAAGTAAGTAAAGTCGTGTCCGTCCCACGTCCGCGTCACCGTCACCGTCACACATCAACAATGAGATTGTGTACCTACAGCTTTATGTGGGTGGGACAATAAAATACTTAGTCAGGTCATAAGTTCTGTCACATGTTTAATATGAAATAATTGAGACATATTTATTATTGATGTAAACATTTATATATCAAAATGAACTTAATAAAACAGATTCTAATGCTAATAAACTTTATTCAAAATGACCCCAGCGATTTTGAATACAGGCCTTCAACCTGCGCGGCCAGTCATCTATCGCAGCACGAACGAGGTCCATGTCAATTTCGGCGGCTGCCTTAATCAAGGATGCCTTGAGTGACTCCAAATCAGGATGACGCGTTGAGCAGGCCTTTTACTCCAAGTGTTGCTATATCTTGTAATCTAACGGACTCAAATCTGGACTGAAGGAGGGCCAGTCTTCGTGCCGGATGAAGTCAATTTCACGCGCCGCCAGCCAGTCTTGAATGCTTTTCGCTCTATGAGCTGGCGCAGAATCTTGTTAGAATTCCCAGCGCCTGTTATTGAACATGGTATGAGAAACAGGTTCCACAAAGTTCGTGAGGACTGTATTTTGATACACAACTGCATTTGTTTTTACGCCTTTCTCACAAAAATGTACCTCAGTTAAGCCCCAATAAGAGACTCCCAACGAAACCATCAGTGAGGATGGAAAATGGCCTCGTTGGACACGCGGAACATGGTTGCTCGCTTCTTCACTGCTGTGTGCGTACACCTTATCATTTTGTTTGTTGTAGCTCTCTTCCACATTAAAATTTTTTTCATCCGAAAAAATATTTTCCCGATGCTTGTTTCCCGCGTACCGCTTCAACAAAGCGCGACATCTCTTCAACCTCAGGTGCATTAAACGAACTTTCAAACGATGTCCTGTTTTTCTTCGATATGTCCGAAGTCCTAAGTCTTCATTTAACACCCTTTTCACCGTGGTTCTGCTTAAACCCATCTGAAGGGCCAAAAGTTTTTGCTTACGTATGGGATTTCTTTGAATTCGCGCCTTCACAGCTGTTATCACTGCTGGAGTCCTAACAGAGCGAAGGCGTCCACTTCTTGACCTGTCGTCTACACTAGAGTCTTCATTGTATCGTTTGATGGTACGATAAACGAATCTTTTGGTTATATTCAAATTTTTTCAATATGTCAAAAATCTGAATTGGCGCGTAACCGCAACGATGCAACGCAATAACCGCAAAACGGTCTTCTTTAAGTGTCCATTACATATTTAAAAATGAGTGAAATTCTAAAAAGTACACATTTTTATATTCATGAAAAATTCTAAATTCGAATACAATAAACTTTTTTGTGGCCAGCATTTTAAATTCAAAAGTTTTTATTGTGTGACAGAACTTATGACCAGACTATGTATATATTAAAAAACAAAGACCCCCTCCACCGCGCCTGTCTGTCTGTCTGTGTCCGCCTCACGCAAACAATACTAAACGGATTTTGCTGCGGTTTTCACTATTAAATAGGTTGATTCACTCCCGGTATTCACTCCGAGTATAAAAACACGGATCATGTTTAGCAGCTGAGCATTAACAGTATAAGTGAATCAAGACGCAAACAATACTAAACGGATTTTGCTGCGGTTTTCACTATTAAATAGGTTGATTCACTCCCGGTATTCACTCCGAGTATAAAAACACGGATCATGTTTAGCAGCTGAGCATTAACAGTATAAGTGAATCAAGACGCAAACAATACTAAACGGATTTTGCTGCGGTTTTCACTATTAAATAGGTTGATTCACTCCCGGTATTCACTCCGAGTATAAAAACACGGATCATGTTTAGCAGCTGAGCATTAACAGTATAAGTGAATCAAGACGCAAACAATACTAAACGGATTTTGCTGCGGTTTTCACTATTAAATAGGTTGATTCACTCCCGGTATTCACTCCGAGTATAAAAACACGGATCATGTTTAGCAGCTGAGCATTAACAGTATAAGTGAATCAAGACGCAAACAATACTAAACGGATTTTGCTGCGGTTTTCACTATTAAATAGGTTGATTCTCACCGGTATTCACTCCGAGTATAAAAACACGGATCATGTTTAGCAGCTGAGCATTAACAGTATAAGTGAATCAAGACGCAAACAATACTAAACGGATTTTGCTGCGGTTTTCACTATTAAATAGGTTAATTCACTCCCGGTATTCACTCCGAGTATAAAAACACGGATCATGTTTAGCAGCTGAGCATTAACAGTATAAGTGAATCAAGACGCAAACAATACTAAACGGATTTTGCTGCGGTTTTCACTATTAAATAGGTTGATTCACTCCCGGTATTCACTCCGAGTATAAAAACACGGATCATGTTTAGCAGCTGAGCATTAACAGTATAAGTGAATCAAGACGCAAACAATACTAAACGGATTTTGCTGCGGTTTTCACTATTAAATAGGTTGATTCACTCCCGGTATTCACTCCGAGTATAAAAACACGGATCATGTTTAGCAGCTGAGCATTAACAGTATAAGTGAATCAAGACGCAAACAATACTAAACGGATTTTGCTGCGGTTTTCACTATTAAATAGGTTGATTCACTCCCGGTATTCACTCCGAGTATAAAAACACGGATCATGTTTAGCAGCTGAGCATTAACAGTATAAGTGAATCAAGACGCAAACAATACTAAACGGATTTTGCTGCGGTTTTCACTATTAAATAGGTTGATTCACTCCCGGTATTCACTCCGAGTATAAAAACACGGATCATGTTTAGCAGCTGAGCATTAACAGTATAAGTGAATCAAGACGCAAAAAATACTAAACGGATTTTTCTGCGGTTTTCACTATTAAATAGGTTGAATTCACTCCCGGTATTCACTCCGAGTATAAAAACACGGATCATGTTTAGCAGCTGAGCATTAACAGTATAAGTGAATCAAGACGCAAAAAATACTAAACGGATTTTTCTGCGGTTTTCACTATTAAATAGGTTGATTCACTCCCGGTATTCACTCCGAGTATAAAAACACGGATCATGTTTAGCAGCTGAGCATTAACAGTATAAGTGAATCAAGACGCAAAAAATACTAAACGGATTTTTCTGCGGTTTTCACTATTAAATAGGTTGAATTCACTCCCGGTATTCACTCCGAGTATAAAAACACGGATCATGTTTAGCAGCTGAGCATTAACAGTATAAGTGAATCAAGACGCAAAAAATACTAAACGGATTTTTCTGCGGTTTTCACTATTAAATAGGTTGATTCACTCCCGGTATTCACTCCGAGTATAAAAACACGGATCATGTTTAGCAGCTGAGCATTAACAGTATAAGTGAATCAAGACGCAAAAAATACTAAACGGATTTTTCTGCGGTTTTCACTATTAAATAGGTTGAATTCACTCCCGGTATTCACTCCGAGTATAAAAACACGGATCATGTTTAGCAGCTGAGCATTAACAGTATAAGTGAATCAAGACGCAAAAAATACTAAACGGATTTTGCTGCGGTTTTCACTATTAAATAGGTTGATTCACTCCCGGTATTCACTCCGAGTATAAAAACACGGATCATGTTTAGCAACTGAGCATTAACAGTATAAGTGAATCAAGTCGGGGAAAAAGTTAGTTCCAGCGAGTTTTTATGGCGTATTCTGTGTAATCCGTCATTTGGTATTCCCAATATTGTAAAGTAAGCGATTTTGTTTATAATTTTGAAGTAGTCACATAAAAACAATTTTAAATGTCTACGTAAAGATGTCTGTAATTTGTATAAGCAGGTAGCAGTTAGCAACCTGCAGGTTGCACTGTAATGAGTGATCAACGGACGTCATTAGTGGCGCGTCGCCATCTCCTATTATTCTGTTTAAATTATTATTTTAAATTCATCTCGACGTTCGTCACCCGGTCTATTGTCATAGTTGTCATAGTGTGACACAGAGCTTACTGCGAACTGTGACCTGCGAGGGAAATGGCAGCTTCATCACTAATGGGAGGTGTTGGGGGATACTTTATTGTTCTTTTAATGAGATATGGAAGTACTTTAAATAATCTGCTTACACCATGACTATCGCAGGAAACTTACTAACTGCCTCCTAACTGATTATTGAGACATCAGGGAATAAATATAATAGCTACGAGACAGCTACGGATGCTACGATGCTACGAATATTATTAGATAGTTTTGTAATACGTGATTCTGATATAATATAATAATTATATTGACGGGAAGGTTTTCCACAACAAATAAATAGCTGTTTGACGGCAAGTTTAAAATACTAAAGGTGCAATAGTCGCTACCGATGACCGAGTGTCCTTCGTAGTTCGTCGCAAAGTGTTTCTAAAGTAGACACTACACTCCGCTACGAGTGCTACACACTGCTCTGAGAACTGGGACATTTCTTTGATACAATCAGTTACAGATCTATTAAATAATGTTGGACAGCCTATACCTATTATATGTACTTTATTTGTATTAACTGATAGAATTTGAGAAACATTTTTTAAATGACTTGTAGATCAAATTTGCATATTTGATGGAGGATTAAAAACATATTAAGTTGTAAAATGAAGTAATGAATGTTAAATAGCGGCTTAAGGCGATTTGGGGGCAGTCTTGGAGTAAGTCCCGCGGGGTGGCGCGGCAGGGTGGCGCGGCGGGGCGGCGAGGACTCTGATACATTTATATCTTATATTATATGTACAAGGTAGCACCACAAGTGATTCAACATCTACTTGACGGTAAGTACGCAAGAACAACTAATATACTTTGACAAATCTCTATAAATCTTTTTTTGTTGTAATATATTTCATTCATATATTTTGAACACCAAAATATTAATTCTATATATATTTTCTACATTTTTATTATTATAATAAAGCATACTAACACGCCTGAAACTGGCCTCGACAAATTCTCTTTGTTCATTGAATAACCTAGAGTTTTTAGAGTTGCATCATCTGTAATCTGTATGTATAAACTTGATGAATAAAACATGGTTCATGTCGGAAGTTAAGAAGACGGTAACCTGTTGCTATCCTGCACACCCACACAAAGCTACTCCTGACATGGTCCTCAGGAACCTTTGTGTCGTTATGACAACAGGTAAGGTAGATGAACATCATTTAGTAATAGTCACAGTGTATACTCACAGTTCTATGGCCTTGTTCCAATGCACTACATATCCGCTCAGCTGGAAGCTGTCAACATGCACCACATGGAGGTTCCCTCGCTCTGTCCCCACGTGCAGCCAGCGGGACTGTGGTGGGAGGTGCAGGCACGTTATTCTGGAATACAAGTTATATAGTTCAGGTATTTTTCAGGAATTTTTAAAACATTTATCTATTTTGATGAGTTATTCGAGATTTTAGTGCCAGTATATAGAACGAAAACGTCATTAAGTCATATTAATTACCTCTTTTTAATTATAAAATATTGTATAATGGCCAATAATTTGGAGGACGCTGTCCTCGCGGAAATTATGATTATTACAGAAAGTAGAAATAGGAACGACCAGCGGTAATTAGCAATTTGTATACAGAGTGGAGTGGGAAGGGAACACGAGCCAGCTGCCAAATACCAACCGTCTCAATTACCGGGACTAGCCTCGACAAACTGGACGGCAGACTTATATTATATAGGTTGGTTTAATGCTTTGTACTCAAAATACATCAACAGAGCCTTGTATAAGGTAGCCTCAAAAATGATTATCGGCTGGATGAGGAAGACCCTGGAGCCGTTCCCGGGAGTGGTAGCAGTTTTTGATCCAATGTAGAGGCATACAACCTTCCATGGATACTTGATTGTGTTTTGGTAACTTTACAGCATGAGAACTAGGGTACGTACCGTTCCTTTTGAAACTTGATAGAATGTATTAGACGTGGTAGTTTCTGTTTGAAGGCCCAGAGATGTAGATGGTCGTCAGCGGTGGCTGTGAGAAGACCTCCCTCGTTGACCATGAACCTCATGTGCAGCACCGCCTCCCCGCTCTCGTGACGAGCGTGAGCGTCCACCCCGGGCCCGCCCAGACTGAACGTGGACACGTGTTAAGGAAAATGTGCTTATGATCTAACATTACTAATTCTATTCTCATTTTTTAGCCATGGTTGAACGCATTACCCACGTAATTATATCCACGAATTAGTTACTTGGTTCATTCGTTCAAATTCACCTTGATCTTTTTCAGCTACTTCTAGCAGACTGTCATGGGATCACAAAGTATGAATGTAATTTTGTCGCTTTAGTAACCAAAACCAAAGCTTAGAGTAATCATTATAAAGAAGAAGAAAAAGAAGAAAGATACAACAGGAACAAGGTTCTCTCTCATCAGGTTCGCCAATAGGTTACAACTTAGCTTTATAACAGAGCGAGCAGTTTCCGTCACCGAGTTGTGACCTGCGAGCTGTAGTAACAATGAGCTTGTCTGCAGGTTCCGTCGTCCGTCGTCCGTCGGCCGTCACGTGTACACAGTCTCGTTTAACGGAACATCGCTTTTGTGATACTGGATATCTAATTACGTATCTAGACTAGATAGGCATGTTACAACATGAACATGTACGAGAAGTTGAGGAGTAAGAGACCGACCAGTAACCGGCAGCACAACAGTTACAAACATAACCAATTAAAGACTCCAAAACAATTTAAAGTCCCGCATCGCGCACCGCTTCAAACTTCATTCATTAAGTAGCCTACGTCATTTGAATACGAAATGTACAATTTTTGATAATTAATGTTTTAATAAATTTCAAAGCAGAGATATATAATTTAATAAAGATCGTTCTAAGAGCGTCAACAACGAACAACGAACAAGTCGGGGGGCGGGCGGCGACCTATACATATATTTAAAATACAGATTTTGTGTTACTCCTGTAGATATAACTTTATGAACTAAATTAATTATTAATGAATATTGGATTTGTTTAGTTAGATCACAAACACTGAGACACAAACTAAACTAAGTTATTTATTCAGTACTAACTTTCCGCCCCCGGCTTGGCTCGTGCATATTTAGGAACACAATAAAATATAACCTATCTATAGCATTCAGGGATATCGTAGCTTTCTATTCGTGAAATAATTTTTAGAATCGGTTCAGCAGTTTGAAAGATTACCTCCTACATCCAAACTTACAAACTTTACCTCATTATAATCTATACTAATATTATAAAGAGAAAAGATTTGATTTTTTGTATTTTTGTTTTTTATTTTATTTTTTTTTAAATATTTTTCCATATCAGTATCGAAACATACAACAGTCGCGAGCGGACGCTCGAGTGAGAATAGCGGGTGTTTAGGTATTATCGCGTATGTAATGTTTATTTACAACAATCAACATGCAAACATCGGAAAGTGATGAAGAGATAGAGTGTATATTGAGAGACTGTGATAGTGATGATATGTCTAGAGAGTGTAATGAGCAATATATATGGGACGACATGACGGTAGGAAATTTAGAGGTTATGGAGAAAACCAAAACGGAAAAAAGGAAAATCAGCAGTGATGACAGTAATAAAGAAGAATGTTTTACTAAAGTTATAAGAAAGCAGAAAAAGGTGGCAAAAATAATAAATCCAGAGGAAATAAAAGTGGAAAAAATTTGCATAACCTCAAAAAATATTTTGCCAAAACAAATCGCTATGGCAAGATTCATGAAAAGTGAAAATATTGATGGTATTATAAAAATACAATATGTAAACCCATACAAAATATATATTACATGTAATAACAAAGAAAGTATATATAAAATCCAAACATCAGAAACTTTGAAAAATTTGGAATATAAATGTGAATTAATTAATGAATATAACATTTCATTTGGAATAGTTAAAGGGATTGACTTGGAAGAAAAGGAGATAGATTCATTATTTCAGTGCCAGACGGAGATTAAATATTGTAAAAGACTGAAACGTAAAGAGAAAGATGGCAAATGGGTAGATAGTGAGTCGGTACGCATATGTTTTAATGATAAACATCTTCCCACACATGTATATACATATGGCTGCAGGATTAAAGTGGAACCATATATATTCCCAGTGACCCAATGTTCAGGTTGTTGGCGATTCGGACATTTACTAAGGACATGCCCAATAAATAAAAAGCGATGCCCTAAGTGTGGAGGTGATCACCTAAACTGTGACATAAACATATCTGACTATAAATGTATAAATTGTAAGGGTAATCATATGGCCTTAAGTAGAATTTGTCCAGTATATGTGAAAGAAAAAGAAATTCGTAACATTATGACACAGAACAGTTGTTCATACAGCGCAGCTTGGACAGTTGTGATGAATAGCAAACAATCAAAAACTTATGTAACAAATACAATGCAAACAAAAGAAATTGTGGATATTGACACACAGCAAAATAACACATATAACATAAATGTAGATAAAAGTAAAAAAAATGATAATTACAAGACTGCTTTACTAAAATCCACTAAACCACAAAAACAACAATACAAGAAAAATAATGAAAAAGTTTCACAACCAGAAAAGGACAACCATACACAAAATACATTTATAAAGGCATTTGAAGATATTAGTAAAATTATTTTTTCTGATACAAATATTGAAAATAAAATACAGAGCATAATAAGTTTGATTTTAAGTTATTGTATGAAATATTTTAGTAAGACTTCTATGATAAAAGACTGTATATATCGATTACTAAATAATGGAGAATAAGAATAAAAAAATTAACGTTAATATTATACAGTGGAATGCTAATAGTATATTCCCTAAGCGGACGGAATTCGAACAATTTTTAAACCAGGAGAAGGTGCACATTGCTGTTATTAGTGAAACATGGTTAAGGTTGGATAAAATAATGAGATTATCAGGTTACAATATATTTAGATGTGACAGAGATGACGGTTACGGTGGTACAGCAATAATTTGTCACAAATCTATAAAAGCTCAAATGAGGGCCATTGACTATAACAATAATAATGGCATAGAAATAGTTCATTTAAAGGTATCAAATTGCACACTATTCGAAAATATTATATCGGTATATTGTGCACCTGCAGTGAATACAACACAAGCTGATTGGGATAGAATATTTGGCAAATTTAACAAGAACACATTAATAGCAGGAGATTTTAATGCACATCATACCAACTGGTCAAATAAAAATAATAATAGAGGCTTACAAATATTTGAGGCAGCAATGGAGTCTGACTTTATTTCCCTCAATGATGGCAGTCCAACAAGAATAAAATATGTTAATAACAGGATACAGAAGTCTTCTCCCGACATAACATTCATTACGTCGGATATTGCTCTGAAGTTTAAATGGGCAACAACAAATGAGTCTTTTGGAAGTGATCATATAATAATTAAAATTAAATTGGAGCTCCATAAGGGAATTACTCGTAGTAAATTTAATTATAAGGCGGCTAATTGGCAGAATTATAGGGAAACGTTTAATAGTACATTTACAGAGGAGAAAACATACAATCAAGTTCAAGATAGCTACAATTACCTGATGGATCAAATTAACAATGCAGCAAATAAAAGTATCCCGAAAACCAAAGTATGTGATTATCCAAGTCAGAAGTTTCAGCCTAAACCATATTGGAATGCGGAATTATCTAGAAGTGTGGCTCAACGAAGACTGGCATTGGCACAATTCAGACGGAACCCTACACCACAGAATTATACAACTCTAAAGTTAAAAGTAGCACAGAGTAGACGTCTAATCAGACAAGCAAAAGCTCGGAGTTGGCAACAATTTTGTAATAATATAGGAGAGACTACAACGTCATCAGAGATGTGGAAGCGCATGCAGTGGATGAAAGGCGTTAGGCAGGTATCAAAATATATTGATGAAGAGCAAGCTGAACAGCTTTTGTGCAGTCTGACCCCGGATTCAGCAAGACCATCTATTCCTTACCTCCAGTCAACAAATGACAAACTCGAAGAAGATTTTACAATTAGAGAGATGAATAATTGCCTTAAAAAAAAAGATACTGCTCCCGGTAAAGACAACATCTCATATTCAATGGTATATCATTTGCCAAGTAAAGGTAAGCAGTATTTGCTGAGTATTTTCAACAATATATTTTGTCATGGCATTGTTCCGGAGCAGTGGAGAGACGTAATGATTTATCCGATTCCTAAAGTATCATACAATCAAGAAACGGGAACTGTCTACAGACCTATTTCCCTAATTTCGGTAACATGTAAAATATTTCACAATATGATAGCAAGGCGCATAGAATGGTACCTAGAAAGGAACTGCTTCTTTACTGGTAATACCACTGGATTTAGAAAGGGACAATCGAGTCTTGACAATTTGGCAAGATTAGTGACAGACATCAAAGTGGGTTTCAACAGAAAAACACCAATGGTAGCTTGTTTCCTGGATATAGACAATGCATATAATAATGTAATGGTTGACAAGGTGATATCTGTATTGGATGGGTTGGGTGTAGGGAGAAGACTATGTAAGTACTTGTGGCATTATTTAATAGAAAGACATTTAAGTATACAATGTGGTGATAAAAGTATATGCAGGTGGACAAGTAGAGGCATAGCACAGGGGGATCCATTGTCACCATTGTTATTTAACGTTGCAACTATAGAAATTAATCAAAAAATTCAAAATGTAGCTCTTTCTCAGTATGCAGATGATTTTGTTTTGTTTTGCAGTGAAAGGGATATAGATATAAGTGTAAATAGAATGCAATCTGAATTGAATAACCTCAGTAAAATTTTGGACGGTCTGGGTCTTTCCATATCAATCAGGAAATCTAAAGTATGTGTATTTTCCAGAAAGCATAGGGCACCTAATATTAACCTTGAATTGGGGGGCATGATTATGGAGACAGTCGATGCTTTTAAGTATTTGGGTGTGTGGTTGGATAGAAAATTACTTTGGAGGAAACATATTAGTGAAATACATCAAAAAACAGCTAAATATTTGAATATATTGAAGGTTTTGGCTGGTTCCAGTTGGGGGGTTCATCCAAAACATTTACGCAGATTATACATTGCTCTTGTTCGCAGTAGGCTTGATTATGGATGTTTCTTATACGGAGCTAGTTCTAAAACACACACAAATACGTTAGATAAAATTCAGAATCAGGCATTGAGAATAATAGGAGGATTTGTTAAAACTACACCAATATTTGTTATGGAAAGTGAACTGTGTATTCCGCCCTTGTCAGTCAGGAGATTATTTTTGGCTTATAAATACTGTTTAAAAATTCAGTCAAATTCACATAATCGGGTACAATGCTCTCTAAAAAATCAAAATATTATAATAAATAGGGATGTTTTACAAGTAAGTTATGACAAAATGAGGCGGGATTCTATTACCTGCTCAGATGTGCTCCCCATGTTTTCAATGTCTACATGGGTTACAAATGTACTTGACATGAGTAATGTAAAAACAGATATTGAAACCGTAGGCAAAAAAAGGGATCAAATGTATAACATTTTAATGGAAAGTTTAAAGGTAATAAATAGCAGATATTGTACATTTTATATGATATACACTGACGGATCAAAATCTGTGGATGGATTGGGAGCATCCTTTTATGATTCTGTACTTAAATCGGGGCGTAATTTTAAGATGGATAGCAATAGATCAGTAATGGTTGCCGAATTGGTTGGTATACTGGAAGCACTTAAATATTCAGAAACAATTACTTTTCAAAATTTAGTTATATTATGTGATAGTAAAAGTGCTCTGTACCATATCAAAAGAAGTGCCACTGGGATAAAGGGGCTAACTATTGTTTATAATATTTTAGAATTAATAAATAGAATACAAAGCTGTAACAGAAAGGTAGTACTACAATGGATCCCGGCTCATATTGGGTTGAGGGGTAATGAGGAGGCTGATAGGTTAGCTAAATTGGGACCTACAGAGGGCTTGACACTGGATTATAAACCAGACCCTTGTGAATTTATAACAGAAGTTAAATCTGAGTGTATGGAACAATGGAAAGAAATGTTCAAGATAGATTCTGAAAATAAGGGTCTCTGGTATAAAACTATCCAGTGTCAACTTTCTTGTGAACCATGGTGGGACTGTCGAGTTGGAAGAAACATTATTAAGACAGCGTTTAGAGTTCGTTCTGGTCATGCTCCATTAAACAATTTTAAATACTTAATGAAACTAGCTAATACTCCAAATTGTGAGTTGTGTAACAAAAAACAGGACATTTACCATGTTTTGGTGGAGTGCGTCCGGAACGACTCTGAACGAGATAGTGTAGTTGAGAAGTGTAAAATAGATTTTTTGCAAGTTGGGATTGTGCAGAGTATCCTGGCAGACCCACTAAGTGAGTCGGCCAGGATGCTTTACAAGTTGTTTGATAATTATAGGTAGTAATAATTTTAGTTGGCAAAATGAAGTTAATTTTTTTTTTGTGGTCATTGTAAATATTTATTGTAAATTAATTTGTTATTTTCAACGGGACTGACATGGCCTTTAAAGTGCCAAAGTCCAAATAAAATGTAGAAAAAAAAAAAAAAAAAATTTTTTTTGCATTTGATAGCTCAATTGTTGAGGAAGGTTATAGGCTATTTAACATCACGATACCTACCCAAGGGGGTGGATTGTATTACTAATACAACACATACGAAGTAGCGGGCAATAAGGGAAGAGGGCTGGAAACTGAACAGTGACATAGGCAACTCGCAACTATACCCAGTGAAGTTATTATATAAACAATACACTGGCAGTTGGTGGTGACTGGTGACACTATTGATTCTATAAAGTTGGCATTCTGATAGACATGATCTACATCTTTTGTGTTTCATAGGAAATTAATACAGACATCTGGAATATTGTAGTTATTTATCTATAAGCGCACAAGGTAGACCGTTGGGCTGAAAACTCGGGGAATCTGGGTTCTAATCTAGTTCAAATCTAGAGACAATTACGTGAAGTATTTTACTTGTTGTTAAAGTGATAAATCTAGGCTTGCCACCTGTATTGTTGAATATGGACAAGTACTGGCGTCAAGTGGACGCTGTTACTGCTCTGGCCGCACTGTAAGGTTAAAGGCTGTAAAAATGAGAGATTTTACAATGAGTCCCTCATCTGCATGAAGGGGACGCGAAAATAACTGAAAATGTTTTGTAATAACCAACCTCGCAAAAACAAAATAACATGCGGGCGTCGGAATACTGATAGGTAATATGTTTGAGTTGTAAAGAGCTTTTATACAACTTTGAGCTGCATTGTTTAACAAATAACATTATGATAGAGATATAGCTAAAGTTTAGAAGCTGTATATAGGTCCTATATTATCTATAAGTACGTACAGAGAGCGACAATAAATATAAAAGCAGTATCTGTAAAATAAAATGTTACCAAAATCCGGGCGACGAGCACGTTCCTGTGATAACGGTTTATGTCTCCGATATTTATGTGTGGATACATAAAGAAAGGTAATTGTATGTCGTTTTATGATCACCTTTTTGGGGGTGGGGGGTGGGGGAGGGGCTCCACAACGGTACGCGATATAAATCAATAAAAATTAAATGCTGTTCAAAGGTTTTTAGGAAGGTTTGCTGGGATTTTTGTATGAACTCAAGACCATATTAGGAGATATGGGCTCCACGCCCCACGGACGAAGCTGGAACGGAAAGCTAATTATAAATAAAACAAAGTCCCCGTCTCTCTGTAGGCCTGTGCCTGATTCACTCCAAAACTACAAAACGGATTTTGTTGCGTTTTTCACGAGGAAGGTTTACGAGTATTATACATGGACCTATCATGTTCAGGAGCTGAACAATAACAGTATTAGTCAATCAAAACGTTAGCTCCTGAGTATTTTCATGGCGTATACTGTCTAATCCGTGATAGGTATTACAACAATATAACAAAATGATGTAGGAATGAATTGTATAGAATACAAAATATATCGCTATATCTACATATTTATGCGTATTTGTGTAGGTATTCAAATTGCGCACGTTGCTAGTATTGATATAAAGGATACATCCTTAGGTTGCCAGATTTATCTCCAACTGCGAGCAGTTTCTGTACTGGGTCCCAGGCGAGCGCTGTTGGAGAGTACGGGAACCCATGTCGAAATGTCTGTGAACAAACAAATATATATCGTTTAGATCTTACACACATTGATGGTGCTTTATTGTGATTATAGGAGAGTTCAAATCCGACTGGTAGTTCCAGAGATTGGCGCGTTTAAACAAACAAACAGACAAAGAGTTCAGCTTCATTATTCGTAAAGTGAATACAACAACAATGTGCTGTTGCTATTGTAGTCACCTGTGTCTGCTGTAACTAGATAAACTCTACGACCTGTCTTGACATATCTGACACCTGACATCTGACATACTATTTTGGCTACCAACACGTTATCGAAGGTTGCTGGAGGTCGCTAGTATTGCTGTCTTGTTGTATAGCGGTCACTTGTACAACTATATCTGTTTGTTCCGGTATTTAGCGAGACTCCAGCCACATGAACACAGAAGCCCCCGTGTGTTTCGGGCACAAAGCGTGTCTATTATACACTGAGGTAATTGAACTCTCTCATGAGAATCTATTTAAATCTCGTCATTAAGTGACTAATATAAATAATAATTTAATTTCACAAGTTACTTTAAAAAGAGAAAGTTAAAGCAAAGTTAAAATCCATTTAGATAAAACGTGAGCCATTATCGTTGAAAAAATATTATCTTTTAAAACATTGTAAGTAGATAATTGATATAGAATGTTCACTGAACAAAAAGTAATTGTAAAGTAAGCAAGGAAAATGTTAAAGGAAATTGTGATGATTTTGAAGAGCTACGAGCAAATACTGACTTCAGTTACATTATTACATCAGTATTCAGTGTGAACAGTATCTTTATATACTTAGGTAACTTGGGTGTTAGTATAATCATATTCATTTATTATTTTTAGCTTTTATTTCATCGGAGTAATATGATTTCTATATGTTCCAGTGGTTATAATCACAGAATACAGAAGGGAGCTTGATTTGTGCTATTGTGGCAGTAATCATGTATAGGACAAAGTAACGAACTGGTGATAACACGGTAAGAAGATAAAGCCACAATTACTATCAAATTAAGAAAGAGCTAATGGTCAACAATAACAATAATTATTATGTTTTATTATGGATACATATGAAGAAATGATAGAGGTCACGATTAAAGTTCACATATAGGTATATAAGTGAGCGACAGTGCAGCGGTCGTGCAATAGTCATACAGAAGTAACATGAAGCTGTTGGTGCTGCTCGTGCTCGTGGTGGGGGCCACCTGCATGACCCTCAAGGATGAAGAGGATATAATCATTGGGAAACTATCACTAGGTAACATCACACAACATAATTCTAACAAACATATATATATGTTCACGTTTATAATGACGCTATTGTTGCAGTCGACAAGGATGTCAAAATAAAAACAATATGCATCATGAAACTGCTGAATCAGATCATCGAGCCCACCATGTACGTTGACATCAGGGAGGTGGCCAGAGAGTTCCGGATAGAAGATCACATGGATAACTTTATGGTACTTAATACTCATTTGAAATGTAAGGCATACACTTAGCGAGGTGAAGAGGTGAAGAGTGATAATGTTTTTATGGTTTACAGAAGGCCGACATCGTGAAGTCGTTTCTGAGCATGTTCCGCGCGGGCATGTTACCTCGCGGAGAGGTGTTCACTTACACTAGCAACAAACAGCTGACGGAGACCATCGAGGTGTTCCAACTGTTGTACTCGGCTAAAGACTTCGATACGTTCGTGAACACCGCGTGCTGGCTGCGCGAGCGCATCAACGGGGGGATGTTCGTGTTCGCGCTCACAGCCGCCGTCATGCACCGTGATGACTGCCGCGGTATTGTGCTCCCGGCACCCTACGAGATCTACCCGTACTTCTTCGTCGACAGCGACGTCATCCACAAAGCGTACATGATGAAGATGAAGAAGGGCGTTCTTGACAAGAACCTGATGGACTACTACGGTGTGAAGGTCAGCGACAAGAACGTGGTCGTCATAGACTCGCGCAAGAACCTCCGACACGTGCTGAGCGAGGACGACCGTCTAGCGTACTTCCGGGAAGATATAGACTTGAACACCTACTACTATTACTTCCGTATGGACTATCCGTTCTGGCTGACCGGCACTACCAACGCCATCACGGAGGTTACCAAAGAGCGGTACGGTGAAATGTCGCTCTACATGATGCAACAACTGCTGGCTAGATACAACCTGGAAAGGAACTCTCACAAGATGTGCGACGTCAAGATGCTCACGTGGGACATGCCGCTCGAGGACGGATACTGGCCCAAGATGAAGTTACACAACGGTGAGGAGATGCCCACTAGGAACAACAATATACGTCTCGTCACAGAGGACAACATCCGTTACTATAGACTCGTTAAGGACTACGAAAGGAAAGTTCGAGATGCTATAATGTCCGGCTTCATAATGATGGTAACTTTATATACAACTATGAACAACTGTTTGACACTTTTAATAACTTCTTACCGGTTTATGATTACTGCTTAGTTCCTTCAAGACATAGCTAATATTTTTATGTCTGAAATCTTATGTAAGTATTGTATACATATTCGTATTTCACATTCTAATTGTACGATGTCTTTCAGCGTGATGGAACTAAAATTGATATGAAGAAACCTGAAGACATCGAGGTGTTGGGTAGATTAATAATGGGGAACTTGCACGAGGACGATGCTAAGTTCTTCAGAGCCATGTTCATCTTGCTGAGAACTGCTATGGGCTACGACGCCACCTACAAGGACAGGTAACGCTAAAAAATAAATCTGCGTTTTCATTATCTCTATTTTAACATCTAACAAATATTTTAACTAACAGGTACACATACACCCCCACTGTGATCGACGAGTTGGAAACTGCTCTACGTGATCCGCTTTATTGGAAACTAATGCAGCGTCTCGTAGACAATATGGTCATCTTCAAGAAGCTGATGCCGGTCTACACGAGAGAACAATTAGACTTCCCCGGAGTTAAGATAGAATCTATCACCACAGACAAACTGATCACGTACATGGACGATTACGACATGGATATCACCAACGCGGTCTATCGTAATGACGAGGAGCTCAAGAAGCAGCAGATGAACTATTTGTTCGTGGCGCGCCAACGTCGCCTGAATCACTATCCGTTCAAAGTGAGCATCGAAGCGGTCTCCGATAAGACCGTCGACGCGGTCGTCCGCGTATTCCTCGGACCCAAGTACGACTGTATGGGAGCTCTGCTCAATCTGGAGGAGAAGAGGTACAACATGCTGGAAATTGACACATTCCTGTACAAACTGCAGACCGGCAAGAACACAATCGTGCGCGACTCCCGCGAGATGCACCACGTCATCGAGGACCGAACATGGGCGCGTCACTTCTGGGACAAGAGTTTCGCCAGAGACACGCTCAGCATGGACGTGACGGGCGCGGGTCGGGACGATCTGATGCACGAGAGCTGGTGGTACAAGTCTCGTCTCGGGTTCCCGAACCGTCTGCTGCTGCCGCTGGGACATAAAGGAGGTCTCGAGATGCAGCTGTACGTGATAGTGTCGCCGGTCCGCGCGGGAGTGACGGCCGGAGCTACCTTCGATACGGACGTCATGAAGAAGCGCGGCGCGTGTCGCTGGAGCGTCTGCTACGACAAAATGCCGCTGGGCTTCCCCTTCGACCGCGAGATAGACTCGACACGGTTCTTCACCAACAACATGAAGTTCGTCGATGTCAACATCTACCACAAGGACCTGGACGTCTTCAACAGTGTGAAGGATGTCGACACAGCCAACATGGTTCTCAAGAGAGACGACCTCACATACACTATGGATAAGGACCTCCTCGTGCAAAATAGGGTCATGGCCGACGTGGACCATATCATGGATATGTAGTATTTCTGTTTAAATAACAGATTCATGTATTAAAGTAATAATTTAAATATCAACGATAGTAACTTTGTTTTAATATAAGATTCCTTCCATTCGAAGATAAAGTACATTGAAACAATACTTTTATTTAGATTTTTCACTGTACAAAATGTCCTCACTACAAATATTGTAGCAATAAGTATTTTAATATTTCAATCCACTGTATAGAAATAGAAACAAACGGAGCGTTTACTGTAAATAATAAAGTGGAGTAAATGACAACCTTTGAAGTTTTCAGCAACGACCCTCCTACTGAATCTGTACATTGTACCTGTACAAAGGTCTTGCCTTTTCCTTTCACACAGTTTAAAAGTCTTTTGGGACACCGGCCGATATTGGAATTTAATGTTTACAAAATATTAACTGACATAGAAACATTTTATTTATTAACCGCACTTCAAAACAGAAGGAGGAGGTTTACAATTCGTCGGAATCTTAACTTTTTTTTTATGTATGTTCCCCGATTACTTGAAGACGCCTGGACCGATTACGAAATTTTTTTTTGTTTGAAAGGGTATGTTTCACAGGTGGTCCCATTTTTTTTGGTGAAAATTAGTTTAGTAGTTTTTTAGAAATTTTGAAAAAACTGACTTTATAAGTACATTTTTCTTAATATCTCGATGAAATATGTACCCATTTTGACGACTAATTTTTTAAGGATATAATTGTTTTTCGACATTATCTTACAGACATAATGACGAAAATCGGTTTAGTAGTTTTTCAGAAATTCAGTAATTTGTCTCTGTTTTCGGCTGAAAATTATGTATCAGAGAAAAGCCTTAGCAACGGTTGCTATTGACACGAAGTTGTCAATTTTTGTATCGACGGTGGTCTGACGGCTAAAGGTATGGTATGGTATGGTGCAGCTCAGGATGCAAATGGTTCAAATCCCATCCACAGCAGTTTTTTTTTATTTTCGTTATTATTTTGTCTCTCAGGGCAGCAAAATCACTTAAAAGGGAAAAATAAATTTACTTTTAAAAAAAAGTGTACCGACTTCAAAAATTTGCACTGAAAAATAAGAAATAATAAATATTTCATCGTAGAATTTGAAGACGGTTGGTGCCAAATTAGAAATAACTTAGTTCTTAAATTCACAAATCTAGACAATTCATTAGGAACCTACGATCATCAGTACAAACATAGATACTATTGAACAGATCTTTATCTTCTTAGATGTTTATTACTTTGTATCCTAATTTGGCACCAACCGTCTTCAAATTTTACGACGAAATATTTATTATTTCTCACTTTTCAGTGCAAATTTTTGAAGTCGGTACACTTTTTTTTTAAAGTAAATTTATTTTGTCCTTATAAACAATGAAAGTGATAAGCATAAAAGCATTTGATGGAAAAGAAAATGTTAAAATATAGTATTTAGCCTTTAAAAAGTTTCCTACTGTTACAAAAATGTCAACCGAGAGGTCGAGTTCATTGTAAATGTCGCAAATTCTGGTAAACAGTGCATGCGGATCGGCATTGATCTTTAGTGCTTAGTCTGAACTCTGAACTGAATACGTCCTGGTATTTCTATTTTATTTTAATTAGCTATCCGCCCGTGGAGCCCATATCAAGTTAGTTCATACAGAAATCCCGATTTTGCCGATTTTTCCAATTTTCCGGGAAATTTCCGAATTTTTCTTTCCCTAAAGTTCTAACAATTACGAACACTAAAAAAAATCTGCCAAATCGATCGAGCCGTTCTCAAGTGATGCTCCGTCATACATGTCACAATTGATTTCTATTTATATAGATAAGATTATCGTATAATTTTAAACATTGCAAATATTAGTAGCTATGTCTATATAAAAGTAACATGTATTATAAGGTAACCTATCTCCTTCAAAAAGAAAGTATTTAATGTATGCATCTCTCAAGTAGTTAGGAATATGTATTTCATATCAGGAACAGGAATTTCGTTATTAACTCTCGTCAAGCATGGCTGCATGTGAATATTTGGAATTTGCAACGCGACGCTCAAAGTACAGTTCGGTAACGATGTGACCGAGAAGCGAGGCAAATAAAAAAAATAACCTTTTAATAAAAATGTATATTATTGTGATAGACACATAATATAATAAGCTTGAAGTAACGATAGTTAAATAAATAAATAACAAAACAACAAAGTATAGAACTTACGAACCAGTTGTTGCTACGAATATTTAAAAACATCAATAAAGCTGAAGCTTTTACTGTTAGTCATAGTTGAGTACATTACGAGGGCAAACAAACAAACAAACACTTTAATCAAAACGAAGTTACAGAGAAATTCAATTATGAAAAAATAATTAAGGCTTCAAAAATAAAAGGCAAAACAAAAAACAATGAACATAACACGAACTCTCGTAGAATAGCGAGTGAATTGGAACGAGACGAGAGCAACAGATGGGAATGGGGGTGGGGGTGGTTGATGGGGTGAGACTTGTAGTCATTGAAGCATAGTAAATAAAATCACATTGAATAAAATTACAAATTATTTATTTTAAATAAGTACCTACCTAATATGTATATTTAATTTTACAATTCTGTCATATGCTCCCGCATCATGTTCACATCGAACCACTTATCCTTCATTAAGAAATTTTTCTCGTCGATCCTACTTATCTCGCCCTTTTCAGCCATCATCATCAAAGTGTCGACGTCCTTGGTCACGGTGGTACCGAGGTCTCTATGGAAAATTAGAATATCTGTGAATTTCATGTTGTTCGTGAAGAAGTTAGTTTCGTCGAGCTCTCTGTCGAACGGGAAGCCGAGCGGCATCGAGTCCATACACACCGTCCAGCGACAGGCACCCCGGGCACGCATCGTGTCTACATCTACCATGCTGATAGTCTTGCCCGTGCGAACCGGACTGATGATTACGTAGAACTGCATTTCGAGTCCTCCCTTGTTCCCTTTAGGAAGCAGCAGGTGGTGCGGGAAGCCGATGCGCGACTTGTACCAGAAGTCACTATCTGTGCTGTCACCTGGCATGGTGTCCAGCCTCAAGGCGTCGTGGGTGACTGACTTGTCCCACATCTTCCTGGTCCAGGTTCTGCCACGCAGGATGTTGTGCATAGCTATAGACTCCCGCACGATGGTGTTCTTGCCGGTGTCCAGCTTGTGAATGAACGAGTCTACCTCGAGCATGTCGAGACGTTTGTCGTTTACTATGAGCAGTCTGCCCATACAGTCGTACTTAGGGCCGAGGAATATACGCACCACAGCATCAATGGCCTTGTCTGAAACGACTTCGATGTTCACCTTAAATGGCTCGACGTTGAGTCGCAGTTTGCGGTTCACGAATATGTTATCAGATTTCTGTTTCTTGTACTCGGCGCTGTTAAGATAGAGCGCGTTGGTGATGTCCATATCGTACTTGTCCCAGAATGTAATAAGTTTGTTGTCCGTCGATATTTTTTCGACCCTCACTCCGGGGAAGTCGAACTCTGTACGAGTGTATTTTGGAAGCATTTTCTTGAACAGTATAACATTTTCATAGACTCGCTTCATCATCATCCAGGCCACAGGGTCGCGAAGGAATGTCTGGTATTTATCCAAAGCGGTCGGCACGTATGTGATCCTGTTAAATATATTCCACAATAAATATAAGTTATTATTTGGTACCTATTGACTGTTGACAGAGGTAGAATTAATGTTAACCTAAAGATTATGTAAGTTAGAGATGATCTTACTTGTCAAGGTTGTACGTGGAGTACGAAAGCAATCTCTTCATGACTGTCGTCATATCTTTGGCAATAAGTCGTCCGAGCATCTCGATGTCCTCGGATTGTTTCAAGGAATGTTTCATGCCATCTCGCTGAAAATTTAAGTAAACTTACTTAACATTTACTGTCTTATTATTGTGTTATAAATAAGACTGAAGAAATTAACTTACGTGTTCAATGAATCCTCGCATAATCGCGTCACCTATAAAGTTCTCCATACCGTCAACTAGTTTTTTGACCCTGATATTGTTTTCATTGACGATCATCATGTTGTTGACGCGCACCGGCATGTGTTCTCCGTTCTCGAGCACGATCTTGGGCCAGTATCCTGTCTCGAGGGGTAAGTCCCACATGAGCATCTTGATGTCGCACTTATCGTGCGAGAGTCTCTCGAGGCGGTACCGCGCCAGTAGCTGCTGCATCAAGTACAGGTACATCTCCCCGCGGCGCTCCTTGTTCACTCCGAACACGTCGTCCAACATCCAGGCTGGGTACTCCATGTGGAAGTAGTAGTGGTACGTGTTGAGGTCGATGTCCTCCGTGAAGTAACCAAGCGCGTCGTGCTCGCTGAGCACGTGTCTGAAGCTGCGACGAGAGTCTATCACGACAGAGTTGGACTCCTTCATCGTCATGATATTGTAGTAGTCCATGAGGCGACTGTCCGCGTCGCTCTGCTTCATCTTCATCATCTGAGCTTTGTGTATGACGTCGGCGTCCACGAAGTAGAACGGGTAGATCTCGTAGGGAGCCGGCAGCGCGATACTGCGACAGTCGTCCCGGTGCAGGGCCGCCACTGTGAGCGCGTACACGAACATGCCTGCGTTGATGCGCTCGCGGAGGTAGCACGCCGTCCTCACGAACGTGTCGAAGTCCTTCGCGAAGTACAGCAGGTGGAACATCTTGACGACCTGGTCGCGCTGCTTCAGGTTCGTGTGCGTGAACACTTCCCCGCGAGGTAGCACGCCCGCCTTCATGAGGCGGAAGAAGGTCTTCACTACATCCGGTTTCTGCAATTATATTTATTAGCATGCGTAAGAAGCCAAATGACATGTAAAGGCAGACCAAGTTGTCTAACTCACAATAAACTTGTCCTCGTGATCTTCCAGCCTGTACTCCCGCGCCACCTCCCGCACGTCCGGGTACACACTGGGCTCCATCACGTGGTTCAACAACTTCCAGATACATTTCTCTTTAATCTTGATGTCGACGTCCACTGAAACCGTACTTTACTATAATTATTATGTTCAGATCGCAGCCATGCAGTCCCATAGCAACACTTACGAAGAGAAGTTTTCCCGATGAAGATGTCGCCTTCCTTGTAGTCTACGGCTAGCACGGCGGCGGTCGCGACACTCGCCACCAGCAACAACCACGCGGTGTTCATAGTGTCGACGGTCGTACAGTGCAGTACAGGACAGTAACCAACCGTCTCTTATATATATCCCGCGACAATTAAAAGTGTTTATCGAGAGTACAAATAACAACATTCGGCTATCATAAGTGCAACAAGCAACAAGGTTGCAGCAGGATAACCCGCCGCACCGCAGAGATAACATGCGGTCACCAAGCGACCACCGACGACAGGTGACGACGAGTCGACGACCTGTCTCACACTGGGGTCACATTCATTACACAAACACACTTTTCAAAACACTAATCAGTATTATATAGCTAATAGGTAGTCGGTCGAGTTGCTCAGTGGCTCTCTGAAATATTGATAAAATATTGGAAAACCTATTTATACTGGCTGGAGAGGGTTGGAGCGTGGGGCTGAGAACATTTCCTACATGAGCTGCTATTAACATCCCAGGAATAGTCGTCGCCTGGAGCAAAAAACCTGGATTTCAAGGTAGAAATTTTGGCCATTATATTGGAATACCCACCTGCTATTTGAATTTTCTCCAGAATCAAATCAAAATCAGTTTTAATTGGCTGGAAATTAATCAAATCAATACTCAATACTTTGTTATTGTTCTTCTTCTTCTTCTTTTTTTCAATATGGCGGTTCCACCAATATTAATCGGTGATTTCGCCAATGTCAAGTAGTATAGCCGTTTACGGTGATTATAGCCAATAAATCGGTATGTATGATAATCCCGCCGACCGCGATATGTCTTATTAATCACTGATTAATCACAACCATCGCAGCGCGGGCGGGATTAAACTGGATTCCCCAACACGTCTCCGCGGGAGCGTGTGCTATCCACCAAGGCGTGTCGTGGAATCTTGTTATTGTTGTTTGTTGACTTTTGTGAAATGACACTGACAGCACCTTCAGTTTACGTCATGCACTGACAGCTGACGGCCATAATCCACAGACATTGGCATTTGACATTATCTTTATAAGGCCTCAAATGAACATTTTTTAGCCAAGAGATATAATTTTGAAAATAGTTTCTGTGGCCTGGATCAAAGATAATTAGCCAAAGAAAAAAAAAAAATTCTTTTTTCCTTTCTTTTCGAAAAAGCAATTTTAATACAGAAATGAATTGTCACGGATGCAGAAAATCTATTGAGGCCAAGAATGACACACTCAAGTGTCGTCTCTGTGCTGCACTATATCATTACCACTGCCTAAATTTATCAAGTGAACAATTCTCGGCTCTTACAAAGGCCTACCTTTCAACTTGGGTCTGTCCAGCGTGCAAAACGAATGTAACCCAACGTAGTAGATCTAATCCGAGTACGCCTGTCCGCCAAAATTTTGTTCAACCTAATGAGGAATCAATGAATATGTCCTTTGATAATTCGAATGACAACACATCAGTCTCTTGTGTTGGTGAAACCACGATATCTACAGAGGTTACAATGGAACGTATTGGTAATCTTCTAGATCACAAGCTGAACTCAGCAATGTCACTGTTGATGGAGAAAATGCGGTTGGCAATAGTGAATGATGTTAAGGGGATGGTCCAGGGCGAAATTGAGGTCGCTATGCAATCTCTTAAAAATGATTTTACCACCACCACCGACTTTTTATGTGCCGAACAAGCTGAAATGAAGACTGAAATTGCGAGGAGAGATGAAAACATAAAAGAACTGGAATCGGAGAGTATAAATTTGCGGGGTCAAATCAGAACACTGGAGGATCGACTAACAACAATGGAAAAACACTCGCGTAGCTGTAACCTCGAAATCCAAGCAGTGCCTGAAAGTCGTTCTGAGAATGTGACACTGCTTTTTAAGAAGCTCTGCGAAACAGTGAACATCCTTGTAAGGGACGATGAACTGCATGCTTGCCGTAGAGTGGCTAAACGCAACTCAGTATCAGACCGCCCTCGTAATATCCTGGTAACTGTTTCAAGCCCGAGACTTAGAGATTGCATAATCTCATCTATTCATAGATTTAATAAGGCTCACCCAGACGAACTGCTCAACTCCCGCCATCTTGGTTTTTCTGGTGAAACCAGACGAATATACGTGGCTGAACATCTATCTCCGGAACAAAAATCGTTACATGCTGCTTCCAGAAAAGCAGCAAAAGAGCTGTATTACAAATATGTATGGGTCAAGTATGGCAAAATCTACATGCGTAAGGATGACTCTAAAGCTGCTGTCCTAATTAGATCTCTTGATACACTCAGCAAATTGAATTAATCCGGCTGTATATACTTAGTAAAACTTTTATCTCAAAATGTCAAGTTCTGATACTGGAATTCAAATATACTATCAGAATGTAAACGGAATGAGATCTAGAATTAGTGAGACGTACCTAAACATTATGAATAATGATTACGACATTATATGTCTGGTTGAAACTAATTTAAACCATGGTGTATTTGATGGCGAAATTATGGATGATCGATATACTATATTTAGGAGAGACAGATCAGACACATCCTCGTCCAAGAATGAGGGAGGCGGAGTGTTGCTGGCGGTGAGGAAGCAGTTCATTACTGTTCGTCGGACTCGGTGGGAGAGTGATCTTGAAGATATCTGGATCAGCATACTACCGTATCACAGGAACACGAAAACGATAAACATATGCGCTTGTTATTTGCCGCCTGACCTCCTAACATGTGATATAGCCAGCTTCTACACAAAATACCGACACATCCTACTTGACGGCAAGGAAACGGATGAATTCATCCTAATGGGTGATTTCAATACTTCACATATTTCTTGGCATGAATCCAATCGTGCGGGTGCCTACATTTCCGCCGAGCCAAAAAATGGAAAAGCATTGTTACTACATGACACAATTGCATTGTGTAATTTGGTCCAATTTAACTCCGTACCCAATCATAATCACCGCTATCTAGACTTGGTCCTTTCTACCATAAACGGTATTAATGTCGGCCGGGCTGAACCGCTCGTTCTCTTAGACAGGCATCACCCAGCTTTGGTTATAGATGTAACACAACTTGTAATTATGAATCAGTCGAGGCCTCCCAGCGTGCATAGATTGAACTTTTACAAGAGTGACTTCGATGGTATACGATGTGACCTTAGTTCTACTAAATGGCGCGAAATACTCTCATCGCCAGATATCAATATTATCACAGACTCATTTTATTGCAGGTTGCTTGACATCGTTACCAAACACACCCCTATTGTAAACAATCGTAAATCTAACTCATATCCAGTTTGGTACAATGCTTCACTGAAACGCTGTCTTAATGAGAAAAATAGGTATCACAGACGTTACGTAAAGTATGGTAACCCTAGGGACTACGATACATATGCACTATTGCGAACCAGGTGCAAGACTCTTATCAAATCTTGCTACAGAACTTATCTGTCATCAGTTGAGGAATCAATAAAGAAAAATGTTAAGGTGTTTTGGAGTTTTGTAAAAAACAAGAGAAATCGAATTACTTTGCCTCAATTGATGACATATAGGGGTCGTGCATCGTCGAGTGGTCAGGATGTATGTGACTTGTTTTCGGAGTTCTTTGGTTCTGTTCATGACGGAGTACCTGTTGTTGCTGCGGCGGGTGTAGAAGACACGTATCTGCCTACTAATGTTATATCTGGTGTAACTATAACTAGGGAGGGTGTTTTGAAGGGGATAAAGAGACTGGACAGGCATAAAAGTGCTGGCCCTGACGGAATTCCTCCACTGTTGGTCATTGAGTGCAGACGTGAGTTGTCCGAACCACTTCAAATTATATTTGAAAAATCACTCCGGTGTGGAGAATTTCCGAGTCGTTGGAAAATGGCACACATCATTCCTATACATAAGGGGGGAGATAAATCTGATTGTAGCAACTATAGACCAATAAGTATACTCTCGTGTCTTGCGAAACTCTTTGAATCTTTGATTTATGATCCACTTTATAATTTCTTTAATGATATCTTACACCTAAATCAACACGGGTTCGTGAAAAAACGCTCTACTCTGTCGAACTTGATGGAGTATAAAAATCATTTAAGTCGCGCGTTTGCGAGGTCTCACCAGGTCGACTCTATATATACGGATTTTAGTAAAGCGTTTGACCGGGTGAATCATCACATTCTGTGTTCCAAATTGTCTCGTTATGGCATACATGGAAGTTTGTTGCGATGGATCAAATCATACCTGAGCAACAGAAGTCAGTTGGTGGCATTTGGAGGGTATAAGTCTCTGCCTACTCACGTGCCTTCCGGGGTTCCGCAGGGCTCACATCTGGGGCCTCTATTCTTTAATGTGTTCATAAACGACTTGGTAGAGAAACTTACCAGCTCTTCTCTATTATACGCCGACGACCTTAAGATATTCAACACAATCACAACTGACGATGACTGTCGTGCTCTACAAAAGGACATTGAGGCGGTCTCCGATTGGTGTCTGAATAACTGCATGACCCTAAATGTAAAAAAGTGTTCAGTCATATCATTCACTAGAAAGCACAACAAGATTATTCACAACTATAAAATTAATAACGAAGTCTTAGTCCGTGTTGAACTTGTTAAGGATCTCGGCGTATACTTTGACTGTCAACTCACTTTTCGGCAGCACTATGAGCACATTATCGGTAGAGCTGCCAGAATGGTGGGTTTTGTGTTGAGGGTTACCAAGGAGTTTACTGACCCTGAGACTTCACTTCTGCTATTCTCCAGCCTCGTCCGAAGTGGACTCGAGTACTGTAGTCCTATTTGGTCACCTTACTACAGTACTCACATTAATAACATAGAAAGGATCCAACGGAGATTTCTAAAGATTTTATCGTACCGACGTCGCTCCTCTGTGTTGGACTATAACCAAAGGCTGATGGAGTACGGAATGATATCTCTCCAGGATAGACGCAGCAGGTACGACCTCCTGTACCTACATAAAATTCTCCACTCCCACATTGACTCTCCCCATCTTCTGTCTTCCATACACATAAATACAAGGCATAGGTCACGTAACCCTAACATATTCGTGCTTCAAAGTGGCAAAAATAACACTTCATATTACAACCCGATAGTCAGGATGTGTCGCGAGTACAACGAGGTGGCTATAAAATATGGCAACGTCGACATATTTAACAACAGGTTCTCCTCCTTTAAGAAGGAAATAAACATTGTTTTCGGTTCCTCAGTAGGCTCTAATTTTGAATCTAATTCTAATTTCTAATTTTATGTGTGTTTGATTTTTTTAGTGTTTGATTTTGTGATTTTTAGTTTTTTTAATTTATAGGTTTTCTATTTTTTGTGATTTTGTATTGTTGAGTTGTATATTAGTGTGTCCCGCTTGTAGGTATAGTAATATATGGTATTTTAAATATTTTGTTCATGATGTACGTGCATCCTGTGGGAAGTGCATTGTGGCTTTGTTTTCTAATATTTTTAACATTAAGCATAAATGAATGTATTTCTGTTGTGCACGTCCAAATTAAATAAATAAATAAATAAATTATATTCGCAATATATTATAAACAAAATAAAAATACAAACAAACTGAAATATGACGGATCACCCGGATCTTTCACGAAGTCAAACTCTATTCAAATTCAGTCAAAGCTCCGCAATCTGAACTTTCCAAAGCTTTTAATATACAGTTTACAAAGCTTTGCGCTTTTTACAGCAAATTACGCTGCTTCGAGCCGGTTCTGTGATTCATTAGGGTGGAGCTCGCAAACGGAACCTAAAAGTGAAGTTTACCTTTGACGGAGATCTCGAGCCTCGACACTTGACGAAACTTACAAACTTTACGGGTAAGTGGTAACCGTAAGGCTCCCGTTACAAAACAGACTTATTTTGATTTATGTATTTGTTAAGGGCGCGACCGACGACGTGTGGGACCGCAATCAGAATGGACATACAACACATACTGTTCTCACTATAGGTATCAATCAGAGTGGACATACAACACATACTGTTCTCACTATAGGTATCAATCAGAGTGGACATACAACACATACTGTTCTCACTATAGGTATCAATCAGAGTGGACATACAACACATACTGTTCTCACTATAGGTATCAATCAGAGTGGACATACAACACATACTGTTCTCACTATAGGTATCAATCAGAGTGGACATACAACACATACTGTTCTCACTATAGGTATCAATCAGAGTGGACATACAACACATACTGTTCTCACTATAGGTATCAATCAGAGTGGACATACAACACATACTGTTCTCACTATAGGTATCAATCAGAGTGGACATACAACACATACTGTTCTCACTATAGGTATCAATCAGAGTGGACATACAACACATACTGTTCTCACTATAGGTATCAATCAGAGTGGACATACAACACATACTGTTCTCACTATAGGTATCAATCAGAGTGGACATACAACACATACTGTTCTCACTATAGGTATCAATCAGAGTGGACATACAACACATACTGTTCTCACTATAGGTATCAATCAGAGTGGACATACAACACATACTGTTCTCACTATAGGTATCAATCAGAGTGGACATACAACACATACTGTTCTCACTATAGGTATCAATCAGAGTGGACATACAACACATACTGTTCTCACTATTCAATCAGAGTGGACATACAACACATACTGTTCTCACTATAGGTATCAATCAGAGTGGACATACAACACATACTGTTCTCACTATAGGTATCAATCAGAGTGGACATACAACACATACTGTTCTCACTATAGGTATCAATCAGAGTGGACATACAACACATACTGTTCTCACTATAGGTATCAATCAGAGTGGACATACAACACATACTGTTCTCACTATAGGTATCAAACCAAAAGTGCGACATTGAAAGTATAGTCTTATGTGCAAACTACATAAGTTCTTGAAGTCAAATATACCTGAGTAACATACTATATTGGTACATGCTGACGTTACCTGAAACAAACAGACCAATAATGATGAGCATTGTGTCTAATGTGGAACTGCTGAAGCCCTCAGGTTCATAAGAACTTTCACAAAATAACTTTTTAAAAACAACTTACTAAATTTTGAATAAATTTTCAAATAAATTATGCAAAAAGTGTTTTTATATTGAACATTAGTCATTTCTAAGAATTTCCTATATTATTATTCTAGTTGTTTAAACTAGGTACAACTACAATAATGTAGGTACGGAATAAACTAAGTTAAAATCAATCAATCTAATATGACTAAAGAATATTTAAAACGAAAAGATAAAATGAATCGTATAATAATGAACACAAGTGAAAAGTTCATGAATTACATTACATTACAAAAGGTTCGCAAATACTCGCTCTGCGGTACACCTTGACCTAATACCTAACACCACCATTGGCACCCTGATTGAGAGATTTACAAAACATTTATTTTTATCCTGAATAATAAACACGGAGATAGCGTGCAGCATGTCTTTTCTCGGTTCAGTTGGTCCTCAATTTAAAAGGGTCGTCGGAGTATCTTTTTACAAAGGTTGACACAGCTCGCTACGAACGCAAATTCAATTTAGAGAGGATCGTTAGATTTTTGACTTTTGCGGCACGAATTAGGCTTCTCGGGAAGGGACAGAATACATTATTACAAAATATAAAGAAACACAGAGTTGGTACGTAAATACAGCAAGAATACGTAACTCATCATCTCTAGTTCTAGTAGGAAGCTAACAGTGGGTAGTGGGTAGTGGGTAGTGGGTAGTGGGTAGTAGGTAGGCTAGAGTAGGATGATGTAGGTTCGTTCGTACTGTAGCAGGCAGCTGCTAGATCACATGTTCCATTTGTCGGTCCAGTGGAGCGGGTTACCTCGCTCAATCAAAACAGAACACTCGTATAGGTACTACTCACTCACACAAATGTACACATATTTTGAATGCAAGGAAATGGACTGCCCATTTATTATTTGACGTCCCTCTATCCCGTTTTCCCGAATGAAAATTGTAAGTAAGTAGGTACCTACACTATTTTCCACTTGAATTTATATAGATATTTACAAGTAAGGTTCCTGAAACCCATTTAATGTTGAGCATGTTTCTGTTGCTAAGTCCCATTTGAAGAAGAGACAACAAGTATATGGCTCAGCAACGCATCAAAGGTTAATGTGCATAGTAAAACCAAAGGCCGTCAACAGTCGCGTCGTCCCGCGTCGCCAAGAAAATCATAAAGATGCCAAATTACAATGTCGGGTGGTGACACTGTTTGTTTGATAAAGTGGAGCACCTCGTAAATGGGACGAGTATGACGTGGGCGGTGGAAGGTAACATGGGACGTATGTGAACACTGCTCAACTTATTGTAATGTAATGAAAAATGATAGTAAATAATAATGTACAACGTAAAGTACCATTTACAAAATATAGTAGTTTTCACAAAATAACATATGGTAGAAGCTCAGCATACCAAATTCAAATAGATACCAAGACCAGATTGGTTGATAGGTGCCATATACTGAGAACGTGCTCAAACTTATAACTTGTACTATCTGCGATCTTAAGAGTTAGTGCAGTACATACGTATACGTAGATGACTTCATGAAAAAAGTAACGATCTAGTATGTTTCTAATTGAAAATTGTTATTTATCATAATAACTTTTCTCCATAGAAGTAAAAACTATAGAACCTTTTTTTCTTATTATATGAATGTGTCAAGTTCAGAATGATTCATGGATTTAGGATATTATGTCTTTGTATTGATAGTATAGTCTGGGGCGCACTCAGCTTTAACAGGACTTTGACGGCCTCCATTAGTAGGTGTAGTAGCTGAGAGGATCACGTGTACACTGTACATGGTACAAGGGATATCAAAATGAAAACATCGTCAAAGTTCGTAGCGCCTCACATAAGTTTCATAAGTTACAATTTTATTTAACCATATTGCCAAAGGATTTTACCTTTTTCTTGTCGTCTGTGATTTTACCTATTGCTTCAGACTATATGACACTTAGATTTAGAAAGTATTTTCGGCATCCGATGTTGAAACCTACAGTAGCTGAAGATAAAATGTAATGTCAGATTGTGGACAGTGATCACAGATAGAGTCGACCGACAGTATCGTAGCTGTACGTACAATGACCGGTGGGAATACTATGTCCCAACTGTGCTATTGTGCTGGCGGTGCAGCGGTGGGACTGTTCACAACAACTGGGACAACAGGTGCTATACTTTACATGCCATACTAATTAAATATACTATACAGAACACAGAGAGACTGTTTAGTACATATATGAACATTGATTTTGGAGATCATCTTTAGTCTTTAGTTTATCGCTCAATTTTGGTAATAATGATGTAAAGTAGCAAGTTAATTAGAGCTATGTTTGCGGGGTGGTCGCGGGACTGTCGGGAGTGTTGCGAGCTGCGGCCGCACAATAAATCTATCTAAATTTTAATGAACAACAAACGTATTAATTAAATTCACGCATGCGTTGCTCTGATAATTGGGAAGCTGTAATGTGTCGTAATGACAACCCAACTAACTACCCTCCAGTCTCCCAGCACTCTGCGCTGTCAGACGATACGCTGTAACTAAATTGTTCAGTTTTCACACATTCCTTTAAGGGCCCTTGGCAGTGGGCCATCTTACTTCTGTCAAAAATATGGCAATTCTCAATGAATGCTAGAAAAATGAGTTTATCTATACAACATTTTAAACTCAAATTGTTGATAGTTATTATTTTAAATTGGATTAAGCCATACTTTAATTATTTAGTATTCTAAATAGCCGTAGTTTTTAAAACAAGTATTGCGTTTTTATCGCTATTTAGAAGTCTTAATAATGAAAATATGGCTTAATTGAGTTTAAAATGTTGTATATTTTTGACTGAAGTAAGACGGCCGACTGTAATCATCGGCCAACTAAAATAACTTGTTATGATGACCGATTAAAATAAGTTCTGTCACCAGCGTGAACTTATTACTTCATCAGGATCCCCCATAGTAATTTGTTATACATATATTATGATACATAGAACATAATTTAGATACGATATGAATCTGTAGAAGGACGTTTCACCCAGTATACTACAACACACACAAGTCACATTTGTCTCCAGAATGAGCTCGATCCTCGATCTGAGATAAATATTCGTGACACGGAACAAATAGCTGTGTGCTCTGTAACATGATACGACAACCCAAACTTTTGTTTTTTACCACGACTATATAATACTTAACCGATTTATAAAAAAGTTTAATCTAAATACTAATATACCACCCTGGCTTCGCCCGTGGAAATTTTTAAAACGTGACATAAGAATTTATCCCGAATGACAAAAGTAATCTATGTCACTTACTTAGCTGAGTTTTACAGTTAAATTTACAGTAAGTAAACAATTAAACTACCTGAAATTATTCTTACAATATTTCCTGACACAATTTTGACTGAAATATCACAAACCAAATGTATACTAATAATAAAGCTTGTAGAGTTTGTTTGTATGAACGCGCTAATCTCTGGAACTACCTGTCGGATTTGAACATTCTGCATTTGATAGCCCATTTGTTGATATAACATCACGCTACGACACACAGGAGCTGAGCAGTAACCATAAACGCGGATGCAATTTCATATATAAAACCGGATATATTTAGCCAGTGTCAGATACCATACCAGTTAGAGTGTTCTCTCAGTGCTGTTACATTCTCTACAGTAAACATACTCCGGTAAGACAACACAACACAGAGCAGACTGTATGCACTAGCTAGTGGTAGTAATACGTCATCTAGAATATTCAGGTTTACACTACGAGTGTGGTAGGTGGAGCGTGTGTGGGATGTTTACCTCATCTCCTACTAACCAAGGGGGTACACATAGACAGTAACACAGTTTGGGGAGCCGCAGACATTTAGACAACCCGTCATTATATAAAAATACTATGAATGTAGATTCGTTTCTGTATTCTTATATATATATATATATATATAACATTATTAAGGGGGAGTCAGTCATCAAAATCCAATTTATAATATTTTTTTTCAGAAAGCCTGATCTATTTACGAAACTGAAAAAAATATATTATATTGATTTTAAGGATATGACAAATCATTTTATTGATGATAACACGAATATTTTATTGGTCATTCTCTATCTTTTCATTGAAAAAATATTTTTATCGCTTACGTTGAATGTATAGATTACTGTTTCTATCCCGCTCGCGTGCGCGTGATTCTCCCTCAGATTTGATCACTCAGTTTCCCATCGACCACTTCACCTTAAGATCTCCAACTCCAACCTGATAAACACTTGCGAGTTACCAAGTATATATGAGAGTACTACATACGAACAAAGTAGTAAGCACCGGCTAGTATTGTAAAATGTGTTGAGGGCGCGGCGGTCGGTCAATGTATATTCTAGTCACGGACACGAATGGACACGTCGCGTCATTTTGATTCTAACTAAATTGTATCTAATATTAACTAAGTTGGGTTTATGTTGAGGAACGACTGAGGGTAGTGGGGGCCTTAATCTGAAGTTAGGCAGTTCAATAGCAGATGAGCTGACTGGCTACATCCTTATGAGAAACAGGCGTGTTGGTGTACCTTTAACTAATAGCGAAAGTGTTATTGTTTATTTGTTTGTGCGTCAAAACGGAGCAGGCCTCTAGGAGAGTGACGTAGGTTACTTTATATCCCGGGAAAACTATTTTAGTATCCGGGACGCGTCATCATTTCATAATTGATAAGTGAACTAGACAAATGACCACCATCAATCACCAGTTTATAATAACATAATTAACTAGTTAGAGTATGGTCTTATAAATGAAGTTTATTAACAAACTGGGATCTAATAGAGCAGACAATTACTGTTTTAAGTTTTCACCTCAACTCATATTATCTTGAGCAGCGCTGCCATGTCTACTTATATTCCAAGAGATATATTGATCATAAGTGGTGTGTCAACTGACAAGTTCTTGCTGCAATTTCTTCCTATTTATTTACACTGCGTGCAATATTTCTAACTGTTTTGCAAGTTTCTAGCAAGAACTTGCCTGCAAATTGTTGCGAGACCGTTTAGATTGTGCTCAAGTTTTACACGCGTCTAAATCGGTCTACACAGATAATGCTGAGAGTAAAATAAAGAAAAAACTAAAATTGTGGGTACGAGATTGTCTATATGTCTACCGATACACTGACTTCATAAGTCATTTTTTTTAAATATAAATCTCATAATACAGAAAATACATACACACTGAATAGTATATCTTATTATCGAGAGATAAGATAATATTCATAAAAAAATACACCTATTCCATGTCCTTATTCATTTTTCTTATATTATCTCTTTGTCAAGAAATACAACAACCGGGTACACTATTTTAGAGTACTATTTTTAGCTTCAGTTTAAAGAATGATGCGGATTTTGGTTTATTAACTCAGGCTTTCTGAGATATAAATAATGGAAAAAAGCATAGAAATCTTCTTTAGGAGGACAATCTTGTAAATATTTGTGTCAATTTATCCTAAAATGTTCAAATAGTAGCTGGCAACATCGATCCAGTAACCAAACCGGATCACGTAGAACGTAGCACGTAATGCGGTTACATCATTTACACACGAAACTACCTCTTTGATACTTTAATTGAGTTTTCAGTTTTGAACTAGACTTTTGATTTACGAAATTGTTCACGAAGGGGATAAGAAATTGTCTGTGCAGGTGTGGTAAGTAATAGACGTCAAGTTGGTTCATGTTATATAAAATGTTCGTACATATTTACTTCAATTATCTAATTACGTTTGGTTACTTTTTTAATATGGCTGAAGTGAAAGGAAATGCTGGCAGAGGACGACCTAGGTGTAGGTACTTTTATTGAACATTAAAAAAATGTATTGATCGATGGAAATATTAAAAGTAGATACACACAATCGCCGAGCATGTATAAAAGGTATGATGAATAAAGGAAAAATAAAAAATAAACTGCTGTGGATGGGATTTGAACCATTTGCATCCTGAGCTGCACCATACCATACCATACCTTTAGCCGTTAGACCACCGTCGATACAAAAATTGACAACTTCGTGTCAATAGCAACCACCGAGCTTTGAAATATGTGTGTATCCCTAATTTACAAGTTCGGTGATAGCAACCGTTGCTAAGGCTTTTCTCTGATACATAATTTTCAGCCGTAAACAGAGACAAATTACTGAATTTCTGAAAAACTACTGAACCGATTTTCGTTATATGTCTGTGAGATAATGTCAAGAAATTATTATATCCTTAACAAATAAGTCGTCAAAATCGGTACATACTTCATCGAGATACTGATAATTGACTTATAAAGTCAGTTTATTCAAAATTACTGAAAAACTAATGAACCAATTTTTATGACATAAAAATGGGACCAATCCGGAAGAATTATCTGTCGATTAAAAAAAAATCATCAAAATCGGTTCATAAACGACGAAGTTATCCGCGAACACATTAAAAAAAAAAAAAAACATATACGGTCGAATTGAGTAACGTCTTTTTTTTTGAAGTCGTTAAAAATGAGCTCTGAAAGTCCTTTAATTTTTGCGTATTTCCAACCGTTTTTACGAGTCGAGTTCTCTTAGAAAACTTTACCTACAACTTGCTTTTTCTAATAGTTTTTGTACAATACTTGGATAAGAGAAGTCCGTTATATGTATTTTTTAAAACAAGATTTTGATCGCAGTCCATCTCGCTCAGATCTTTCTAAAGAGATATGGACAACATAAGTCTCGCATAAAACTGAGTTCGTTGCATTGTGGTGGCTGGTGCGTCTCCTTACCTTATATAATATTCTGCGCCTAAATGTAGATCCTAAACAGTAGTTATTAAGTATGAACGGTGTTACTACGCCCACTACTAGTTCTACTAAATACATCACTACAAAGTGTTTGTAGATGGTTGTCGCGTAGTAATGAGACATGGTGCGTGTGTGCGTGTCCCGTGCTGGCAATAGCCACTACTCTACAATTATCATATTAGTGCACTCATTAGCTATAAACCACCCAATCAACAAGCCACGTCATTTATGACGTCTTTTATTGGTGATTATTGAAAAAATGACGTCTTTAGTCGAAAAATAACGTGACAAAAGACGTCATAAATTAACGGATAATGTCATTGGTCTAAATATGACGTAGTAGATGACGTCACAGATTTCCTTAACACGTCATTGGTCTAAATATGACGTAGTAGATGACGTCACAGATTTCCTTAACACGTCATTGGTTGAAAGATGACGTCGTAGATGACGTCACAGTTTTCCTTATCACGTCATTGGTCTAAAGATGACGTAGTAGATGACGTCACGGTTTTCCTTAACACGTCATTGGTCTAAAGATGACGTAGTAGATGACGTCACAGTTTTCCTTAACACGTCATTGGTGTAAAAATGACGTAGTAGATGACGTCATAGTTTTCCTTAACACGTCATTGGTTTAATGATGACGTAGTAGATGACGTCACAGATTTTCTTAACACGTCATTGGTCTAAAGATGACGTAGTAGATGACGTCACAGTTTTCCTTAACACGTCATTGGTTAAATGATGACGTAGTAGATGACGTCACAGATTTTCTTAACACGTCATTGGTCTAAAGATGACGTAGTAGATGACGTCACAGTTTTCCTTAACAAGTCACTGGTCTAAAGATGACGTAGTAGATGACGTCACAGATTTCTTTAACACGGCGCTGTTCTAAAGCTGACGTAGCAGATGACGTCATAGATTTCCTTAACACGTCATTAGTCAGAAACTGTCGAAACGTAAAACGTCATATATTTCCTTAACATGTCACTTGTCTTTAGCTGCCGTAGTAGATGACTTCCTTAACCGTGACTGGTCTAAAACTGACGCAAATAAATCCAGGGGTGATGACTTAATGACTAAATTATAGCTGAGATTTATTATAAGTACTTACCTAATAAAATTATTATATATATTTGTATTTTCATTTAAAATTTTATTTTTCAAATTCAATAAAATAACAAGAAAATAATTTGTCAGTGACAGATTGACAGACAGTTGTTATTATATACCTAATTTAGTTAGTAGTCTGTGGTTATAAGAAAAAAAATATGATGACTTGTGCTGTATGGACTCAGTTCCTTTGCCTGATTCTGAAAAGGAACAAATTAACCAAAAAAAAAGTCTGTGGTTATTTATTTTAAAAATTAAGTGAAAGTGACGTACTTCCCGTTTGGGGTCACGTGACCGGAGTCCGGAAGTATGAATTATATATTTATCATTCAGATAATAAAAAAATTATGTCCGTGGCTTTATCACGCCAATACTAATTAATTATTTTTGTTGCGGTTTTCACTATTAGATAGGTTGATTCACGACTAAGGTTTACGAGTATTGAACATGGATTTATCATGTTTAGGAGCTGAGCATTCACAGTATAACTGAATTAATCGGCCAAAAAGTTAGCACCAAAATTAAGTATTACCCAGTTCTATGTTTGAACACCAAAATTCTGTGGCGGTTCATTAGGATCTCTGGGTAAATTATTATAAGACTAGCGGACCTGGCAGACGTTGTCCTGCCCAAACATTGGCTTGCCTGCACTATCCTTACCCCTAACCCCTACCCCTTAGCAAAAGACGGCTGAGATAAAAGTCCGTGTTAAACTTTTATAAGCTCCGTTTTCACCATTTGGCTACGCAACCCTAAAAACAAACATTATTTTCAGTGATTACGTTATTGAACTAATTTTGTATATAAAAATATGAATATGTGTTTATTTTCTTTCACTGTCTACCTACATTGTAACAATCTGAATATACAGTAGGATTTGTTGGCTAGGCTACTAGGATTTGGTTAACTTATCCATTGGTCAGTTCTGAAAGTTGAGGTCGTCCACTCACGGTCTGTCTCGTTCGTAAGAATTATTATTTGAAACGCATGGTAGAACTGCGAAGAAAAACAAATACGTACCTAGGTATATGTATGATATTTAATTTATTAATTTGGCCGGGCCAACTATAACCTTTGCCTTCCATTGAAATTGAGAATAAAATGATAACGCGACATCTGGTGGACTAAATACAAATCAATTAAAGCCAACAGAATTTTGTCTCTCATTCGTTCACATACATTATCGTGTAAGTGAGACAGAATCAAAACAGAATAAAATTGCCGCCGTTTTGTTGCCTATTTTGTGCATTTGCGCGGGATTATGATAAATTGACAAGACATTCATTTCCATCTTCCATTGATTAGTATAATTAATTAGTTTTTCTGTGATTTTAGTTTCATTAAAGTTGGATTAAAGGAATGATAGATCTCAGCTCTCACTATAAAGCAAAGGTACCTATATAAAGTTATCTGTGATATAATAAAAGGTATGTTTCATATATATTTCTAAATTAGGTATTGTTATTTGACAATTTATTATTGAGTACTTAATCGATTTAAACCAATTTCTTTATTTTATTAGGTAGGTAAAATGTATGAAAACAAAGAGGAAGAATCTCCAAAATTGAATTTTATAGTAGCGGAAGAAGCATGTGATGGGTCCACAAACGGCGACATAGTAATATTAAGCGAGACTTGGCTAACATCAAATAAGCAGAAAGCTTTTTGGCCCCCGTGCAAATTAACTGGACAATTTAACAAAATTCTACAAAGACACGTGCAACCATCAAATGATTGGCACATCATTAATATAAAGAGAACATTTTTTAAAACTGGTAAGTGGTTTTTTATATTGAACTATTTAAGTAGTACTTACTAGCTTTTGCCCGCGGTTTCACCTCTAGCCTCTAGTAGTATAGGTAGGCACTAGCTAGGCAATATACTTAGGCAGGACCTTAGGGTCCATCATCAGGTCTTCCAAGTCACCAGATTTTCCATTTTTTTTAACCAACATTTGTCTATCTCTAATAGTTTAGGTAAAATACATATCTTGTCCATCATCAGGTCTTCCATGCCTCCAAGTTTTTCAAGACATAAACTAGCTATCCTTCAAGTACCTATCATTGAAATAGGTTCAGCGGTTGAGGACCAAACACACTGACCCACAAACATTTATGAGATTACCTGGTAGGATTGTATGGAAATGTCAGTTCTTCGATTTCTCCAAACAAATTTAAACACTCAACGCATAGGTATGACCAAATAAATATAAACCAGAGAGCATTCATGCCATTATGAACTTTGGACCTAAAGTTTTTATGCTAAACTTCACATTCAACAACATGTAAGATTTTAAATTAGGCTAAAAAAGCAAATTTTAGCCAGGATATAGGTTTGTGTATAATGTGTATGCCAGAAGTAATTTGTTCTTTTGTTTTATTTAATTTTTATTTATTTGTATAGATAATTTGATAGAAGCTCGTAAAAAAGCCAAACAAGCTGAGAATACAAGTGATATTACAGACAATGATACTGGACCTAGAAAAAGAACTCCTAAGACTAACACTATTGTTTCTGAATCTGAAGATGACTGCAGTGAAACCGCTTTAGATATATTCAAAAGTAAGTATATACCTACAAGGCACTTACAAATGTGTGACCTAGTAAATTTGTAGTAAAAAAAATGCCACAAATTATATAGCTTTTTCGCGAAATACACGTTTCCCGCGACATAAAATTCTTACCACTAATTACATTATTTTTATTACAAAATACATTATTAGAATCACCCAGAACATCAGAATGCTCAAAAAAGAATCACCGTCCGAAACATTGGTCGGTGAACAATCGTTATTACTGAAATTACACAAATTAGGTATTTGGATATACATCCAACCCACTGTCGGCTGGATTTTGACACAAATTTTCGTTACATGAAACATAAACATCATTATTTAGATTAAAATTTGAAACATTAGAAACACTTTTACTATAGACAGGCAATGAATGACCTTACAAACAGGACATTTTTGAAACACTTTTTCACTATCAACACTTTCGTCACTAGAATTAGAAAAAGAAGATCGTACCTCGTCCCGCAGGTTACCCGTGGTAGACTCACGCCGGTAGTCCATGCCCTCGGTAGGACTGGTACCTGGCGACGCGTTGACAAGCGGCATCCTTGCCACTTGTATTTAGGTACATCGTCACTGCTCCCATTAAAGCGGGCTGTGCACCCCGACATATTATTTGACACTTGAACATTCTTTGTATTTGACGAACTTAAAGACTTGATTAGCTGGGTTAACTGACATAACAATCTGTGTATCCTTTACACGCGATGAATTTGGAATGATATTTAAATTGGATAACATACTTGACCACCTGGATCTCGGCTGATCTTCACAATTACCAGCCTCACCAGAAATTGAGCTCGCCTCGAACGGCGGCTATGGAACAGCGTCCACATTTTGTAAAACGGCGGGCGCCTCCTGCACCCCCATAACGGTTTTCACTTTACTCACACATATTAAGTTCGGGTACACTTTTAGAATGTGATCTCGTTATCACCATGACAAAAAAGTAAATAGAAAAGTTTACGTTAAACGTGCCCTCTCGCTGGAGCGCCAATTTTGTGAGAAGATGTTTGTAAACTACGATATTGTCACATATAATTCACTTTAATAGAAAAAGAGTCCACATAACAGTCAGGTATAAACAATAAAACCTAACACAAAAGGAAAACCACTAGCTTAAACTATAAGGTACATCGAAAATAGGATATAGGGCTCCCGTTTTCTCGAGTTCATAACAACATGTTACCTGTGTAAACATAAAAAATGAACTATCGATCGGCGCTTGCCGTTTTGCGTACGCGACTCTCAACGGTCGTTTTGGGTCGACCAACGGAATAACGCGTCGGGGGCGTGACCTAAATTTAGGATACCGCAAATCATGGTCCTACAAGTACTATGACATAATATTATAATTGCTTTTCTCTTCTTTTCACAAAACAGTTTTATTATTATACTATATAAAGCAGTGGTAACACTGACTGACTGACTGACAGAATTGTTCTCCCAGAAGGAGTTGTGATGGGGGGAAACTTTTGGTTGGATCGTATAGACGGGGTCCCAGAGTACCAGAAAAATCCGAAACCCCCCTTTTTCGCCCCCCTTATTTTTTTTTGTTTTTAATCTCGAGAAGTATAAATCGGATGGGGTAGGTGTCGAAACTAATAATGTTTAGGATCTGTTCCTATTAGCGAATCCATTAAAAAAAAATGTTCTTCCATACAAAAAAAAACTCCCATACATTTTATTTTGTTTTTTATCTCGGAAACTACAAATCAGAGGGGGAAAGTGCCGAAACTAATAATGTTCAGGACCTGTTTCTATTAGTGAATCCATTAAAAAAATATATTCTCCCATACAAAAAAAAACTCTCATACAAATTTTCATACATTTTTTCTTTTTTTTTTCCTATGGACTGGGATTTGATTTCTACCCCTTTCCACTTTCCCCGTACCCCCCCCCCCCGTCTCCCATACATTTTTTTTTAAACTCGAGAGGGAAGAAGCCGGAGAAGCGTCAGTTATCAAAAAACCTAAACCCCCCCTTTTTCGCCCCCCTTATTTTTTTTTGTTTTATATCTCGGAAACTACAAATCAGAGGGGGAAAGTGCCGAAACTAATAATGTTTAGGATCAGTTCCTATTAGTGAATCCATTAAAAAAAATCTCTGACATTAGTATCTGGACTACCAAACTTTGCTCATCATTGAAAACTTGAAAGCAACCCATTATTTCAATACAAAATTTTAATGAATTTATAAAACTTAATAACTTCTATATTTTCTATGGATGTAACTCTGATGTGTATAACATTTCAGTAAGATCTTCTGACTTCAATAAGGTGACCCATTTGTCAAGATCTTTAAGCCGAAGACAAGGCATATGTGAAGATCAATCTATGAGGACAATATTACCAGTTGAAAATAATAATATAGAAGGTAATATTTGTATACCTACCTATGCAATTTTTAGGGTTCTAAACAATTATTGTTGAAAGAAAGTGTTTTTGAAGTTCTTCTACAATCTGAATATTTTTAGATTTTTTCACTGTAGGTATAGTAAAAATGATTTACGACTTTAGAAGTGAATATTTCAAAAACTATTGACTTAGAAAAAGTCATTTTAAAACTTCCATTGGCCATGTTCCAATTTTAAGTTACCAATATTTATTTCAGGAGATTCTTCACACTCCCAAGACATATCCCTGGACCGATCTTCTTGTACGCCTATAATACAAGTTCAAAATGTAGCAGGTAAAAAAATGTATAAAAACTCAGTCAAAAACTTCTAATAGAGATATGAAGTATGAAAATATTTTAGGCCGTCATCGGTTGGGGTATGGGCAATGTAATGGGTGTGGTTCTGGTAAAGGATAGTATTTTATCAATGTTGTATTTTTTTACTATTAAAATTTCAAGTTTTAAAACTATTATTGCTGAGACATTCTTGTATGCTGTCTATTGTTTACAGGTTTTGAAGCCAAATCTCTACAGTTATTATCAACAATAGTGGAACAAAATAATCAAATTTTAAATTATATAAGAGGACAAAATGAATGGGAAGATCTAAAATGTAAAAAAATACCTATTGATTTACCTGCAAAGTTTCCTTTACATGAAGAGGAAGAATTGTCAATTATTGAGAGTTATTTCTCTAGTGATAAAAATTTTTCAGAATTTGTAAGTACGAAGTTTGCCGCACACTTTTAGTTACAAAAAACAAATATTATATTTTTTACACTAGTTACTTTTTTGACAATATATTTTTTTTTTAATTTTTTTCAGTGCAAATACATAAGCGCGTTTTGTGGAAATTCCATAGTAGCGTCCGTCAATCAAATATTAAATCATTGTCTAACAAATCATTCAGCGGCAAAATACAGCTTTAGAGGAAAGAAGGGAAAAAAGTCATTTGAAGAATTGACATTAAAAAGTGCAATAATACGTAAGTATTTAATCGATTGATGTTCAAATTGATAGATTTATATAGGTACACAACAGAATCACATAATAATTGTGTCAGAGCTGAATCCAATATATGGAATTTGTGGTTTTTTGGCGTCCTGTAGAAACACGACCGCTTGAAGTCTGTGAAGTTGGCACCCCATCTTTCAAAAAACATTTTTTTTATTTGAGTTCTGAATGCACCCCTAAGAGTTCTAGAGTTCTTCATTAATTTAAAAAAAAGTTCTAGCAAATTAGCCTGAAATTTTGGGGTGCTAACTTCACAAAATGACATGAGTAAATCAACGATATTTTCATAATTATTGTAAATATTAAATTTTGTCATTAGGATTTCTTATAGAACTCTTGAGGTGCTACCTGGAACTCCAATAAAATCTGCAAAATGTTGAAAAAAGTTTCTACCCTTATTATGAAAAATCGTAATAACTTTTGAATTATCGATTTTACAGTTTCGAGTAGTTAAACTTTGTGATAGAACTCGTGAGGTGCTATCCAGAACTCCATTAAAATCATTAAAATTGTCAAATAATTTTCCACCCTTAGGGACATAGTCGTTTGTTCGTCAAAAATGTTTTGAAAAATCGTAATAACTTTTGAATTATCGATTTTACAGCTTCGAGTAGTTAAACTTTGTGATAGAACTCGTGAGGTGCTATCCAGAACTCCAACAAAATCATTAAAATTGTCAAATAATTTTCCACCCTTAGGGACATAGTCGTTTGTTCGTCAAAAATGTTTTGAAAAATCGTAATAACTTTTGAATTATCGATTTTACAGCTTCGAGTAGTTAAACTTTGTGATAGAACTCGTGAGGTGCTATCCAGAACTCCAACAAAATCATTAAAATTGTCAAATAATTTTCCACCCTTACGGACATAGTCGTTTGTTCGTCAAAAATGTTTTGAAAAATCGTAATAACTTTTGAATTATCGATTTTACAGCTTCGAGTAGTTAAACTTTGTGATAGAACTCGTGAGGTGCTATCCATAACTCCAACAAAATCATTAAAATTGTCAAATAATTTTCCACCCTTAGGGACATAGTCGTTTGTTCGTCAAAAATGTTTTGAAAAATCGTAATAACTTTTGAATTATCGATTTTACAGCTTCGAGTAGTTAAACTTTGTGATAGAACTCGTGAGGTGCTATCCAGAACTCCAACAAAATCATTAAAATTGTCAAATAATTTTCCAAAACACGATTTTACGATTTTTCAAAACATTTTTGACGAACAAACGTCTATGTCCCTAAGGGTGGAAAATTATTTGACAATTTTAATGATTGTGTTGGAGTTCTGGATAGCACCTCACGAGCTCTATCACAAAGTTTTACTACTCGAAGCTGTAAAATCGATATTTCAAAAGTTATTACGATTTTTCAAAACATTTTTGACGAACAAACGACTATGTCCCTAAGGGTGGAAAATTATTTGTCAATTTTAATGATTTTGTTGGAGTTCTGGATAGCACCTCACGAGTTCTATCACAAAGTTTAACTACTCGAAGCTGTAAAATCGATATTTCAAAAGTTATTACAATTTTTCATAATAAGGGTAGAAACTTTTTTCAACATTTTGCAGATTTTATTGGAGTTCCAGGTAGCACCTCAAGAGTTCTATAAGAAATCCTAATGACAAAATTTAATATTTACAATAATTATGAAAATATCGTTGATTTACTCATGTCATTTTGTGAAGTTAGCACCCCAAAATTTCAGGCTAATTTGCTAGAACTTTTTTTTAAATTAATGAAGAACTCTAGAACTCTTAGGGGTGCATTCAGAACTCAAATATAAAAGTTAAGGTATGCTGAATCCAAAACCGTTTTGAGATATTGGTTTAATAATCCGTATTTTTACATTTATATAACTCATAGAATCGTGCGATTGTCTTTATTTTTTCAAAAACAAATAATTTACTTATCCTTCATTTCACTTCATAAAACTTAGATTTAGCTGATTTTCTCTCCGTTACGACATTTGAAATATATTTGTCTTTGAAAAGATATTTTAATTTCAAACCTACCTAATATTATATAATATACTATAATATAATACCTAATATAATAACTTCAGCATGTAACCTGTATACGACAAACATTATGGTGAATTACGTCGTTAAATTTTTTTTTATTTTGCTTCAGGGGTTGTTAAAAAACATTTTAAGCTGACAGTAGAACGAGAGTTGGAAGATAATATGAAGATTTGGCTTAAGCACGCACCTCAAAGGTTAAGGAAGGATTTGTGCTTGAAAAACTAGAAGTTTCTTAGTCTATTTTAATCCAAACTATAATGTTTGTGTATAATTAAGTTCTTTTTTCGACTAAATACTCTTTCAATATTTTCATCTTCAGTACAATGTCGCATAAGACGGTTTTAACTAAGCGTCAAATATACAGAAGAATAAATAGTAATATAAAAAAATATCAGTTGGAAATTATTGAATGTGAGCAACAAAAACCGAATTTAGGTTTATCAGATAAATATGTTACTATGGAAAACAATATTGCTAAAGTGTATAGAAAAACAGCTGCCGAATCAACCGCTTCTGTATTTGGTGAGCAGTCAAACCTTTTGTCCCAACAGAGAATGCTTGAGGTAGATAATGTTGCAGTAGAAATTAATAGGTATGTACAGTTTGAACAACGACAAAAACCTTTAAATGATTTCCTGAGATCTTGGTCTTTACAATATAATATATCTCATATGGCTTTAACTTCATTATTAAAGTTTCTTAAACGTGAACATCCAGAGCTACCGGCCACCTCTAGGACACTATTAAGTACGCCGTGTAGTTATACGTTAAAACATCTCGATAATGGCGACTACATACATTTTGGATTCAAGACTTTACTAAATACTATATTACCAATTGCGTATAAGAATGGTTTAAAAGATATTGCTTTATCATTTAATGTTGATGGCTTACCCATTTTCAATAGTTCCAACACACAGTTTTGGCCAATCTTAGTTGATATTTTTGGATTTAAAGACAGCATATTTGTTATTGGTATATTTTGTGGAAGTTCAAAACCATCAACCATATCATCTTATTTAGAGTATTTTATTGAAGAATTAACACATCTCTTGAAATTCGGCACAACATACAATGATAAGCAGTTTTCTATTACTGTAAAACACTTTATTTGTGATACACCAGCACGTGCTTATCTAAAATGTATTAAATCGCATAATGGGTATTCAAGTTGCGACAAGTGTGTTTGTAACGGAAGTTACATAGAGCACCGTGTCGTTCTTGATGATTTAAACTGTACACTTAGAACAAATGAATCCTTTGTATTGCAATCAGATGAAGATCATCATGTTGGAAAGTCACCTTTGCTTAGTTTAGACATTGGAATGATAACTTGTTTCCCTATAGACTACATGCATAGTGTGTGTTTAGGAGTTATGAGAAAACTTATACATACATGGGTGAAACCGACAAGATCAGACGTAAAACACGTAAAATTAGATTCAAAACATATAAGTGCTCTTAATGATCGACTTACTTATGTAAGAAAATTTATTACATTAGAGTTTAATCGTAAGCCCAGAACCCTTCAAGAAATAGAGCACTGGAAGGCAACTGAATTTAGAACATTTTTATTATATGTCGGTCCAGTTATTTTACATGGTATTTTAAAAAAAGATGTTTACAATCATTTTATGTTGCTACATTGTTCAATTTATATTTTGACGTCAAATCATTTGCATACACATTATTCGAGCTATGCACGCAATTATCTACAGACTTTTGTTAACAATTGCAAATGCATTTATGGTCATCAGTACTTAATTTATAACGTGCATTCACTAATACACCTCGCTGATGATGTAGAGAGATACGGCAATTTAGATTCATTTTCGGCTTTTAAATTTGAAAATTACTTAGGATCCTTAAAGAGATCGTTAAGAGCGTCATATAAACCCTTGCAACAGGCGGCTAATCGTCTATCAGAGAAACACATAGAACCTATTTATTGTAACACTAAACTGTCTATGTGCAGAAAAGAGCACTTTGATGGCCCAACACCGTGTTTGAACAAAATACATCAATACCGACAGTTTTTATGGGGGGACTTTATATTTTTGTCTAATTCTACGGCTGATAGCTACTGTATGATGAACAATAAAACTGTAATATTCATCGTGAACATTTTGATGGAAGATGACAATGTTACATTCTTTGCCAAAACTTTTAAAAAGTACCAAAATTTTTATAAAATTCCATGTCAGTCGTCAGAGTTGCATGTTTATTTGGCTAGTGAATTATCAGAAAACTTGTGCATGTTTTCTGTTAAAGAGATTTATTGAAAATGTCTAGTAATACCTTATTATAACAAATATGTTGTTCTGCCTCTATAATCTGATATTTGGGCTCTTATTTACTTAAACCTTAGGACTATTATTATTTCAAAACGTGTTTGCATTTGTTTGAGTTAACCTCAGTTTAGTAAGAGAATATAATTTATTTGTTTAAGTTTAAAACTATTATTGTTTCAAAATATGTTTGTATTTGTTTTTAATATAATATGGGGTCAACCTCAGATTAGGAAGAGTTGATCAAGTTTATTTGTTTCTGTTTAAGATTATTATTATTTCAAAACATGTTTGTATTTGTTTGAGTTAACCTCAGTTTAGGAAGAGAATATTAATTTTATTTGTTTAAGTTTAAACTATTATTGTTTCAAAACATGTTTGTATTTGTTTTTAATATAATATGGGGTTAACCGTTAACCTCAGATTAGGAAGAGAATATTAACTTTATTTGTTTAAGTTTACTATTATTGTTTTAAAACATGTTTGCATATTTTGTTTTTAATATAGGTAATATGGGATTAACCTCACTATGAAGAGAAGATTACGTTTATTTGTTTCAGTTTAAGACTTTATTATTTATTCAAGACATGTTTGCATTTGTTTTTACTGTAATACCAATAAGGTCAACCTCAGCTTACTTAGGAAGTGATTAATATTTTTTTTTTCCTGTTTTTTGTTATTAAGGACATTATTATTATTATTTAAAAACATGTTTGCATATTTTTTATTGATACAATGGGAAATGATGAATTCCAAATTTTATTTGTTTTTGGTTTAATAAATAAGATATGATTACCATTTTATGTTTAACTTAATGCCTACCCTAATACCTACTATTAATAATATATTTTATATGTTACATAGTCACGCAGTCGCCGACGTTACCTCTTCAAGCATCTTAGACTTGGACGATTGACGTCTACTAACGTCTTGCGAATAATGTCATTCCTCGACGTCAATGAACATCAGCGGCTGATGTTCATTGAAGTCAAGCAATGACGTCCTGTAACGTCGACGAATGACGTGCTGTAACGTCGACAAATGACGTCATGTAACGTCGATAAATGACGTCATGCAACGTCAATAAATGACGTCCTGTAACGTCAATAAATGACGTCCTGTAACGTCATTAAATGACGTTCTGTAACGTCGACAAATGACGTCCTGTAACGTCGATAAACGACGTCATGCAACGTCAATAAATGACGTCCTGTAACGTCGACAAATGACGTCATGTAATGTCAATAAACGACGTCATGCAACGTCAATAAACGACGTCATGCAACGTCAATAAACGACGTCATGCAACGTCATTAAATGACGTTCTGTAACGTCGAAAAATGACGTCCTGTAACGTCGATAAACGACGTCATGCAACGTCAATAAATGACGTCCTGTAACGTCAATAAACGACGTCATGCAACGTCTACAAACGACGTCATGTGACGTCAAGAAATGACGTCCTGTAACGTCGACAAATGACGTAATGTGACGTCGACATTGACGTCGAATATGACGTCTAATTTGTGACATTTGCACGTCATTTACCACGTCGAAAATGACGTGAACCGACGTCATTGGATGACTTCAAAATGACGTGAAAAATGACGTGTCTCTGTTGACTGGGCAGAGGTTCTCAAACTTATTTTGTCTACCGCCCACTTTGAAAATCAATTATTTTTCAGCGCCCCCCAATTTTTTATACTTTACCACATTTTAAAAATCACACTGAAATTCATTACTTTAATTTATATATAGTGTGCTATATTAGTTTTTCTGGGCCCCTTACCGCCCCCCTCTAGACCTCCAGCGCCCACAAGGGGGCGTTATCGCCCAATTTGAGAAACACTGCTATAAACAGTCATGCTATGCACTAGCAGTAAAATAATTATCATTACGTAATATGAAGCAACGTCTCCCGCCATGTCTGTCTGTACCCTATTCATGCAAAAACTACTGAACTGATTATGATGTGGTTTTCATAATTACATAGGTTTATACATGAGGAAGGTTTAGGAGTATTAAACATGAACCTATCAGTTAGCTAACTTTTCCCCGACTTGATTCACTAATACTGTTAATGTTCAGCTCCTAAACATGATAGGTTCATGTTTAATACTCATGTTCATGTAGCTGGTAAATGAGTAAATTGTAGAGGTACTTCTTCACACTTTAGATCTATTCGGTCGCAGCTCGTAGGTAAACCAGAAAAGAGAACCAAATTAATGACAGCTTGAATAAGATACCCACATCAAAGTGGGAGAAGAGTACAGTTACATTGTACAGGCTATAGGTAGTATAGTTCCCGTACAAGTACCAGCTGTAATAACAGTCCGAAGTAGGGCCAGTAGGGCCAGTAGGGCCAGTAGGGCCAGTAGGGCGCTTATATAATACTTGTACATCTTATATTGTTATTTTATATACTTTGAGGGAGTTACCTACTTAAAATATTGGATACCGAACGAAGTTCTAAAGTCCCCCGCCATGTCTGAAAGGGCACACTTTTCACGCAAAAACTACTAAACGGATTATGGTGCGGTTTTCACCATTATATAGGTTTACGAGTATGGACCTATCATGTTTAGGAGTTGAGCATTAATAGTATAAGTGAATCAAGTAGGGGTAAAAGTTAGCCACAGCGAGTTTTCATGGCGTATGCTGTCTAATCCGCCAGATATAACAAAATTGATCTACAAAATAGTTCGTGGTAGCATTTTTATCTCTAATAGGTAGGTATTCAATTTGTTGTAAACCTATTTTGTACCCGTGCGAAGCCGGGGGCAGGGTTGTTAATCTATACTAACTGTATTTGGTAGCCCAGTTGTTGAGGAAGGTTATAGGCTATAGTTATTAAATACGTTTTGACTAAAAGTTTTGTATAGTAATATTTGTACGTTTATTGCTTTAGATTTTCAAAATGTAAAGTAGATAGAATAGCTAGAGTAAACGAGTATTCCAATAATGATGTTAGTTCAGTTCAGTTGATAGAGGCGGACTCTGTCTGCTCTTAGTTAGTTGGTTAATTGGGAAATTTGTATGCATTTGTGTTCACGTCCTCATGCCTGAACTAACTGGGAACTCTACCTACTTTTAAATGCATTATTTTGGCCAATAATACTTTTTAGAGTACCCAGTCCTATTTAGGGCTCCGTACCCAAATGGTGCAAACGGAAACCTTATTAATAAGGCTCCGCTATCCGTTCGTACATTTTTAACCGTAATAGGTAAATACTTAAAATTTTCAAGTGTGTATTTAATTACTATGGCAGCTATAACAACAAATAATGAAAATAAAATAAAGTTAAAAATAAAAGGTGGTCCCTATAAAAGAAACGTGTTTAATTCAGCGTTTTTGCTCAAGCTTAATCTTGGCAATAATGGCAATACATACAAACATCTAACTAGTATGCACTAATTTATTCCTGCGCCTGTTATAGTAGTTTATGATACGGGATCATAATAGGGGGTAATTAAAACACAAGTGGAATTTTATAATAGCATTTTTTTAATAGCATCCACTAGTGTTTTAATTCCAAGTTATGTGCCCGTTCATACACAACTTTATCTAATCCCATGCAATAGTACAAAACAAATTGAACCAAGATATTTTTTTTAATCGCCAAATTGGCGGTAAATCGCGGTTACCTACTTTCTGAGCATGCGCGTTAATGGGAGTGTCGATATTTTCATAGAGTTTAATGTGGCTGCATAACACATATCCTTTGCCCTTTCTGCATTAAAAAAAACGTTATATCGTTTTTGTATGAAAACTTCGGTAGTATAATACATTATAGTATCGAAGTTTGACACATTAGAGACGCGTGTATGTAAAACATATCATTATGAAGTGTATAATTCGATTTTGTAATAGAGACTTTACGATATAAGAGTAGATAAAAGTATTTTATTACTTATATTATAAAATATGAGTACAAATGATAGGTACGCCACCGTCCATAGTAATAACCTGAAAGATTCATGTAAATTAAGCTTTAAACGTAATTAAAGTATGGCCACACAAATTGAAAATGTAATACAATGCTGTCAAAGCGTGTCGTCGGTCGTCGTCGAGCTGACTAATCAATTTGTTTTGGTGACGTTCACCGTTCATCGTACTCCCTCGTCTCTCACAAATTATATACAAATATTTACAAAGCTCTATTTAATACTAAATTTAAAATATATTGACATAGGTACCTACATCACAAAAATTGCTGTAGGTTCACAAACTTATTTAGGGAAATTTGGTCCTTTGATTGACAAAGATATGAACAATAGAAGATGAAGTTGTGCTAAATTAGGCTAAATATCTGTTCAATGTTATCTATGTTTGTATGTAGTCAAGCCGGAGGTGCTGCTTCGGGTGCTGAAACCCTAAAGAAAAAAAAAATATAGATATTCTCGGAAGCTACATTTTCACGCCAGTTGGCTTTGAGACCTTGGGCCCATGTGGTCCAAGTGCTAAATCATTTCTGACAGACCTTTCAGTGCGTCTCGTCGAGGCCACCGGTGACAAAAGAGCTGGCAGCTTTCTGGCACAAAGAATCAGCCTAGCTATTCAGAGAGGAAATGCTGCTAGCTTGCTAGGCACCGTGCCTCGAGGGGACACACTGGAGGACATTTTTTATTTTTAATGTTGTAGTTATTTATTACGTAATTAATTTAGTATTTTCTTTTAGCTTATTTACTTATGTTAAGTTTTATTATTATTTTAGTTTTACTTATTAAATTTAGTGTTAGTCTTTTAATAATTGATCTATAATTAAATATTGTATGATTTCAATGGAAGAGGTGGGTAATATAAAAAGTACACATTCACGACAAATTAATGTCATATTTCTTAAATGTTTGTAATTAATTGTCTAGATTAGTGAGAGCTAGGTAGTTTCTAATTTAGTACTAACCGTCTTCAAATTCCACGACAATATAGAATTATTTCTTGCTTTTCGGTGATTTTGCTGTTAATAACATCATAATATAATATTATTACAAAAATAAATCATTGATATCGGCATACATTTCATCGAGTTATGACTAAAACTGCTGCTCAAAACTGAAAAACTACTGAACCAAAACAAAAATGAGACCAATTCGAAAGAATTTTCTGTCGATTGTGAACCGAGCCATAAAAATCGGTTCACAATTGGCGGAGTAATCGCGTAACATACACACAGAAAAAAATACAGTCGAATATATTTTTTTAAAGTCGGTTTTACATATATTTCAGCCTGAAGACTTCGGGCAGAAAGAAACGGGAAGTTTGTGCACGTTACGTTATTGCACACCTAAAATTCCCGCTGCCATAATTTTCTGGTGAAATGACTCTAACCAATTTAGCCTCAATTTTACATCTAACATGAAAAACATCAAAGGAGAAAACGTATTTGGTGGAATGAGAGTCATCTTGGAATACGAATATGTTAGAATACATTGTATATGTTCACGGATGTTTCCCAACGGGGTAGGGCAGAGACTACGAAACAATCATCTATTAATAATTGTCCAAATATAATTTTTTCTTCTCACGGGTTGCCTTATGGCTCCTGAAACAGTGTTGTCGGTACCAGGGTACCTAGCGGAAAACCAAGTCTCCCACTTTTAACCGATGGTATTTGTGAGGCTATACCTAACGAGTGACCAGTTCTGTTGAGGTATATTTAGACGGAAAAGCCTCTAAGTGTGGTTTGTCGGATTATGTACATTAGTTTTTAATTATAAAAACACATTGGGGACCGGCATCGAACTGTAGAGGTCCACTCGGTCACCGACGCATTTTTAAAATTTATTAATTATTAATGAAATGTCTTCTTCTCTAACACTCTTATTAATAAACTCGAATTAGCGACGTATTAACTAAACTGTATTTCGTCTCCCTCTATCATAATGAATTGCAGATTTGTTAGACTGAGACGAAATACAGTTTAGTTAATACGTCACTAATTCGAGTTTATTAATAAGAGTGTAAGAGTGTATATTTGAATAGTAATTTATGTTTAACTGTCATGTATCTCAAATGTAAGTAGAATGAAGAATGTTTGTAGATGTCGAGAGTGACGTGTCTAAATGAAGATGAATAGAGCTGGATGTTCCAGTATGGTTCAACACAATAAATATTATTTAATAAAAGGGAGGATTGTTGTAAGCTGTAACAGATTTACACCTCGAGATTGTGGAGATTGTGGAGAGAGAGAGAGAGAGACGGGCTCGTAAACAGTTTAAGCACGCCCGGAGCAGGAGCACTCCGCCCGCAACACGCCCGTGGAAATAAAAAAAACCGACTGTTTCTACTCGAAATTAGTTTTATTTGGCCTTTGTTATATATCCGGAATACGTACTGTCTGGCAGACAGTTACGTGCAATCATATATATCTTCTAATCTAAATAAACGAACACATTTTCATGGCCTTTATACTTAGGTCTGTCGTGGGTAGGGTAGGCAGGATGGGTAGATAGGTACACAGGCTGGCCGGGTAGGTAGGCAGGAATATCAGGAAAACTCGTAGTAAACTTTCACCATTTTCGTTTATTGTGGTTTCCAAGTAGAAGGTCGAATTAGCATGGTAGTAATAAGGAAGCTGAAGGAACTGAAGTAAGAAAGGTAGGAAGAGCTCACTGTGATAAAAATGAACTACACATTACTACAGGGCGTTAAGCTATTGAAGGAACACAATACAAAATATGATAAAAATACTTATAAACATATATGTTTGTTCTTGAATACTGACTCAATACATTTTATTTAGTTATTGACTTAGTTGATCAAATAGAAATATAATAAATTTTACAATTGGCAAAGTGACTGCCTAAGTCAAATGTTTGTGAAGGAATGAGTAAAATTTTAATTAGGTTCTACACATCGAATATTTGAATATAAAATACAATGTTCTATTTAATAAAAATGAACAATACCTTGTTCTAAAATTAAAATAAATTGAAATCCTGCTATTTATGATGGCCAGCTTATAAGCGGCCAGGAAAATAAGGTCGTATCATCACAGGTCATACTGAAAGTTTTTGGATTCTGATAAATAATACCAGACTACATTTATTGTTTTTCAAAGTATATGCCCTCACAATTTATCAGATACAATTCGTATTCCTTTCGGCTTCTCTTTTTTTTAGGCGGATGCCGGTTATACGCACCCATCGAAGCATTATGATGTATTATATAAGACACATTTATAGAGACATATTGACTATAAGGACGGTTGCTTCATTTACTTAATATGTCAAAATTAAATCATTAAAAATATTAGATGTACTATCTTTGTAGCACTGAAACTGAGACAAAATAAATTAAGTTAAATTGGTTCTCAGAAATAAACTAAACATGTATTTGACATAATATTTAAACAAAACAAATATAAATGAACCACTTGATAGACTATTGTTATTGTGTGCTGCAGTGCGGTCGCGCACGGACTGTAGCTACGGCTAGTAATAAACTTTAAGGTATTTCTTCCATTTCTGACGAGTACTCATTTCTCTCTGACCAACTCGAAATTTCTTATTTTATAGAACTAACTTAACATTAACTCAAGAATTAAACATTTTATGGTCAAATGTTATTCAAGGAGGAAATCCTCCTAGCAGCTAAATGTATACAAATGACTCTACACTCAATAAAATATATACAGGTACATTTTATATATACATTTGAAAATGAAAATTGATCAACTTAGTTAGAAAGTCAAACTTAAATTTAATTATTCCTGGCAATCTTGTACAAGTTCCGCTCAAACAACATTATTGAGTGAAACTTAACTCAATTTGTACAATATTATATATTACAAAATACTATCGGCTAAAAGCAGGGAGACTTGAATTTTGAGTAGCTAATGCTAAAACACAGATTATGTATGCAAGTAAATTCGACTAATACAACTTTTTCACGTGTTTATTGTCATTTCCCGAGTTAAAGTTTAAAAATGCTGAAAAAGTGTTTCATTGTTTATGTTGTATAGAAAGTATGCTAAATAACAAGTACCTACATATTATACAAACCTCTTTCCCATACATATTTTAAAACCCTTTTCCCGTCTTAGGGGTTGAATTATGAGAAATGTTGAAATAATACTTCATTACAATTTATCTTGTAGGGAGTTTATTTAATTTAATTCCATACGAACTTTTATATCCCTTTTCAACCTCATAAAGATGTAATTATTGAAAAATTTAAATTTATTAGAAGTTTCAAGAAAATCGACATATAAAACAATAGTCCATTTATACAAACATTCTTTTACCTATTTTTTTATTATTTATATTTTTTATTTAAGGAGACGCCTTAACAGGTGTATTTCCAAATAGTTAATATTATTAAAACCTCACATTATACTGAGCACAGAGCTGTGATACTGAGAGTATGAGTTAGTTCTAGGTATATCAGCATCACCACGACGCCGCCGCCGTACTATGCTCCCATTATACGACCGTACTCTTAATTACTACAGACTACAGAGTGCATATTGTTGCTACTTAGTCACAAGTTAGGTAAATTGCCTAAAATTATAGCTCGTTAGGTCGTTATCTCTGCTTTTAATTATAAATATTGCATGAAGAATAGGAAATAAAGCGAAAGAGATATTATGTCAGGATCGTAGCTAATGTAAATTCGTTATCTCTACCTACCTATCTGGGGAACAGGCTTGACTTTTATGTATATATATATATATCATATTGATATATCTTACGGAACCTTAACTATTTTTAAATAAAACAAAATGGTACAAACAAACATATATAGATTAGTTATTGAATAACATAATATAATGGGTGGTGGTACTGGTATAGCACGGTGGGGACATATTAGTTGTAGATCGTTACATAAACAATAAACTTGAGTACCACTTTATTTAGTTAAACCTTAGTTTATTACTTACCATGCTCATCCATAAAACTTAACCGATATACATTTTATTAACCATTTTTAAGACGATAACACGGAATATAAAATACTTTATGTACAGTGATAATAAAGCTACATTCTGACAGATAAATAACTAATATTACAAGTATGTATATGTTTTTAAAGTGTAACTTTTACAGCACTGCAATAAAAGTTGCCGTACAAGTTTATTTGATTGCGATCTTTGTATCTGAAAGTTCTGTTGGGCTATCTATACTAAAGATAATGTAAATGTTACTGATGTACCGGCTAACAGACTTCAGGGTTCTTAAACATGATGCATTCTAAACTTCGTATTTATGTACTTATCTTATTTAGGCTAGCTAGTATTTTTGTTAAAATATCTGTTTTAAAAGTATATTTATTAGTTCTGTAAATAAAAAATGAGCTGAAAATGAAACCTTTTAAGGATTTTAAAAGAAGACATGCAAATATTGTTTACTAAATAAAACAAGTACATTAATAAAATTGTATTACAAAATTACCAAAATGTTAATGCTTTATGAGACATGCTTTTCTGTGTTTATTACAGTAGGTAGGTACTTATCATAAATATGTAATATTGAATATATTTAAAATTAAATAAATAAATAAAAAATAATAAAACTGCTCAAGCGCCGAAAATATTCAAATATTTTAACAAATTACTTATTTTCGGCGCTTGCAGTGGAAACAATGGGTCCATGGTTTATCGAAATGAAAATATTCTTGAAAAATTTAGGTACTAGATTAGTCCACGCCTCGGGTGACCTAAAGGCTGGCTCTTACCTCGCTCAAAGGATCAGTTTAACCATTCAGCGAGGTAACGCAGCCAGTGTTTTGGGAACCATGCCACAGGGAGGGGTTCTGGATGAGGTATTCTTTTTATAATTTTTATATATAGTTTTTAAATATATTATTTATTTATTACCATTACATTTAAGTTATGATGTAAATATTTAAAATAAACTACTTTGTGGTGATTTTAATGGATAATTAATATCATAATATAACCTATGAAATAAACAATAAATAAATGTAAATTGTAGAGTAGAGTCGACCCTCCTGGCTGTAGAGTGGCTGTAGAGCGGCTGTAGAGAGTGTAGTACAAGAGCCGCGTGTGTCTTATGATAGATTATAAGCCGCACTACCAATAAGATCACACGCAAGGCTCCCGAACTTACACTATCTTGTACATCTTCACACCCACCTTCTTCATATCATCTTCAACACTGCTAAATCACAAATCACTTCTGAATATTTTTTACTTATATAGCAATCATGTTTCCGTGATAAAAATCTATTTATATCATTTCCCCTCTAAAAAGCTTATTTTATTCACTGAAAACAGTATAGTCGACCTCCATCTCAATGCTATACGACCTCCTTTGCGCAAAAAATACTCGACACAAACTCCTTGTGCAAATAACTCCTCGAGATTTGATTGGTCGACAGTTTCGACAAGGAGTTAGAATTTTAGTGTTACTTAATAATAAATCGATTGAAAATGTCTTTTTTCGCTAAACTCTTGAAAAAAAAACGGATTTATATCTAGGGCCATGATGGATCTCCAACAGATGGCGTCTTTTATAAAATACATAAATTAGTTTAATTTTAAAAGAAACATGTAATTTTGATTTGTTTGATTATTCAAAATGGCGTATCAAACATTAACTTTGATACAGTATTAAGGGAGATAATTCACAACATTTAATTTTTTTAAATCCGTTTGGAGATCTTCCTTTGCTTAGCACGATACACATATTTAATTTTTTTTTAATTCAGTGGTTTAAGAGATATTTAAAAAAAAACTACACTGTGTAGCGAGTACGGCTCAAAGCTACTATACTCTCTGCCTACAAAGGTACCTGGCAATAAAAAGTATTAGTTGTAGTTGTAGAAACAAAACAGGATACAAGGGGACTACTGATGGAGCCATAACATGAAAAAATAGAATAGAATAGATACAAGGGAATTTAATTTACGTGCTTCTCTACCCATCTTTGTTGATGAAAGTGAATAAAATTTAATTTTAAATTAATAAACTTAAAAATAAACAATAATGAATGAAACAAAAGAACCATGAACGAACTATTGAACGAATGAAACGAACAAATACACGCAGCTCATGTCATTTCTTTTTTTTAATACAGATTACGCATAGACACCTGATACTTTTAGCCGTTATCGGCTTTTTCTAAAAATGCAATATTTAAAAATTAATTTAAGAGTGTTAAAGTTAAAATATTAGAAAAGAAAAAAATACGGTTACCTTAATTTTTCATCTACTTTCATAAAGGCTAATAAAATTAGGTTGTTAAAATTTTGAAATGTTGTGGATTATGGCGTACCGACAAAAACACCTTTGAGAAATATTTTTTTAGAGTTTCTCCAGATTGCGGTGGACCTTTAACTTCCAAAAGCTATTACAAAAATGTATTGAACAATGACAATATAGAAGTAAACTCTGCTACTCTCCCTCCCGACTTCCTCCCGACTCCCTCCCGACTTCCGACTTCCCGTCGCACAATAGTCGACAGCTATTTTCCAGTCGATCGCCTTCCAAAAGCCGTTTATTGCGGCACCTTCAGGAAATCCGGCTAGAGAATCCCGTCACGACAGAGCTCGATACGAGTTATAGCTTACTTTCAAGCTTTACGTATTAGCGGGTTTATGTCCCCTAGCTGATACTGAACGACGCGATCTAAAACTACTGTACAGATAGTGGAAGGGGACAGTGATTTAGTTATATATGGAAGCGAGACTTGGGTAAACCGCATCCAGAAATCGTCTTCGTAGAGAAGAATGCGAAATGAAAGATGATGTGTGACTAAAATGAAGAAAAGTAGTTCTCCCCCGTCCGCTTTCGCGGTATAAAAAGTAGTATATTGTCATTCTCCGACCCCTAAACTAATGCAAAAAATCATGTCGATCCCGTGAAAAACAAAACAAATCTATCTCACGGGAACCATACATTTTCGGGAATAAAAAGTAGCCTATGTGCTATAATACCAGACTATAATCTACCTCTGTGAGATCTAAATTTCCAGATCCGTTCAGCCGTTACAACGTGATTGAGTAACAAACATACATACTTTCACTTGGCTTTCGCGTTTATTTTATAACATTATTAGGATTTGTGTTGACATCAAGTACAAGTGTGGATCACCAACACGTAGTAATTAGTTAGAACATGTTTGATCTCTGTTTAACATCAACATAACATATACACTTACTTCATACTTCACTGAACATAACTTACCTGACTTTTACTTAACTCACATCAAACTATTCATATTAATACATACTTCGTTATTGAAATACTATATGTTTATATTGGAATGGAGAAATATCAAGTTAATTTAGTATTACAAAATGTATATTGAATGTATGAAAGGTATTGTGAATATAAAATAATCGAAAAAGGTATGTCAGGATCGTAACAAATGGCATTCGATTGTCTCCGCCTACCCCTATTGGGATAAAAGGCGTGATGCTAGGTAGAGATAATATATTGCAAGGTGTTTAATACAGTAACAGCAACAACATTAGCAAGAGGATAGCAAGATGACTACCTACTCTATTTTGCTGCAGCATTGAAACCTACATCAACACAAACCCCCATGTGTTGAACCCCACACCGTTTTCGATGATACCAAACACGAAAACAGGATAGAAAGTAAGTTTCGTAGCTGCAGCAAAAATTTGCAGAAAAACATGAAAACTTTGCAGTAGTTGTATAAAGACAACACCCGAGAGAGCACAGTTAACGGACCTTGTAAATACTTCAACTAGATTTGAAGTCAGGTTCTGTATAAAGAGTTGACAATTAAGTAATACTTTACAAAAACTAATATTATGAATGTCTATATGGTTAATAGCAAAAAATGGTGACTTGGAAGATCTGATGAAGGACCCTACAGACATGCGAGAGTAAAGTCGAGGGCAGAAGCAAGTATCATAAAAGTTATTTATAAACAATAGTGGTAATACAAGAGGGATCAACTGTGTTACATCAAACCGTTTTTCTCTCTATTCTACCGCTACGACGTGTGAGCTATCATCATGTCAAGATACGTTTTGAAATATTCAACAGAGATCCGTTTTTTGTCCGTCGTAGGTCCGAAGTCCGACTACGAAACACATAACTCAAGTTTAGTGGTGAGAAATATACCGAACTACGAAACGAACAGTTCGCCCCCCGATTATTTCCCCGGGGAGTTCCCGCCTCCCGCCTCCCGCCTCCCGCTCGTATGTTCATGAAAGTATCGTGCATTGATAAATACTTTCAGTGAGGAATCAGCTTTTTCATGCGCCACGATCCAAATGTAAAGTTAGGAATTTAATTAGAGAGTTTGTAATTAGTAACTTTATACTTACCACGGATATTCATAATGTATAACACGTGACACAAAAAGATCAAACGAAAATCAAATCATTTTGATATGAGACTGTGATTTATTTTATAAAAATTATATATTATATTCATTCAACTTAGCCCGATATAATTAACTGTATGTATCGCCTTGGCCTCGCATGGTGAACGCGTTTTTTCAGAGTTTTTAAAAAAACAAAACTTTCAAATGTTGGCAACCCAATCTGTAAATGTCATTCGTTTTGCCGCGTTTTGGTAACGCGTATGGCCTTCTGCGTTTTTATTCAATATTTTATTGAAAATATGCCGAAAAGGAAAAGAGAAGCTAAAGAAGACCGTCTAAGGAGGAAAATAAGGAAATATGAAGAAAAATTAAACAATTTACGGAGTATAGAAAGTGAACCTCAGTTAATTGAAGCCGAAGCCTCTTTGTTTACCACGAGGCCTATGGAATCCACGCTGATGCCAATTACATCTGAGCCTGAGATTATAACCAGAAACCGTAAGTTTTATGTGTTTCACTTAATGTGGGATTCTATGCAAATTAATTTTTAGGTTATTTTTGACTGAACACTCTCCCGGTGGGACAAGTGTGGCACACCCCGTTGGGGCTTTCTGCCGATTTATATTGCATAAAATGTATTGGGCTACATACCTACTGCACTTCTATGACACAATACTGACAGGAACTCCGTTGGGGTCACCTTTCCAAGCTAAACAGTTAATATTAGTGGGTAGGTACATATAAGTACCTACCTACTTAAATACTTTCCTAGTGAGGTTAATATAGCCCAACCCGTTGGTGTTGGTTGCTAATTTATATTACAATTTGGTTAATATATGTAACCCTGTTGGGGTTGGGGCCAACCTGCCAAGGATAACTATATCTTTGAATGTAAGCAGTAGGTTACTCTGAACAGTTGGGAGTTATCCTATGTATCATACATAGTAAAGATATCTATATGTATATTTCAGTCAATAAAGATGAAGAAAATACAGTGTTGGAAAGTCACATTGACAATTTGGAGGAACAACTAGATAATGAAATTATGGAAGCCCTGGGGTGCCCAATAGATTCTCAGAGCATTTTTGGACCACCCATCCACACTGAAATTTTTAAAAGATTAGAAGATATTCTTATTTGTGGCATGAACAAGGAACACTTAAATATGTTATCAAAGAATTATTTAATTCCTCAAAACACAGACTTATTAAATGCTCCAAAATTAAACCCTGAGTTTAATCTAGTGACTGATGCAGTTAAAACTAGAGATAAAAAGATGGAGGAAAGACAACTACTGGGTTTAACTATGGGCACTATATTGAAATGTCTACAGGTTTTATCTAAAAAAGATTATAACAAATTGGAAATAATAAAGGACATGACAGAGGCATCCCGAATATTGGCCCACGTCCATTATGAAAAAACTGAAATTCGAAGTAAATTAATGCTCCCTCATCTCGATATAGCTATATCTAAGACGCTAATTGATGTAAAACGGGACAAGTTCCTTTTTAATGAAAAATTTAATAACCATATAAAGTCAGTCACAGCTCTCCAAAAGTCGGCTGTAAATATATTAAAGAAGCCTGCACAGAACTTTCGTAGGCCATTAGTACGACAAGGTAAAAAGTCGGAAAACTATCAACCCCCTCAACGTCAAGGGACCCAAAGGATACAGTTCAGGGGGACTCAGTCATACAGACAGCCGGTGGCAAAGGTCCAGACACCAGCAACAAATCATCGCCAACCCCCACCACCGAAATATAGACAACAACGTGCGAGATACCCATAGAGGTAACTGGTTTTGCTGGTTTTTACAATTGTTGGTGTAAAATTACTAATGATACTAGAATCTTATCATGGATACAAGGATATAAAATTCCTTTTACTAAACAACCATTTCAATCAAGGTATTCTAAAAATAATAATTTTTCACTATCTGAAAATAAAAAACTAGCATTAGCAATTAAAGAACTTTTGGAACTAAAGGCCATCTCAAAGTGTTCTCCTATAGACAATCAATTTTTATCTAGTATTTTTACTATTCCAAAGGCAGATGGATCTCACAGATTTATCTTAAATCTAAAGTGTTTAAATGAATTCATAGATCCACCTCACTTTAAATTGGAAGATATTAGGACTTTATGTAAATTAGTAAGTAAAAATGAGTATATGTGTACAATAGATTTGAAAAATGCATATTATTTACTTCCTGTGCAGAAAGATTATAGACCCTTTTTGAGGTTCTATTATGGAGAAAACATTTTTCAATTTAACTGTTTACCATTTGGTCTTTCAACAGCACCATATACTTTTACTAAATTACTAAAGCCGGTTATAGATCATCTAAGAAGTTTAGGTCTCAGGAATATAATATATTTAGATGATTTGTGTTGTCTAGGGGAGTCATATAAACAATGTTTGGAGAATGTATGCAAGACTATCAATTTACTTGAATGTCTAGGTCTCATTATAAATAAGGAAAAGAGTAAATCAATCCCTTGTCAATTAATAGAATTTTTAGGAATTTTAATAGATTCACAAAAAATTACTTTGATGCCCACTCCCAAAAAATCCAACTCTTTGTTGTCTTTGATAAACAAGTTCCTTCAATTAAGGCAATGTACTATTAGAGAATTTGCTACCTTACTTGGGAAATTGGTGTCAGTGTGTATGGCAGTATCTTATGGATTTTTGTATACTAAGATATTGGAAAGAGAAAAGTATTTAGCACTAAAAAAGTTTAATGGAAATTATGAAAGTATAATGAAAGTCAATAATATTTGTAAAGAAGATCTGTTATGGTGGAAAGAAAAATTTGTTCTAGCATCAAACTGTATTAAATAATATGATTTTGTATTAGAGATCTATTCAGATGCTTCAGGGACAGGCTGGGGGGTACATTGCAATGGTAAAAATGCTCGAGGATTTTGGTCAACTAGTGATAAACAAAACCATATAAATTATTTGGAATTACTGGCAGCATTCTTTGACTTAAAATGTTTTGCCAAAAATTTAAGCAGATGTGAAATATTATTAAGAATAGACAACACCACTGCAATATCCTATATAAATAGAATGGGGGGAGTTCAATTTAACAATTCAAACAATCTGGCAAGATCTTTATGGAAGTGGTGTGAGCAGCGTGAGATCTAGGTATTTGCTTCTTACATTAGGTCAAAAGATAACAAAGATGCAGACTTAGAATCTAGGTATAGTAATATAGATTCAGAATGGGAATTATCAAACAATCATTTTAATAACATAGTAGAACAATTTGGCTTACCTGATATTGATCTTTTTGCATCCAGGATAAATGCTAAATGCCCCAAATATATTTCATGGCAAAGAGACCCAGATGCATGGAATATTGATGCTTTTACTATCAAATGGACCAATTATTATTTTTATGCCTTCCCCCCTTTCTCCATGTTATTAAAAACTATTAAAAAGATCAAATATGAAGGAGCTAGGGGTATAGTAGTTTTTCCCAGGTGGTCTTCACAGCCCTGGTACCCATTATTACAAATGATGATTGATTCACATGTTATATATTTTGATCCTTCAAATGAATTACTTTCCTGTCCTTTCAGGACAGAACACCCACTCCACAAACATCTTTCCCTGAGGTGTGTGTATATTATCAGGGAAGCATTCAAGTTAAGAAATATACCTGAAGAAGCATGTGAAGTAATGTTAGCATCTTTATCAAAAAACACTCTTAAACAATACAATACCTGTTTAAAACACTATTGGACTTTTTGCAATAATAATGGATTGAATATGTTTATTTGTTCGATTTCTGATATCATTAAATACTTAACTTACTTTTATAATAATGGTAGTAGTTATCAAACTTTAAATTGTCATCGATCTGCCATTTCATTAATAATTGGAGATCATATAGGAACAAATATAAATTTAAAGTGATGGTTCAAGGGTGTTTTTAGATTAAGACCAAGTTTGCCAAAATACAATTTTACCTGGGACCCTTCAGTGATACTAAATTACATACAAGGATGGTACCCTCATGAAATTCTATCCTTGAAAGATCTTACTATGAAATGTACCATTTTACTTGCTCTCTGTACAGGACAGAGAATACAAACTTTATCATTAATTAAAATTAATAATAATAATATATCTGTTAATAATATAACTATTATAATTACAGATATAATTAAGACATCCGCTCCAGGTCGAAATCAGCCAATGTTGACCTTGAGTTATTTTCATGAAAAACCTGAAATTTGTCCTGCAAGAGCTCTAATATCTTATTTAGACATTACCAAAGATCTTAGATTCAGTCAAGGATATACATTACAAGAACTTTTCATTACAAGTAGAAAACCATATAAACCAGCAACATGCCAAAGCATTAGTCATTGGATAAAACAAGTTATGAGCAGCAGTGGTATAGATACTAATATATTTTCATCTCATTCCACAAGACATGCATCAACATCTTGTGTACATAGACAGGGTCTAGCAGTAGATACTATTCTGAGAACAGTAGGTCGAGTACGAGTTGCAAATGTCATATCGAGTAACTTTACTACCGCGTAAAGTGAGTAAACTACACTCACGGTGAGAACCGACAACATGCGAGTATGAGTTACAAATGCTTCTTACTTTTCAGTCAACGTTTACTCACCGTGAGCGAGTAAATCAGTCAAGGAAGCCGACCAAATTTAAAAGAATGCTATCTAATATTGCTCTTATCGGAAGATGCGATCTACCAAAACCAGCCGGGTTACATCTTCTCACGGTCAATGTCAACAACAACAAAACTTGTTTGTTTACTTACATATTTGTTTCTGAGATTTGTCGACTTTCTTTTAATAAAAATGAAGACAAGCACGTCGCAATTAGAATTAATGATAACGTTCAACAGTAAGTATAAATACTACGTAATTAAGAGTGCTAAAGTTTTAAATAATAACAAGTACCTATGTACATTATGTTTTGTGATTTCGTTTATTATTTATAGACATGGAGACCTTAGCAAAACCTCCAATACGTCAAGAGGTCGTGCGACGAGCCACATGCTTTGGGAGGAATTGGTGTCTCTGCTGAATAGTGACGGCAGTGGAGACACAAAAAGCAGACTGTCAGGGTTGGAATTGCCTGACCTAAAACTGGTTGGAGTAGCAGCAACTGGGCTGCATGTCGAAGAGGCAGGACCTCCACAGGTATATATTTTTATATAATCATGCTACAATATTTGTTCATTTAAATTAATTATATTATAGTCTGCGGGATAATCTTTATTACTGATTAATCTGCATATTTACTGTAGAATGTTGCATATATATCACTGGATAGCGAAATCATACCATAATATTGGTTGGACCTCCATTAATAAAAAAGAAGAAGATAATCATTAGTTTTACATACAAACAGTGGTGCACATAAAATGTTTCTGTTTTCATTTTATGTGCTATTGCTAGGGAACAATATACTTAACAGTGAATTTTTTTTTAATTGGGACAGTAATTTTAGTGAGATATGAGAATTATTCAGCAACTACATCCATTCTACTCCCGGCTTTTGATAAATTAGAGGTATTATTTTTCAGATGTTGTTTCACCCACTCAGCCTGCGTTTCCAGTCGTCGGTGAAGTCACTCCTCGTCGTATTCCCCGACGACGAAATGAACGGTCGCCTCGAAGGCTGCAGATCACTTTCTCCATGATGAGGCGTGGATAAATTTTTTGATGCAGCAGCACAGGGACCAATTGGAACAGCATAGGGATAACATGCATCAAAGGCAGCTGGAGAGAGAAGACCAAAACATGCAGCATAGGGAGTGGGCGGCATTGGCAGCAAAAGTAATTCAAGTCTTAGATAAGTTAGCCAATAAGTAGTTACTTAGAAATAGGTTTAATAAGATAGTAGGTAAGAATTTAATTTAGGATAGGTTATGCTATGATTAAAATTAAAATACACATTTGATTATTGTCTTTTATTCCTGCAATCTTCTAATTACTTGGTCTCTTATAATTCGTCCTCTTATCAAGTCTGTGGTATGTTCTTCTCTATCTACTTCTTCCCTCCCTTCTTGTTCTTCAATAGGTCTCAACTCTATAAATAAAATAGATTAATTAAATCTTTCATTAATATTTTAGGTATGTTCAAATTAAACTTAAGATGGATCTTCTCGCTCTTTACATTTCAAGTTCATTTATTTATATCCAAAATTGGTGCTGTGTAGATCATAACCTACCTATATATTCCTCTAGGTATATAATGCCAAAATTAAGACCTATATCTACAAGGCTTGTATGATTTTGGCACATTTTGTTGGTTGATAATGAAGATCCCTGTCTTTATTCAAACAACGCCAGCGGTTCTTCAGCCTCCCAAATGTGTTCTCTATAATAACTCTGGCTGCTATGTGTTTTTTGTTGTAATATGCTTTGTGCATTCCATCACCCCTACTTAAAGCCACTTTTTGAAGGGTAGAATAGGTCTTTCAGATTTAGTACAAAAAAATGTAATGTGTAGATTATACCTACCTTTTCTTCTAAGGTAACTCGCTAAGAGGACCTTAAGTCGGTTAAACGCCTCAACTCTGCGCACAAGAATACGAAACGAATATCCTTTTCGTAAGGTGGTATCTTTTTCTTCCATATAATGTCGTGCTCTCGCTGTTGTTGCGAAAATAAAATCTTGCTGCCATTGTTATGTTTAGTTTTACACTTCGCAACTACTAATACTAACAACTAACAAAAATACTAATAACAATAATAACATAAAACGAACGAAAACAACAATAATATAATAAATTAGTACGTAAACTTCGAATCTCACAGCAAAATCCCTCAGTGACAACTTTACTTCCGCGTTTGCGAGAACGTTAACTTTCGAACTGTCAAAATGGTCAAAATAGTAACTCGTACTCGCAAAACCCATACAACGCTGTCACCGCGTTCGATTGTGTTCGATTACGCCAACGTAAGTGACACGTAAAAAAACTCATACTCGCAAATTTACTTCAGATTACTGCCACTAGGTGGCGCTGTTTAATCTCCATACAAATAATTGTTAACGTTAACGCGGCGTAAAAGTTAGAAAAACTCGTACTCGACCTACAGCTGGGTGGTCATCACAGTCTCAAACATTTGCTAGACATTATAATAGACCTCTTATAAATAATCAGGATAATTGTTCTTTTTCAACAGCTATATGTAGAACAAATCAGGATCCTTAGTATAAAATTTTGGTTCATTGTCTATTGTTTTAATATACAATGTATGTTTATTTTTGTTGAATTCTATTAGTTTGGTTTTGGAATTTGGTTGTTTATTACTTAACATCATAAATGTAATGGGTATTTAATTTATCAATTAGTTAAATTCAATTTATTCCCTGTATTTTTATTACTTGACACTGCCAATTTTTAATTTCTTATATTACAAAGATCTAAAACGCAGAAGACGACCACATCTTACTGTTCAACTCTGAACATCTACAGTTAATTATATCGGGCTAAGTTGAATGAATATAATTATATAATTAAACGAACTTACCTAAGTGAAGTTCAATTTTAATTATATGAATAACTTAGCCCGATATAGGGGGCTCCCAGCCCACCCTAATATGAAGAACATATTTACCCAAAACAGTAAGCTGTGGTCATTGCTATTAACTCTAAAATAATGACATTTACAGATTGGGTTGCCAACATTTGAAAGTTTTGTTTTTTTAAAAACTCTGAAAAAACGCGTTCACCATGCGAGGCCAAGGCGATACATACAGTTAATTATATCGGGCTAAGTTATTCATATAATTAAAATTGAACTTCACTTAGGTAAGTTCGTTTAATTATATAAATATTAATACTAATTTATACTAACAATAAAGTTGTTTGTTTGAACACGTTAATATCTGGAACTACCAGTCGGATTTAATAGCCCAATTCTTGAGGTTGCTATCCCAATGGGAAACTATCGCGACGGTATGTCAGGATCGTAGCAAATGGCATTCGATTGTCTCTGCCTACTCCTCTTGGGATAAAAAGCGTGATGATAGGTTACGGAAGTCTATTTTTTTAACAAACAGATTTGAAATTGATGATTGTCTCTGCCTACCCTAAGGGAAATAAGGCTTGAGTATACGTATGTATGTATTATTTTCTAGAGACGTCCACATATAAAAGTAATATTCTAAATAAATCCAGTCGTTATATAAGTTAAAGCTGTCAAATTAAATATCGTAGAGCCAACTTTGTGATAGGCCGGTCGCGCTCTGTGACGCCGCGCCGACGTGCCGTGACGCCGACATGACGCCGACGGATCTCAATGAATTATTAATTAATTATTCTGATTGTTTCTACTTTCTGCTGACAATTAGTAGATGCTCTCTTTACATTTAGCTATAGCAACCGTTATTATATTATACTAGCGACCCGAATCGGCTTCACCCGTGCCATTCTAATATCACATAATTTGTCGAATAAAGAAACAATATTGGTTACTGCTCCGCACCCAAAATGTTTTATACACATAAACGTTCCTCGTCAATAAATCTATCTTATCATGTAAACAGTAACAAAATCGGTCTAGTAGTTTTCGAGTCAATAAGGCACAAACAGATACCAACATCCATTTTTTATCCATTATATATATAAGATCAACAATCTACTAAATACATAGTTATTGTTATACGAATTGAGATAGCTGTAATAGAACTGCACAGTTATTGGTCCAACAGGTGGAAGGATAAGATGTCGTCGGAAGTGGTGATATTCAGAACTCCCTTCATAACGTTTGCCCCATACAATTACACATGCTGCAGCTATATGTAAATTACGCTTTAACTACATTTCTTGTGTAAGAAATTAAAATTGATTTCTAAAGATTGATATATTAAACATGATATAAACGGATTCAATTTTCAAAATCAGTTACACATAAGTTTCATGAAGCCCTGAAAGTCCTCAATTTTTCGCGTATTTTTAACCGACTTTTAATATATTTATTAATGTACCAATTTGATTTCGTTCATTTCATAGATAATTTCATGAATTTCTAATAGTTTTTGTATAATACTCATATAACCGAAGTCCGTTTCATGTACTATCGTAAGACAGGTTTTGTTGAGAAATTGTAGTTTTTCATGTTTCTGGTACGTGAATCTTGGTCGATAATATATTATCCTTGGTTATCTTACTGATTTTAATAGCATTCCATCTCGCTTAGATCTTTTAAAGATATATGGACAAAATAAGTCGCGCGTAAAACTGAGTTCGTTGCGATGTGATGCGTCGCCTTAAGTAGGCGTTATAAGATCTATTAGACTGGAAGTGTTTATACCTACACATAATAAACCACGTATAGGAGAGTTACCATCACAAACTCCGGTATTACGTTGTTTGTCATGAACCTGGGGCATGAAGCTATAGTACATACACATAGCTACATACAACCACGTCGCTGTATCTAATTAGTAAGCTACGAGACTTTAATGTACACAGAGAACAGTTTTCTCTTCAAACAGAGATTGGCTCGAGTTTTGATTAACTTGAACGCGGCGAGCAAAGCTTTTAATAACTGGTTATAGAAAACAAACTTGATCATTTCATTGTTTAATGGACGTTCGTTGTGCGGTTATGTACTCTCTCTCTATATATTCATTATTTTAGTTAAGTTGTAATCTATAATAAACAGAAGTAAAATAAATAATTTCACTGTAAAACAAGAAATAATTAATTATTTTGTCATTATAATATATCATCAGGTTTTCAAAATTCCTAAAAAAAAATTAAACTGGGATCATTTTGGAATAATATGTTGTGTAGTGCGGGTTTCAGTGTGGTAACATACTATACACCAAAGAAGACATGCTACAAGTCAGCGATAAGCCCGCCAATAATAACAAGGTGAAATGAAAAACTATTGTTTTGTACAAGGGGTATGTATGGGTGACGATATTTATTTATTTATTTTATTCAGAAAATAAAAAGGGTTACCATCTCTCATCGATTTATTTTTTTACCATGTAAGGCGGAGATAATTAAAAAGTATCTTGCAACTTGCTTCACTGTTTGAAAAACAAAGTTACAATATTTATGATTTAACTGTTGAATATTTACAAGAAGAAAGTGCAGAAGACTTTGAAAAATATGTTTTTTTTAAACAAAAAAACCAGTCCATAGGAAAAAAAGATGTATAATTTTTTTTATTTTTTATTATTTAAATTTATAATTTTTAATTTATTGTTTCAAAGAATTATCTAAGTATACAGTTTTAATCTAAAATAAATTTGGTCCGCGTGGCATGGTGGCAAGAACGCTGGCTGCATTTCCTCGCTGTATAGCTATGCTAATTCTCTGGGCGAAGAAAGAGCCAGCCCTCTTGTCACCTGTAGCGCCGACAATTTTTGTGTGTTATATATCTTTATAAAATTTTTTGGCACTCGGCCCCCATGAACCTAAAGTCTCTCTACTGCAAACGGCACAAATATATTATCTTTTTCAATTTGTATATATTTGCGCCATTTGCAAGTCTCTGCTGTTTCGGCAACTGCCCCGGCTCTTATCGCTGTACTCGAGAGATGTGAGGGCGCCAAGGTATCAACACAAGTTGCGTCCCATACTAGGGCCCTCCCCCTCTCCCAAGGCACCAGCGTCATGCCATCCGGTCTCTTGCCATCATCACGTACAAGACCACAGGGTTCCAGCATAGCTGGTACATTGATGGTGGCAAGAGCCCGTTTAATAATTTCATTTAAAGAGCCGTGGCGTGAAAAACGACCTCCACTTTTTTGACAGCAAAGTCCATGGAGGCCGAGAGCATTGACGTCGCTACCACACATAAAGTTTGTATGGGAGCTTTCTTTGTATGGAAGACTATTTTTTAACGGATTCGGTTGCAGGGACAGGACCTGAACATTATTAATTTCGGCACCGACCCCTCCGATATACTTTTCGAGATAAAAAACAAAAAAAGGAGTTCCGGAAAAGAGGAAAGGGGTAGGATTCAAATCCCAGTACACTGGAGAAAAGAAAAATCCCAAAACAAAGTAGGACAAGTCGTAGTACGTAGAGAAGTTTCTTAATGCACTCAAGTAATAAATTAAAAGTGACTTGAAGTAAGCGACTGTATAATGAGGAGTGAGGAGTGAGGAGATATTATGTAGGTTACTTCGCTCTAGCTACGTGACATCTCAAGGCTGATTAATTTGTGAAACATTTAAATATTCTGTTACTAATATCATAAATATAAATTTGTGTTTTATTATAAGAACTAATCTGAAAAGCTATAGAACCGATTTTAAAAATTCCTCACTCTTGCAAAAAAAATGTGTGTTGTAACATATCTATATATATAAAAATGAAACCCGTTTTCCGTTGTCACGACATAACATGAAAACGGCTGAACCGATTTAGCTGAAAATTGGCAGGGAGGTAGTTTAGAGCCAGGAGAAGGACATAGGGTAGTGGTAGGGGTTGGAGTAGGGGTAGTTAAAATTATAAATTTTAATTGTGAATATATGGCGTCATCTTGAGTTTTATATGTGTACTAAAATGTATTTGCAAACGTCAATAGATGGCGCTGTATTTTACTTTCTACCACGGAAATGTGTTAATTCCAGAGTCGGTAGGTTATTTATAACTCAAAAACGGCTGTACCGATTTGGCTGAAAATTGGTGGGAGGTAGCTTAGAGCCAGGAGACGGACATATGATAGTAGTGGTTGGAGTAGGGGTAGGGGTAGGGGTAGGGGTAGGGGTAGTGGTAGGGGTAGTGGTAGGAGTAGGGGTAGGGGTAGGGGTAGGGTAGGGGTAGGGGTAGGGGTAGGGTAGGGTAGGGTAGGGGTAGGGGTAGGGGTAGAGGTAGGGGTAGGAGTAGTTGTTTTCCACGGACGAAGGAAAGTAAATAGCAGGCAAGCCAACGTTTGGGCAGGACAACGTCTGCCGAGTCCGCTAGTTTGTTACTAAAACCGAAGAAAACGAAACGATCGAAAGAATAAAAGTTGCTGTCACATTTCAAACACTTGGGCCAAAACCTAGTTTATATGAATACTGCGGCAATTCACTCACAAAAATACTTATATAAATAGTTCGTAGCGTTCGTAGCAGTGTTAGTAATTAAAGAGCTAAGCGCTACGTAGAACCACCTGTGTCGTAGCACCTTTATTAATACGATCATTAAAGTGATTGGTGTCACCAGTGGTCTTAATTAGCAATCCGCTCTGATTTGTTACAAAATGTATTAATTATTTGCTCCTAATGCACCTTTAATTAGCTTAACTTGTAGCCACCAAACACGTTAAATACCTCTATACATTATCAAGTCACGTCACTGCCCGGTGTGTCGGTGACCACGTCTGGTATTAACTAGACAGACCACGGTTTCGATCGCGGATTCTGGCCATGTACCAATGGGTTTTTATAATTAAAAACTTATATACATAATCCGACAAACAGAATTTACAGAACAGAACTGGCCACTTGTCCGGTGCAGCCTCACAAATACCATCGGCTAAAAGAAGGAGACCTTGGTCGTCCGCTGGGTACCCTGGGACCGTACCACGGTCTCGGGAGCTGTGAAGAAAGAAAAGTCACTGCCACTTCACATAGATCGGTCTACTCTGGGTCAAGTTAGAGTCTACTTGCTATGTGACGCGCATTTAACAACTGGTCTAGTTCAGTTCGTAGACAATCGTAGATCTTTGTAGCACTAAATAAAAGCAGATCTGCTAAAACTATTAAATTGACTATGATTATACTTAGTTATTTTTAGGATTCCGTAGTTTACACAATATATTCTTTGGTTGGTTTCGCGATTTAAGGCCCATTTACACAATACTGTGCACAATACGCGGGCGGTCGTTAGTTCAATATATATGTCAAATTAAATTATTCCATTTCAATTACCACTCGTGCCAAAACAGCTAAGCAACAACTTTCTTTAAGAATATGTGCTTTAATCGACTTCTCGTACTTCGGAGGGCACGGCTTCACTTCGTCTGCACTTCTTCTAAAAATAACAGACATCTGTTAAACGTCTGTTAAAAATGTGACAATCTGTTCAATATGTACAACTGGCATCAAGTGGACACTGTTACTAGCATCCCTGTCCACACCGCAAGGTAACACGACCAGAAAGATGCACGCGTGTGTGTGTGTAATTTTAAGAAGACCTCTAATGATAGATGACAAATGAAATATTAATTATAATTTAGTATAAATGAAAGTAATTGTGTGTGAAATACAAACACAATTGAGTGCTAAGGAGAGTTGAGACAGGATCAGGGGGAGAGCGGAGACAAAGGACGTGAGGACTGTTGTGTAAATACTGTCCTGACAATTAGACCAACAACCTGCGAGACTGCAGGCTACCATTACATTGAGGGAAGGTATCTTTCCTTTGACTATTTCACTTGCTAGACATCTTCACGGATTTTATATCTTGCAGTGTGGCCAGACCGCCAGACACAATAGTAGCAATGTCCCCCTTATAGCCAGTTGGCCATATAAAACAGAACAGGTAGCAAACTTGTTGCTGCATCTCTAGATGTGATATTTATTTAACATGTGTATAAGTATCTAGGTTATTTTTAGAAGAAGTGCGGACGGCTTTACGTGCTTTCCGAAGCACAAAAAGTCGATTTAAACACATTATAATTTTTGACATGCGTGGGAATATAACCGGGGTTTGATTCCCGCTATCAACTTCTACATTTTGACAAACTTTCAAATTACACCATTTTGTACAGAAATAGTAATGAGCACAAAGGTCCCACAATGAACGTTAAACTGACCAATAAAATTAAACAAAGCACCGTTATCAAACTTAACCCCACATTAACATTGAGTGTTGCCAACTTCCCGTCTTCCCCTAATTGTTGCAATCGTGACAATTTTACCAGATGGCAACTTAAATTGAAGCTAAATTAGATATGTAAAAAGTGATATGGAATAACGTCCAGCCCGGAGCGGTTTAGTCGCTGTAACATTAAATCTAGGAAACACTTTGCGCGATGTCATACAGAAATAGGTCACCGGTTTGAAGGTAATTGTGCAACCGTGACAAACAACAGAGTAGCGTTTAAACTGTGCTCACTTTTAAATCTAGGTAAACAATTACATTATTGTTCAGGCGAGGTTTGTAGGTTCAGGATTTTTGTGGAAACAATACTTTACTGAACAAAAAGATTATATTTGTCATTCAAAATATGTACAAGTGTTCATAGAGTTAAGGATTGCAGAAACAATTCAATATTCTGAAAATTACAGAATAGTTACCATTAAGTGATTATAGGTCAAACCTACGATACTGATTATTACCTCGGCGTATTTTGTGTTTTGTGTATTTGCCAATTTGACAGACGTTGCTATCAAAAAAATTAAATTAGAATGAACATTCGAATACGAATACACCAAGTGAGAGAAGAAGTTTTATAATTGAAAACTTATGTACATAATTCGACAAACCACACTTAGAGGCTTTTCCATCTAAATATACCTCCACAAAATTAGCCACTCATTAGGTATAGCCTCACAAATACCATCGGCTAAAAGAGGGAGACTTGGTAACACGGTTTCAGGAACTGTAAGGCAATCCGCGAAAAAAGAAAGAAAGAAAAAAAACGAGAATTTAAAACAAAATGACACGGGCAAAGTCAGGTTAGAAATCTAGTTTATTATATTATTACTGGGGTATTTCACTAGCAAATTCTAATATAGATATAATAGTATGAGACAGTATTTTATACAAAAAATGACTACGACAGAAGCGTAGCACTCGTAGAATCTCGTAGCAGTGTCGTAGAGCTAAGACCAAACGGAGTCTTCCACAGGCAAGTCGGGGCCCAAGCAAGTCCTGATCCTAACTAATATCTTAATATATAAAAATCAATATTTGTTTGTTCGTATTCTATAGACTCAAAAACTACTGGACCGATTTGAAAAAAATATTTTGCATTCGATAGTTAAATTGTTGGGGAAGGTTATAGGTTATTTAACATCACGCTACCTAACCAAGGGGGTGAATTGTATTCCTAATACAACAGCTAGGTATAAATACTAAAGTGTGTTTGTTTGTTTGTTATTGTTTCACATCAAAACAGAACAACGGATTGGTGTGATTTGATATGCACAGAGATAAGGAGGGCCGGAGAGATATATGCATCCGGAAAACCTTCGTGATCAACGTCCTTAATCCTTATATCTTACTTCCAAAACATGTACGGGTGAAGCTGGGGCGTGTAGCTAGTATATATGTATAAGTAACAGAAGGTAAATAAGACACATGTAGAGACAGGTAGGTACTGTCGGTGGTCCGTAATATAACAAAGGCAGTAAACACAAAGGAACCATCCCTTTGTTCTCGCACATTCCTATAAGAGACACAAATAGCTCACCTACCTACCTCCAATCATACTGTTCTCTGGACATATTTAATGTTTATAATCACAAATTGATCTATTGTCTACTAATTAAAGTTAACGACAAAAAGTGTAACAGAAAATAACTCCCTACAAAACAAAACGACACATTGTGAGAGTTAAGATGTTACACATCGAAAACTGTGCTACCACCAGTCGCGATAACGATCGGTGCAAAAATGACGGCAAATTATATCATACAAAATTAAAAATAAAACTTATTGACCGCATCCGGAACGATGACATTAGAGAAGAATGCGGTGTAAAAGATGATGTTGTGACTAAAATGAAGAAAAGTAGTTTACGCTGGTTTGGACACGTTGAAAGAATGAAGGATGAAAGATTGACTAAAAAGGTTTATATGGCTGAAGTGAAAGGAAATGCTGGCTGAGGACGACCTAGATGTACTTTTATTGAACATATAAAAAATATGTTGATCGATGGAAATATTAAAAGTACACACAATCGCCGAGCATGTATGAAAGGTATGATGAATATAAAAGAAGCAAAAGAGATATGTCAGGATCGTAGCAAATGGCATTCGATTGTCTCTGCCTACCCCTCTTGGAATGAAAGGCGTGATGATAGATAGATAGATAGATTGCAGGACAAATAGTTTTTGTCTACTTTTTATCCCCGGCATGCAAGAATTGATTTTTTTGTATTCCTAGATATATTAAGCGCTTACTAAAAATATATTTTGTCATATTTATACGCAGGTTTAAATATATATTGAACTTAAAATCCAGACATTCTATTGTTCACGAGTACCTACCTAACTATATTTATAGATGTCCATTGATCATTGAACACTAACCCAGACAGAATGTATTCAATCAACAAAATAGATCAACTTTACGATGTTCATAAAGATTTAATATAGCACCAATACTTCACCAACATGGCAGATGTGAGATGTCCACCGACAGATAACTCAGTACCTGGAAATAAACAGAGTTCTCATTACTCATCACTTGGTTATCATCACTACATCACCATCATCATCACTATATCACTACATATTATTAAGCAAATTCCTCCATCTTTTCATGCAAAAATTACAGAACGGATTTTGTTGCGGTTTTGGTTTGGACACGTTGAAACATTGACTAAAAAGGTTTATATGGCTGAAGTGAAAGGAAATTCTGACAGAAGACGACCTAGGTGTACTTTTATTGAACACATAAAAATATATTGTCGATGGCAATATTAAAAGTACACACAACCGCCGAGCATGTATGAAAGGTATGATTAATATAAAAGAAGCGAAAGACGTATGTCAGGATCGTAGCAAATGGTATTCGATTGTCTAATCCATCAGAGATATTATAAAATTATGTAGAAAAGAATTGTGTAGAATAAAATGATCTACAAAACAGTGCGCGGTATCATATATCTATCTCTAATAGATAAGTAATTATAAGCGTATTTGTGATCCCATATTATAAAGAAAGAGTATAAAATTGTAAAGAAACAATAAACAATTATTTGAAGGTCATAAAGCTACAGATGCACATAAGCTGTTTTATTTTAATTAAAACCGGACAAAAAGGACAAATAATGTAAAATACATTACAAAAATGTTCCACAATAGTTAAACTAGTATCTTGAACTATACGAGTATGACCCTTTTAAAGACAATTCCCGTAAGTTTGAGAACTTCTTAAACAACATAAATGGGCTACCATAAAATAGTTTGGCCATTTCGTGACTTGGAAACAGCTTTAACCTGAACAAAACGTCCAAACGTAAATTACTTTTAGTTTGCTAGACCAAAACCAACAAGTACTTTTATATAGGTTCGTATCTGGTACTAACTACTAACAATGTAGCTCTGATTGTAACACTAACTACACATATATACAGCGGCGTCTATTCTCTATATATGGTTTTTATAACCCATTGACACTAATGTCGATGGCGTGTCGTTTTACATTGAAACCACATCCTAAATTTAGACGGCATAGACATTTTGACAGAGGCTTAGTGAATGCCAAAACAAGCAATTGTCGACTCGATGCGGTTAACCACAATAAAATCATAGATAGAGCGTAACACTCGCCATCTAATGTTTCAAACTTTGCTGAAAAACTGTAAATAAACCGAAAATAATATTATAAAAAAACAAACTACTGAACCGATTCTAAAAAATATTTCATAAAAAGGAAGCTAAGATATCCCTGAGTGACATAGGCTATATTTTATTTTGTTCGAATATATCCACGGGCCAAGCCGGGGGCGGAAGGTTGTATAATCTGAAACTTCATATTAAAATTTAAAAAAAGCTCAGCTAAATAACTTTCATACAGTAAATAATGAAGTGAGCATACAACCCCTTTTTAAAGTGGAAATCTGAAATTAACGCACGAGTTTTCCTCTACCACAACTTGTGTAGTGTTGACGCGCGACTTATCAACAGAGCTATAATGTACTGCACAGACTGCACTCAACTGCACTTGACAATTCGATTATAAGTTTCACGAGTTGTTCGCTCGCTACTGTGGCCACTGTGCACTAACTACACGCTTTTATTTTTCACATTTTTCAGCAGACGTTGCTTATAATATTATAAGTTTTATTTGAGTTCATTACAAGCATTGCCCGTAAATACTTCTACAAATACGCCTCTAATGAAAGTTTTACAAAATATAAATGAAAAATAAACATTCAACTACAAGGTGTCGACTAGGTACTAAAACAACAATGACTCTTTATAAAAATACTTAGTTACAAAACTTATAGTTCATACTTACTTACATACTCTTACTTAGCTCAAAGGATCAGTTTAACTATTCAGCGAGGTAACGCAGCCAGTGTTTTGGGAACCTTGCCATTAAGAAGGTTCGGTAAAGGTATTTCTTTTTATTATCGTATATTTATTATTGTATATATTTTAGCTAAGTAAATAATGTATGTTAAGTTCACATTAGACATAAAAAGCGTCTACATGTAATCAATTCAAATTGAACGTAAATCGTCGGACATGTTCGTGTCTCGAATACATTACGTAGCAGAAAGATAACGAATAGCCTCAACTTGATGTACATTGGAGCGTCACGTTGACACAACCTGTGTAGTGTGTATACCTGCAGGGATGATTGCTTCATGAATACAAGTTCTAAATGTATGTTACATAATCGTAGCTAACTAATGCATATTGTATCAGATAATCCTTCAAATTGAAGTGTGGAGGCGGCTCTGCTTGTGATCGGTTTATCTGGATTTATACTTGGTACATTCTACAATTATGGTAATAGCACTCAATATAACGGCTACGGACTATACGGAGTGAAATCTCATTTAAATACGAGGAACATTCCGCAAATAAGGGAGAGTTTTAAGGGTATATTTTTGTAATAACAATAAAGATAAAAGGACAACAAGTAGAAATGGAAAAGAAGTGCAAAGATTGTGTCAGGTTTGTTAACTAGGTAGCTGTTTGGTGCGGGGCGGGCGGGAGGCGGGAGGCGGGACTGCATTACAACAATTTTCCTGTTTTAGAGTTGTAGATAGCTCTCTAAGGGACACCGGAGGACCGTCTGTCCACAATACAACCTTAAACACTCCGGTAATAGCCTGTGGACTTTACCAATTAAATATATAAGAGTAGAACATGTACAACTGTAATGTATGTTACATTATTGTAATGTTCAGTCTCATACAATAATTACCTACTGACTGATGAGTTCGGGATGGGACGATTCGGCGATAACTTACCCTGATGTATTGACAATAAAAGATAATTATGCGCTTTCGTCATTTAGTCGGATTTATATTGAAAATTAGACTCTTTTTAGGGTTTTGTAAGTCCGATGAAAAAACGGATCCCTTGTCTGTCTGTACGTCTGTCACAGTTTAGTGATCCACACTCTAAGGGGTATAATCGGGGATAAAACGTAGTATAACGGACCTCACAGGCTAAATCTATATATATAAAAGGGTAGGGGTAGTGGTAGTGGTAGTGGTAGTGGTAGTGATAGTGGTAGTGGTAGTGGTAGTGGTAGTGGTAGTAAATAGCAGCCAAGCCAACGTTTGGGCAGGACAACGTCTGCCGGGCCCGCTAGTCTATATATATAAAAGAAAGTCGTGTTAGTTACTTCACTTATAACTCAAGAACGGCAAGAACCGATTTAGCTGAAAATTGGCAGGGAGGTAGTTTAGAGCCAGGAGAAGGACATAGGATAGTGGTAGGGGTTGGAGTAGGGGTAGCTAAAATTATAAATTTTAATTGTGAATATATGGCGTCATCTTGAGTTTTACATGTGTACTAAAATGTATTTGCAAACGTCAATAGATGGCGCTGTATTATACTTTCTACCACGGAAATGTGTTAATTCCAGAGTCGGTAGGCCAGGTAGGTTAGTTAGGTTATTTATAACTCAAAAACGGCTGTACCGACATATGATAGTAGTGGTTGGAGTAGGGGTAGGGGTAGGGGTAGGGGTAGGGGTAGGGGTATGGGTAGGGGTAGGGGTAGGGGTAGGGGTAGGGGTAGGGGTAGGGGTAGTGGTAGTGGTAGTGGTAGTGGTAGTGGTAGTGGTAGTGGTAGTGGTAGTGGTAGTGGTAGTGGTAGTGGTAGTGGTAGTGGTAGTTGTTTTCCACGGACGAAGGAAAGTAAATAGCAGGCAAGCCAACGTTTGGGCAGGACAACGTCTGCCGGGCCCGCTAGTTATATATAATTTTGAAATAAAACCACACCATGTATGTACCTTGTGCTACCAGTACAAAAGATAACGACAAACGAAATATTTTTTGTATATACCACCGCGGTCACTGACCTAAAACACAATGCATGACCAAATAAACTAGCCAAACATATTCCATATTATCCTCCAACCAAAATAATTTACTTAATTAAACGGGAGTGAAACAAAGTTAAATGTTACATTATGTCCAAATTGTTATGTAACTACGCCACGGGCGCGCGGGCGGGAGATAAATATATTGATGAAAATATAATCCGGAAGCTGGTTGGAAATATTGTTTTACAGTGTACAGTAAAGTCCGCTATTAAACTCTTTTAGGCATCATCTTAAATTTTCCAAAAGTTACAACAAGGAAGGGAGAAGGGGATCATGATTTATATTGCCAGTAACACTAATTTATATCTGAGTCGAGCCATTTCTTTTGTTAACTTTCAAAATTAAATTAAGCTTTCAAATCGTAAGCGAAACCTTATAGACACGTTCTTTTTCATTTTGGTATTATTATACTGAATTTAATAAAACTACGTTGGAGAATTTAGGCTGCCTTACAGCTCCCGAAACCGTGTTGTAGGGGGTAAATCTCTGTACCTATCTACTGAACCGATTTTGAAAATTCTTTTTACCAATAGAAAGTTACGATATCCCTGATATGAGTGACATAGGCTATATTTTATTTTGTTCGAAAATAACCACGGGCCATGCCGGGGGCGGAAGGCTAGTTGAGTATAAAATAATATATTTCCAATACAATAACCGTTGTTGTATTGATGTTTTATCAGCAGTTTGTTAAGGCGGTGTGTACACAAGAGTAATAAAGCGTAGTTCCGCATCAACATCCGCCCTACCGTACTACCGGACTATATTGCCGCCAGCACGCTCTACTAACATCCGCTACTATGGACTGTCCACACGAGAAATATAATATCATAATTATTCACGAAAGGTCCTGTTTGATATATATTTTTCAATCGCTGTGATAATATGGGAAAGGATGATATGGAGATAATTAACTAGCATGTGAAGTGGATTGATATTGAAGGAATGACCCTTTTGTCTTGAAATTTAAAAAAAAGGGTACTCAGCAGAAGACACAGTCTTCCTCATCCTTATATTGTTTTATTTTGCCAATGTTACAATCAGATTGATGGTGAATCACAGGAACATAGGGTATGTAGTACTACAATAACTGGACACTCTAAACTGATTAATCTATATTATTTAGTCATGTTTATTATTATATAAACCTTTTAAAAAAAAGTGCACCAACTTCAAAAATTTGCACTGAAAAGTAAGAAATAATAAAAATTTCGTCGTAGAATTTGAAGACGGTTGGTGCCAAATTAGGATACAAAATTAAGTAAACATCTAAGAACATAAATATCTGTTCAATATTATATATTATGTTTGTACTGATGATCGTAGGTTCCTAATAAATTATCTAGATTAGTGAATTTGGGTACCTACTAAGTTATTTCTAATTTGGCACCAACCGTCTTCAAATTCTACGACGAAATTTTTATTATTTCTTACTTTTCAGTGCAAATTTTTGAAGTCGGTGCACTTTTTTTTACAATTTTAAGTTATTTTGCTGCCTTGAGAGACAAATAATAACGCAACTAAAAAAATATTGATGGAAAATTAAAAAAAAATACCCCTGTGGATGTGATTTGAACCATGTAATGTGCTTGTGCATCCTATGCACCCCATTACATTTAACCGCTAGACCATCGTCACGAAAATTGACAACTTCGTGTCAATAGCAACCGTTGCTAAGGCTTTTTCTGATACATAATTTCAGCCGTAAACAGAAATTAATTACTGAATTTCTGAAAAACTACTGAACCGATTTTCGTCATATGTCTGTGAGATAATGTCGAGAAATTATTATGTCTTGAAAAAAATAAGTTGTCAAAAACGGTACATATTTTATCGAGATATCAAGAAAAATGTACTTATAAAGTCAGTTTTTTCAAAATTTCTGAAAAACTAATGAACCAATTTTTATGAGATAAAAATGGGACCAATCCGGAAGAATTATCTGTCGATTAAAAAAGAAACCATCAAAATCGGTTCACAATTGGCGGAGTTATCGATGTACATACATACATAAAAAAAAAATAAAAAAAAATACGGTCCGAATTGAGAACCTTCTCCTTCTTTTTTTGGAAGTCGGTTAAAAATTACAAATTTCTTTTTTTACTTTTTATCCCGGGAAACTGTACCATTCCCCCGGGAAAAAGTAACCGTGCGAGGACGCTGTATGAAGTGTAGTAAAGTGAGAGTGGAGGTCAGTTGGAAGTTGGAAGGTTATTGTGTGTGTTGTAGACGCGAGCACAAACCGGATATTAAACTGTTCGCTCTACTTTAAATAATGCAGGACTCGATACCATATTGTATATATTGATAATAATCTCTCGTGCATATTTAAGTTAGCTTCGTCGGTAATTTAAACTAAACAATAATTGAATAGTAAACTTGTTTCCGCGGTAGCTTCCCTAACACCGTTACTACCTATTTTAAACTACTTGTCTGTTTATTATGGATAAATCTTTCTCAAGAAAGAAGATCATATTAGTAAAATCCGGTCACGTGCGTGCAGAGACAACGCAAGGTGTTCAATTTTACATTTAGAGTATTTACTACGATTACTGTATTCCTGATTTTTTTGATACAATTTCTAGCCCGTGTACACACTGGAAATGGCCTTGTCTGGGCCACTGTGTACAAGAGGCTTTAGATATATAATGTATAGACTATAGATCTCTTTCTGTCTCCTTCTCTCTACATTATATCTTTCTTCTCTCTTATGTAACGAAAAGTGCCTAAACGTGACGGGTCCTTGAAATTTCACTCTCAATTTTCGTTCAATAAGTATTATCGAATCGCCGCCTAAGATGTTTCAAAATGAACCTCATAATAATTTGAACATTTTTAATGACACTACACTGACACTGAATGATCTTATAAAGGTTCCTTGTTTAACTACGAAACCCTAAATAGCACAATCCAATTGAGCATTTGTCTAGATAAGCGCAGTCAGACAGATGCACGCCGGCAACTTCCTCTCATGTCACTGTCAGTAGCCAATGATATCGACTTGTATGTACAAAGAGTTGATACAAGAAGTTAACGTAAAGTTGGCAGGTTGGCTCGTAGCCAGTCTGTGTCCCCACTACTGTCCCCACCGTGACCGTGTACGAGTACTGAGTATCAAGTTACCAAGTTGGCAGCAGGACAAAGCGTGACCTTTATCTCCTCATCTCATTATAAAATATTGGAAATTATTATGTTGTAGATATTTGTTTACTTCATTAAGGCGGGGCGGGGTGGGGGTGTATTGTGTTTGCCCTTCAAATAACGACACTTTTTCAAATGTTAAGAGGAGGAACAAATAATTTCAGTTGGTTTCTGAACTGAAATTCCAGAATTTTTCGAATGCTATGAACATACAATTTGGGCATTGAAAACTAGAGGATTTTATGTAGTGTGTATAATGAAAACATGATTGGTGAAAATTTTCTCGATAACTTGAATTTTTGACATCACCTCTTTAATATTTTCGAAGATACCCCTACCCCTACCACTAACTTTGGCTATATTATTTCTCGTAAAAAGTAAAGGATAAAAAATGGTTATTGTGGGTTATCCCTAAGACATAGACATATATACCATTGCTGATTTTTTTGTAGACCATTTTAAGGTGTACAATACTGTAGTATATTATTTTGATCTATCTCGTAGGGTTCAGCCAGCGTTTGCAATGTAAGCGCAAAAAATGTGTTTATTTACGACATCACATTAGAAACTTTTTAAAATTATCAGTATTTCTCTACTATATTATGCATGTTATATCCTCTTGAATCACTCTATCTATTTAAAAAACCCGCATCAAAATCCGTTGCGTAGTTTTAAAGATCTAAGCATACATAGGGACAGACAGACGGGAAGCGACTTTGTTAACCGACTTCCAAAAAAAGAAGGAGAAGGTTCTCAATTCGGACCGTATTTTTATGTATGTATGTACGTCGATAACTCCGCGAATTGTGAACCGATTTTGATGGTTTCTTTTTTAATCGACAGATAACTCTTCCGGATTGGTCCCATTTTTATCTCATAAAAATTGGTTCATTAGTTTTTCAGAAATTTTGAAAAAACTGACTTTATAAGTACATTTTTCTTGATATCTCGATAAAATATGTACCGATTTTGACGACTTATTTTTTTTAAGACATCATAATTTCTCGACATTATCTCACAGACATATGACGACAAACGGTTCATTAGTTTTTCAGAAATTTTGAAAAAACTGACTTTATAAGTACATTTTTCTTGATATCTCGATAAAATATGTACCGATTTTGACGACTTATTTTTTTTAAGACATCATAATTTCTCGACATTATCTCACAGACATATGACGACAAACGGTTCATTAGTTTTTCAGAAATTTTGAAAAAACTGACTTTATAAGTACATTTTTCTTGATATCTCGATAAAATATGTACCGATTTTGACGACTTATTTTTTTTAAGACATCATAATTTCTCGACATTATCTCACAGACATATGACGACAAACGGTTCATTAGTTTTTCAGAAATTTTGAAAAAACTGACTTTATAAGTACATTTTTCTTGATATCTCGATAAAATATGTACCGATTTTGACGACTTATTTTTTTTAAGACATCATAATTTCTCGACATTATCTCACAGACATATGACGACAAACGGTTCAGTAGTTTTTCAGAAATTCAGTAATTAATTTCTGTTTACGGCTGAAAATTATGTATCAGAAAAAGCCTTAGCAACGGTTGCTATTGACACGAAGTTGTCAATTTTCGTGACGATGGTCTAGCGGTTAAATATAATGGGGTGCATAGGATGCACAATCACATGGTTCAAATCACATCCACAGCGGTATTTTTTTTAAATTTTCCATCAATATTTTTTTAGTTGTGTTATTATTTGTCTCTCAAGGCAGCAAAACCACTTAAAAGGGTAAAATAAACCTTTTAAAAAAAAGTGCACCGACTTCAAAAATTTGCACTGAAAAGTAAGAAATAATAAATATTTCGTCGTAGAATTTGAAGACGGTTGGTGCCAAATTAGAAACAACTTAGTTCCCAAATTCACTAATCTAGACAATTCATTAGGAACCTACGATCATCAGTAGGTACATACAAACATAGATAATATTGAACAGATCTTCTTAGATATTTACTTAGTTTTGTATCTTAATTTGGCACCAACCGTCTTCAAATTCTACGACGAAATATTTATTATTTCTTACTTTTCAGTGCAAATTTTTGAAGTCGGTGCACTTTTTTTTAAAAGGTTTTTTTATACTATTTAGTGATAGTGATAATGTAATATTGGTAGCGAGCGAGTCACGAGTTGTATTATGTTTGTGGTTCAGTTTGGACTAACTTTGATAGTTAAACTTACAAACAACCTCGTCTTAATAACATTACCTGAGACTGGGCTGGGCTATACTGTACACTGTATATACCACAAAGAAACAAACGATTGGATGGTCGCACACAAGGTAATACGAGTCTAACTGCATTCAGATAAGGCTTACTTTACGATGACAATTCAATAATAATTTATATTTTACGGGCATGTCTATACTGTACTTTGTAGCTGAGAACACGGATTCGCTTGGGATAGATTTTTAGACCAATAACAACTTCGCAGAGATGTTGTACAAAACAAATAACAGTACAATTTGTCATTAAATAAAAATATTGACAGAAGTGATTCATTGATTTGCAGATATCATTATAATTTATGATTGATCAATCGAGTGTATAATGGGAGCGAACACAACGCAGCTGTCGGCGAGTCAACGTGAACCATATCGGTGAAGTTAGCGTAAGTCTCGCACATTACAGCACAACTTTTATTTTTCCAATATAATTTAAAAGTGATACGGCTAACTTCATCCACATGTTTCGCACTGCCTCACCGAATGCAGGCAGACAACCTGCTGCACTATATCAACACGACATTGTTGATTGTTACAAGTACTTATTATTCTGACATATTTCTCCTTAACGCCTTTCTAAAACGTTGTTCAACAATTGTTTATTTCTGTAACTCTCTAACTAATCTGTCATTATATATGATAGAGGAAGACTATAATAATATTGTTGTAACTATAAGTGTTTGGTTCACTTTTGTTGTGTATTTTCGTCTGGCAATGGTGATTGGTGAAACTTGATGTATTCCCCACCTACCCAATAATTATTATATATATCTACCTTTCGTCTCCTAACTGTGTAACTCCTAACGACAAGTGACCAGATTACGGGACATTCCTACAAAAAAACAGGACTCGAGTTCAGAGAGAAAATGCGTGGTACCACTGATTCCTTCTACCATACCTATCATACTCCAACTCCAGTAATCCACCTTGATATTGAAACGAAGAACTAGTATTTTTGTATTGTACAGTGTAAGTACATACACAGACATAGTTAATTCAACAAGTAGTTACATACAAGATTGTCCATTTGAAGTGCTCTTGGTCAATTAATAACAGTTTCAGTAACTCTGTGAAGGAAGATGGAGTGTAGAGTGTAGAGTGTGGAGTGTTCTCGATGACAATCTGTCGGAGAGTGATCAAGTGACACTCAGTTATTGTTGAGGGGTTGTAGGTATACTCTCAGCTATATTTAATAGCTAATGGACGATGTTGGAGTTGACTATTTACAACAATAGATATAACACGAAAATAAAAACCAAAAGAAAATTGATGAAAATTCGCAGTAAAGGATCGAGGTGATTTCTTGCACAGATATAGAGTTGGAGGGCTGGAGAGTGACATGACTTCAGGATACATCGTTATGTCACTTTAAAAACTAGTACGGGTGGATCCCGCAGCGAAAAGCTAGTTTTCAATAATGAGTGTTGGTAGTGTTGATACCTAGAGCTGATGTTTACATAATGAGCAGTTCACTTTGTGCTACAACAACAATAACCAACCAAACCAGAACCTGCAGTACAATGTGTATGTGCTGTGTCGTTTGTAGCTCAAAGCTATATTGTCTTTGTTGGGATTGGAAGGGAAGGGGGGACCACATTTACGGGAACTTTATATAACATACTATGGTTTATAGCTTACATATATCTATAATCACGACTTTTATCACAAGTAGGCAGAGACAATGCCATTTGCTACGATCTTAAGGCTCCTATATCCATAATTTTTCTAGGATAAACTTTTCCCAATTTCACTGTAAATAATCCACCCGTGTCACTGTAATTTAGCATATAGATACTTCTTGTGAATATATCTAATTGAAATTGGATTTTTTTTAATAGGAAATTTGGGTGGTTTTAAAAAATCATAAAATAATTTTTATTTTGAATTTTCAATAAGCTACCAAAAAATGCAAGACGTTTAATTGAAGGGTGATGGCTAAACAGTGCTTTAAAATTAAGAGCTTTGTGATAGATTATGAAAGAGAAAACAGGGGCAAAATATTCCTTTACTCATATTTCCTATTCAATAAAACCAATTGAAAAAATAACGGTTACCTATTTCACTTAGATATATTAAATAAGTAACTATATGCTAAAATACAGTGACACAGGTGGAGTATTTACAGAGAAATTGGGAATAGTAATATCCCCCATACAGATTATGGATATAGGGCTCTTGACATACCTCTTTCGGTTCCTTTATATTCATTATACCTTTTATATATGCAAAGATAAGCTAAACATAAAACAACTATTTGCTCCTGCTTCGCCCTTACTAATTTTTATCCTCTATTTAAATTGAAAATTGCAACCTACGACTTGCTTCACTAATACTGTTAATGCTCAGCTCCTAAACATGATAGGTCCACGTTTAATACACGTAAACCTTCACCGTGAATTAACCTATCAAATCTTAGGAACCGCAATAAAATCCGTTAAGTAGGTTGAGTAGTTTTTGAGTGGAAAGGGCACAAACAGACGGACAAATATTATGGAATTTATATGGTTAAGTATTATCCACATTTTAGTGTAAATCTGCAAGTTAATATAATAAGTAGGTAAACACTTCAAGCTCGGTGATGTATGGCAGGTTAAACTCAGAGCGGTATCGTGTATTACATATCTCTATAAATCACACCGTTATAGCGCCGCTACGTGACCAATACTGTATCATACATTATACTGCTGCCTGTCACATACACGGTTTTTACTTTAAATATATGTATTTGGGTTTCATTCATACCATTTAAACACTTGTGGCGATATTCATTTATTATATTCAATTTAAAATTTAATGTATTTCAATTATTTCTTTTTTATATTAACGAGAAAAAATAAAGCCTGTCTGTCTGTGGCATCGCACTTCTTAAACGAATGGACCGATTTAGACTCTTATTTTATTTTTGATTCCTCTCGCTTTCCTGCAATCTGTGGGAGTTATTTCGTGAAAAGGGACGGAAGTTATTTGATTTGACCATAGGGCGCGCGCGGTGGTAGAGTTGGCCGTCAGATGGTACCAACACATTTTCAGGTTGATACTTGTGTTTTAATTACCCCTATTATTTACTACTACTGGGTGGAAAGGGCACAGGGTTGGGGACTTTGTTTTATAATATATATGATCTTATATAAATTTTTACGTTTCATTCTATTTATTACGTACACTTGTTATGACATAGCCACTTGCTCAGATATCAGAAACTGTTTTGTATGGTGGAAGAGACGCATCAGACAACAATAGCGTCATTGACGTGGTTCATATACACATGTGCAAGCCTATATCGTCAAGTTAGGTTATAATTCAGTAAAAGCACAATTCTCATGAAAAGCGACCACAAAAGAGGAACAGCGCGTCCGGTCTCGCATACTGACAGTACGAGTGTCGAGTGTCGAGTGTGTCACCGGAACTATACCTGTATTATGTAGTAGGTAGCTCGACACTGCTCCACACAAAAGGCGAACATAACTTTTTGAATAGGAACGAAGATCTCGAAACCGTTTTGAGATATAAGCTTTCAGTACAATTTCTATTTATCAGATTTTAAATTAAGTCTATACTTTTTAAGATATTCAATAAAAAACAATAACCTTAATTTGACCGATGTATGACGTCATCGTAAGCAGTATGAAAAAAAAATACCTTTGCCTACAAAAAAGGGTGATCGTCAATTTTGAATGACATCTTTATAAATTTATATTTTACGTGAGTCACGTCAGCTAACGCGTGTCTAACAACAGATAACGTATCAAGTTCAAGTACGAGACCCCAGAAAACAAGGAACATATTCAATAAAACATCCGAGATCCAATGGTCATTGCCGTTTATTATCATAAGTTTATTATTGTACATTAGTATATAAGCAAATATAATTTCATTAAACAAGTAGTTGTCGACTAACCGTTGTAGTTTACTTTTTTAAAACGCTCTCCGTGCGCTCCGTAACATAATTCGTGTAATTATTTTCTTTGTTATTAGGACATTACGGGATGAGACACTATTTACTTGCCATTGTAAAAAACTATACACGAGTATATAAACAAGAGTAATTTTTAGGTTAGTCGACCTTGACTGACGTTTGCTTGACGTTAATTTGATTGACTGTCATTTTTTTATGTGTAGTGGCCAAAATTATAATCCTGTTCCAAATTCTTGTGACGTCACGTTTACTTTTCGCGGGTAAAATAGACGCAATGAATAAAAAACAAAAATATCGAAATTAGTTTCTTAAAATGGGCTATATTTTCAAAATAAATTATAAAAAAAAGTATATCATAAATATGTAGCATGGCCAATTGTTATTCTAGACGTATGTTCATATGTGATTCATTGGGGCATTTATTTTTATATAAGTAACTACTATTATTGTCGAGATATTTGTTTGTTTGGAGGGAGAGAGGGACTAATCTCTGGAACATTCTAATAATTACTTCACTAACATTTTATAAAGATTTGTCTGAACAGAGATACATTCTCACGAACTTTATTTATGTAGCGAGCGCCCTACAAAAATATTAATTTTCATAGCTGAAAATATTTTGTAAATATCTTTATATAATGTCAACTGAAGGTTACAATTCTTCAACGAGATATAAAAGAGAGGGGACATGACCGTTTAGAGCAGATTTCCTTTTTCAGGTATAAGGGTCGGCGCACACTAAACATAAGTATCGAATAATAGTAACTTTATGTACCTTCTTATTTTATAATGGCTTAATTAATGATTATATAATCGATGATTTGCCAATGTCAAGTATTTATAGACGTCACTAATATCCGATTAATCGGTAGTTAAGATGTTCCCGTCGACTGTGATATGTCCTAATAATCCAGTGATTAGTCAGTACTAATCACAACCATCACAGTGCGGACGGGATTAAACCGGATTCCCCATTATATCACGACGGGGCGCGTGCGCTGTCCGCCATGACATGACGTAAACTCCCTATGTAGTTACTTGAAGTGAAATCCAGTAACTTTTCAAATGTCTTTTATGTACTGAGTGACATATTTCAACTGTCAATCTTAATTTGACTGACATTGTTTGATCTTTATTTTTATGTCAGTTCGTTCGTGAACATCTTTGGAAATGTGAAACTGGAATAATGCAGCTTCACAACAGTCAAATAATTTTCAAATCGGTCCAGCAGTATAATTCAAAACGGCATCAATTTTAAAAAACATCTAAGTAAATAGATTTAAAGGTAGCAACTTTATTAACAAATTGATCTATTTTCTAATTAATCAAAAAAGTCTATCTGTCTGTCTGTGACCGCCTCACGCAAAAACTACTCAACTGATTTTGTTGCGGTATTCATTATTATATAGCTTGATTCACCAGGAAGGTTTAAGAGTATTAAACAAAGACATATCATGTTTAGGAGCTGAACATTGACAGTATACGTGAATCAAGTTGAGAAAAAGTTAGCCCCAGCAAGTTTTCACGGCGTATGCTGTCTAATCCGTCAGAGATATCACAAAATGATAAAGGAAAGAATTGTGTACAATTAAATTATCTACATAAAATCTGTCTCTAATAGATAAACCCATATTTAGTACTCGTGGGGATGGGATTGCCAGTCTAACATAAGTGTACGTTGGGTCTAAGGTTGTAGCACATTCAAATGATAGATGGTAGCTGTAGCGTGGGAGCGTGGGAGACAGTAAGGTGTCATCAATCACGGGTAGGGACCTGATCACCTGAGGGATGACATTAACAGGTAGAATACAATGGGACAATACCACAATAACACAACAAGTAACTAACATAGTACAGAGCAGATCTCACTAGCATATTGTTACAGAATAAAAACCGCGGGGTCAGAGACACTATGTGGATGTGACAATTATGTTACTTCACATACTATACATGTATACCTTCACACCTGTTTCCCAAAGGGGTAGGGCAGAGAGAATGGAGCAACACTTTTCTAAATCTTTGCATACTTCTGTTTCTTCATCCACATCCATAGATCGGTTAATACATGCACGTCTATTTTTAATACAGCTTATTAGACCTTTCTTAGGACATCAGATATTATAGTTAGGTATAGCCTCACAAATACCATAGGCTAAAAGAGGAAGATAACACAGTTTCGAGAACCGCAAGGCAACCCGTTAAAAGATTTGATAAATAATAATTATGAATAATAATTAATTGAGCCGTGGGTGAGTAACGACACCGCCGAACCCGAGTGCTCCAGAGAGTAGGTTGAGGCAGGCGTCCCCACTGCCAGACCTGAGACTCTCGACCCTGGCTTGCCTTAATTGGTTGTCCAGGGTGGAGTCGTTAGAGTATAATATTATGTATTATGCTCGGGGGTGGAAGTGTCTAAAGGCGTAGAAATGCTCAAAAATGGTGGTTGTTTTAGGAGGCCCATTTAGTAAACGGCGAGTCACCACCTGCCAATTTTACGTTTCATGAGATGAATGATACCGGCAGGTGACCGTAGTCTCAACCAATAAACTTGATAAACCAATCCATTTAACATCTCAAAACAATAACCCGAATTTAATTTAATTTTATCTCAGCAATAGTCCAGGCACCTGACAGGGCCTGTCTGTGAGCGCATTGTATTTGATGCATTCAGAGATAGGTCCCGAAGGGTGCTAGTCACAACACTTTAGATTAAACACTCTAAAGGGCCTCTACGTGTTGGACCTATGTCTCCATGCAAGCCTTACAAAGGACCGGGTATTATGCCCGTGAATTTAGAATTAATTGAAAAATATTAGAAGAAGTCAATTGAATCAATTATTCAAGAAATTGGTGCTTTCAACCACACAATTGACTAATCTATATTCATTACTACCTTTCCGCCCCGGTTTTGCTTGTACGACTTAAAAAAACGTAACATAACAATTGGCTCTTCAACAATCTCAAACAAATAAATTGCGAAACAAACAAAAACTTTGGTACAGGCTATTGATATTATTAGTGAGGGTGTTACCTTGTGGCCACTGAAGACATTTTGTTTTTAAATGAAACTCCGTGCAATGTTAAACAAAAGAAATAACGAAAATGTAATGATACGAACCTTGTGGCAGCTGCGGTAGATGTTACAATTGACATGGAGAGAGCCCGCTGTCTTTTAATGTTCCCTGAAGGTACGATATCTCTGTTTTATATCTACTATAAAAACGACACAACTCAACGACTTTATTCTGCCAAGCGGACTTATATACGAGTCGATAGTCTAATTGGTAGAGCGCTCACTTGAAGCCGGGAGGTCCCGGGGTCAATTTCCACTCGTGACCAAAATGCTAAGCACCAATTTTCTTTAAGAGCGCCTGCACTTCTGCTAAAAATAACAGATATTTACGTCTGTTAAAGAAGTGACACATCTAAGTCCATTAAGTGCAGCAACAGGCTTGTCACCTGTTCTGTGTCGTCATGTAGACATTTGTAACACACACTGCAAGGTATAAAGACCGTGTGTTCAATACAATATCAGAGTGTTGGGCTCATTTATTTTAGATACATCGCACTTCAAAAACCTTAAGAGAATTGGGCATACGTTATGTGGCCTCAAAAATATCATCAGTTGTTATATGATGAGGAAGACTCGTCTTCCTGGTGGGTACCCTGGGCTGGTAATAGGTACGGCCGATGCTTTGACGCCGGAATCCTCTTCACCGAGTTATACCCACCGACGAAGAGGTTCACTTCGCCATGATTGCCGTACCCTGATGTACTCCTGAGATTGAAGGTACTTACTTGTACGCAATAAACTGACGATAGCGCTATGATACAATAAACTCAGTGTGCATCGAGTAGAAGCTACAAGTGCTACGAGTGCTACGACAGAGCTACGCCTAAGCATTAAGCCCACCACAGACTCGGTGGATATCTCGCCGAAAATTTTCGGTCCGTCCGCCGGCCGAGATTGACACAGGTGACACGCTAAATTGAATAATTATGAGAGACCGCATTTTAATTTAAATCGACGAGAGGTCACACACACACATACACACAAGCCTACAGCGAGGTCAGAATTGAGTTAACACTAAAAGTCGACTAAAACACGATCTTTTCTAATTGAAGAGTACAAACGAAATAAAGTCACTGTGTTTCGAGTAGAAGCTACAAGTGCTACGAGTGCTACGACAGAGCTACGCCTACGTGTTAGTCTTTTATTGATTATGCTGATATAAAATGGCGACAATTGATATCATACTCTAAAGGAACTTGATCAGTTTAGCTGGTATCGGAACTAAGATAGTTAGTAGTGTCGCACTGTGAACTTTCAACAAGTAGTGTAACTTAATGATATCACCAACATATATTACACTAGATATACAAGTATAAAACTTGGTTTCTCAGTACCTATTTAGTTCAAATTAAACTTTACACGAAAACTAACATACTTAATAGTATTCTATTTATATTCTTCATTTTATTCTATATAATTCTTTCATACATCATTTTCATATATCTCTGACGAATTAGACAGCATACGCCATTAAAACTCGCTGGGGCTGACTTTTTCCCCGATTTAATTTTTTTATAGAGAAGATGTCCCATCGTTTCCACACCAAATGCCTTAAATATCTATTTTTTCGGAATACATAATTATACATATATTTGCGACGTTTGGCCATTTCAGCATAAAGAGAGAAAAGTAAAACATGAAAATTGATGCTGAGAGGCACATGAAGTACACACACTCACACGGAAAAGCAACTAATTATATAGTATGCGCGCCACGCACACACAACGGAGTAGAGAGCGGCGACGGAGAGGAGGCATGACATGACGCCGTTTTCCGTCACGGCATACGAAGCGGTATTACCCCCAAGGCGCGCCATTATATAGATACCGCATTAGTAGTATCGTATTATTACTCTAATACTGTGTAGTGTGCACAGTAGCGCCGCGGGGCACAGAGTATCGCACAGTGTCATGTCGACAGAACATTCATGCTCGCTATAATGGACTACTCCTGTATCATACACACTCACACCTCCACGGCCTTTATACCTTGCGGTGTGGCCAGAGACATCAGTAACAGTGTCCACTTGACGACAGTTGACCATGTTGAACAGAAGGTGGCAAGTCTGTTGCTGCAGTAAAGGACTTGTGTCACTTCATTAACAGACGTAAATATATGTTATTTTTAAAAGTGCGGACGCCGGCTTTACGGCCCTTCGAAGCACGAAGAGTAGATTAAAGCCACATCTATCGTTCTATCTATCATCACGTCTCAAGAGGGGTAGGCAGAGACAATCGAATGTCATTTGTTACGATCCTGACATACCTCTTTCGCTTCTTTTATATTCATCATACCTTCAATACATACGCGGCGATTGTGTGTACTTTAAATATTGCCATCGATCAATACATTTTTTATATGTTTAATAACAGTACACCTAGGTCGTCCTCTGCCAGCATTTCCTTTAACTTCAGCCACATAAACCTTTTTAGTAAAAAAAATATCCTTCATTCTTTCAATGTGTCCAAACCAGCGTAAACTAATTTTCCTCATTATAGTCACATTTTTTCCCCTCTCCCGTGGGAATTTATGAAATGCTGGTCATGCTATTCCTGTGCAAAAAATCACGTCGATCCGTTGTTCTGTTGTGGCGTGAAACAAAAACAAACAAGAAAGTGTGTTCTTATTTATAATTTTATTTAGGATTTAACTAGCTGTTTAGTTGTTTCTCTTCATGTGAAATAAACTAATTAATTTCAGTGAAAATCAGCTTTTAATGACAAATAATAAAAACAAATAAGGTATTGACCGCATATTATTATTATGACGTGTATCAAAATAATAGGAGCGAAACCTTGAGCAACATATAGTTGATAACAAAACATTATTCAATTTAACAAGAATTAAGAGCAATGAAAATGTATTAGAATACAAAATGTGAGATTACGTTGAACAGACGTGTCGTGTGCACAGAGCTGTAAACTCATGAATATTCAGATATGACAAGGAGTCTATTTGGTATTGGTAGAGGGGGAAACCGGGGGGGGGGGATCAACTTCTCGTACTTCGGAGGGCACAAAACCGGCGTTTGCACTTCTAAAAATAAGGAAGTAACATATCTATCTAGGTCCATCACCATACTTGCCACCTGTTTTGTTTAATATGGACAACTGACGTCAAATGTATGGAAATTAAAACTTTTTTGGCTCATTCTCCATTTTGATGGAAGGCACAAACAGCCATTCTTTATTTTCTTTCTATGAACGAAGCAATGGAACTGGTTTTCAATAAAGCCAATTAAGTTACCGTGGTTAAATGTTACACATCAATGGCGTTGCTCTTTTTTTTGTTTACTTTTACCTTTATGGATTTTTCATGGCAGAGATAAATTATCTATTTTCTCTTTGCTAAATATAAAGTTAATCGGTCGAATTTATTAAGCAATATTTTATACCCCTTTTAATCCTCTTACAGGTCTAAGTTAGATAAATCCTCTCTTACGTCATAAAACTGTACTTTGTTTACAACATTTTCATATTTTCGTTTTCGGTTCGGCAATGATGAATCGGTTAGAACTAATTACTTTGTTTGTATCTAGATCTAATATCTCACCTCACCACAATAGGTGACTATTACAAACACTAGAGAATAAATAAATTCAAAATTTAAAAACCCCGAGTTGGTGAGGACTTGGTTATCTGACTACTTCCAGATGATGCATCAGCATAAGTCAAGGTTACCATGATACTGTAATATTATTGAATCGATCAGACCGGTAAGTTGCTAACATCCATTCAACAACTAGAAATAAGATGACCTTTCAAACAAAATAAACTAAACTTTAGGATCTAGGAGATACACAGATACACACGTTAAACTTATAACACCCCTCTTTTTGCGTCCGGGGTTAAAAAATCCATTTGCGATAAATGTTTGTCCAAACAAAATAGAAGCAGGCCAGCAGTTTAGTAAGAGCATATTTGGTATGTAAAGAGGAGATATAAGCTCGTGTTTTTGTTGTTCGTGCAGTTTAAATTGGTAAGACAAGCGACACTTTCTTGTTTACATTGTATACCGAGCGAGAGTTTGTGTATGTACGCTGTACGCTGTACGTTGTACGCCAGAATATCACTGAGACTGAGATGTGCACAAATAACGATGGTTTTATTATACTTTCTCATCTTATTTTTTGTTCTCTTACGTTTATGTCTACTACGGACTCAACAAAAATGTTAATAAAGTCCAATGTGAGTGTAGATGACAATTTTTTGGGAATACTAGCTGTAATAATTAAATAATTAGAAAATTTTGTATTTTTAACGACTTCAAAAAAAAGACGTTACTCAATTCGACCGTATATATATATATATTTTTTATGTGTGTTCGCGGATAACTTCGTCGTTTATGAACCGATTTTGATGATTTCTTTTTTAATCGACAGATAATTTTTCCGGATTGGTCCCATTTTTATGTCATAAAAATGAACCAATCATTTTCAGTAATTTTGAAAAAACTGACTTTTAAGTCAATTATCAGTATCTCGATGAAATATGTACCGATTTTGACGACTTATTTTTTTAAGGATATAATAATATCTCGACATTATCTCACAGACATATAACTAAAATCGGTTCAGTAGTTTTTCAGAAATTCAGTAATTTGTCTCTGTTTACGGCTGAAAATTATGTATCAGAGAAAAGCCTTAGCAACGGTTGCTATTGACACGAAGTTGTCAATTTTTGTATCGACGGTGGTCTGACGGCTAAAGGTATGGTATGGTATGGTGCAGCTCAGGATGCAAATGGTTCAAATCCCATCCACAGCAGTTTTTTTTTATTTTCGTTATTATTTTGTCTCTCAGGGCAGCAAAATCACTTAAAAGGGAAAAATAAATTTACTTTTAAAAAAAAGTGTACCGACTTCAAAAATTTGCACTGAAAAGTAAGAAATAATAAATATTTCTCGTAGAATTTGAAGATGGTTGGTGCCAAATTAAAAACAACTTACTTCCTAAATTCACTAATCTAGATAATTCATTAGGAACCTACGATCATCAGTACAAACATAGATAATATTGAACAGATCTTTATGTCCCTAGATGTTTACTTAATTTTGTATCCTAATTTGGCACCAACCGTCTTCAAATTCTACGACGAAATATTTATTATTTCTTTCTTTTCAGTGCAAATTTTGAAGGCGGTACACTTTTTTTTAAAAGTTAATTTATTTTTCCCTTTTAAGTGATTTTGCTGCCCTGAGACGCAAATAATAACGCAAATAAAAAAAATTAATGAAAAAATAAAAAATAAAAACTGCTGTGGATGGGATTTGAACCATTTGCATCCTGAGCTGCACCATACCATACCATACCTTTAGCCGTTAGACCACCGTCGATACAAAAATTGACAACTTCGTGTCAATAGCAACCGTTGCTAAGGCTTTTCTCTGATACATAATTTTCAGCCGTAAACAGAGACAAATTACTGAATTTCTGAAAAACTACTGAACCGATTTTAGTTATATGTCTGTGAGATAATGTCGAGATATTATTATATCCTTAAAAAAATAAGTCGTCAAAATCGGTACATATTTCATCGAGATACTGATAATTGACTTAAAAGTCAGTTTTTCAAAATTACTGAAAAACTAATGAACCAATTTTTATGACATAAAAATGGGACCAATCCGGAAGAATTATCTGTCGATTAAAAAAGAAATCATCAAAATCGGTTCATAAACGACGAAGTTATCCGCGAACACACATAAAAAATATATATATATATACGGTCGAATTGAGTAACGTCTTTTTTTGAAGTCGTTAAAAATATTCATATGTGTTTATTTTCTTTCACTTATTGATTTAAAAAAAATCAAGTAATCAATAATATAAGGGCCAGTGGCTATTAGTGAACATCAGGTGCAACACAAGTTTAGTGATGAAAGTTAAAGGTAGCAAGTTTACAGACTGTTTACAGACAACTTGTACACGCGATCAATCAACAGCACAATGTAGAGACGGCCGCTAATAGCTGTAGGGTTAAAGGGGCGGGGGGCGGGGGGACACGGGGACGAATTAACGTCCCAAACCTTTGTAGGGGTACGGGGCGGATATCCGTTTTGGGGGCAATGTGAGGTACATACACACAATCTAAATATTCTGTGAAACGTATAATTAAAATACTGAAATAAACTGTGTGACGGTATTGATATACTACGGGATATTTCAGAAATCGTAAACCATAGCGAAGTAAACAAAAACAAAAGTTTCTTGTATGGGAGCCCCCCTTAAATAATAATTTTATTTTAATTATTTATTTTTAAAGTGAATAATATAACTCAATATTCTGTGAATATTTCAAGCGTCTACCTGTTGTCGTTGTCAATATCGAGCAAAAACGAGCAAAAAAATAACGTTTGTTGTATGGGAGCCCCCTTAAATATTTATTTTATTCTGTTTTTTAGTATTTGTTGTTATAGCGGCAACAGAAATACGTCATGTGTAAAAATTTCAACTGTTTAACTATCACGGTTCATGAGATACATCCTAGTGACAGACGGAAAGACATGCAGACAGACGGACGGACAGCGGAGTCTTAGTAATAGGGTTTCTGTTTTTACCCTTTGGGTACGGAACCCTAAAAAAATTGTCAGTTATAGCCGAAACGGAGACAGACAACTACCATATCACAGATTTTTCAATTTGTTTGCTACGGAGATCACTAATCGCTACGGCGTAGCAGCTACGACAATTTGTTTGTAAGTTGTCTGCGTCCCAAAAACTTATCTAAAGTTATTGAATAGAGCAGTTGGCGAGGTGCCAAGTGTGGTGCGTGAGAACACCTGGCGGCTGGAGGCTGGCGCTCGGGTGTAGTAATAAATAACAATTGTCAAGTCAAGCCGTGTCCCGCACTGAGAGTCTGAGAGTCATTACGTATTCGTTTCACTTAAGTGGCCCAAACCTCGCTAATGATACAACATTTCTGACCAAACATTACCCATGTGGCTTCTAAATTGCCTCATAAAGCTACCTCTAAGAGTGAGCTCATTTGTGCTAAATCTAAACGTATTTCAGTGATCTTAATCAACATAAAGCTTTTTGTATTTTTTTTATAATTTGAAGAAAATAATATTCTAACCCTCATAAAAAAGACATTGTAAGATAAACGTAGTTGAGAAAGCGAACATCAACAAATAATAATTTATCGTATCCAAGTTTCCAAACTAAAAGGCGAATATAACTTCAAAACTTCAACTCGTAGAACAGAAGCCGCAGGGTTCTTTCATAAACAGATTTGTAAGGAGAAACTTGTGTAGGTAGACTCGAGGTAGAGGAGACGAATAGGTGAGCTTACCGCGAAGACCGGATGTCGCTCTAACTGACACCTTCACAGATACGGACTCTCTGAACTATTTGTAATACCTGAAACAATGAAAAATTATATATAAAAATGTATAGTTTATTCAAGATGCCAGATTAAAAAGGTTGAAGGATACCGGAGGGAATTTAAAAGTTACAAGTTAAACACAAAGAACTTTGTAAAAATCCTTTGTTATTCATGAACCCGCTAAGTTGATTATAAAGTATAAGTTATGGAAGTGACATATCTGTCAGTATTATTGATGATCTCGCCACAGTACATCGGTGATCTATACCCTCAATATATCGTAGCAGATGGTGCTTGCTACGACAATCGATATATATTCAATATACTTTAGGAAGTCCTTTTTTCTAGCAGCTATTTCTCTTTGTTGTCCCGGATTGTCCCGCACTGTCCCGCACTGTCCCACACTGTCCCGGACTGTCCCGGAGGTATACTCACAAACAGAACAACGACTTAACAAATTGTTTAAGTAGTTTCTAACTTACTACGAAACTAACTTAGCAATATGTACACATTTTATATCCTACCAGTTTGGTATTTAAACAATACGGTTTTTTGAATTGTATCAAATAAAGGCATTGCATTAAACTGGAAAAAGCGAGAATATCCATTTCTAGAAAGAGTCGTTTATCACGCGCAGGTGACAAAGATAAGGATAATTGAGCAATAGCACAGTAGCGAGCTTCGGGGGATGGGGGAGGGGGAACATAATATGTTTTTGGCATAATGTCGCAATCCAAAAAGCTTATTTGCCAAAGAGATTAAACATCTGTTACCAAAGTTGGCAGGCGGAGGACGGCAGGCGCGCAGCTCAATACTAACCTACTTCCGGATCTAAATTTTTATTGCTTCCTTCGTTTGCGAAACTTTGCCATTCTTGTAAAAAACTACAGCTTTTTATGGCCCCCCCCCCTGCGGCCCCCGCGGTGTTCACATTGTAAAACTTTCGACAGGTTCATATTGAATTAGCTTTTTATTTCCATCGATCACGTTTTCGGTTATGGATTGGTTTAGTTAACAATTTGGATCGAACTTGTTGATCACAAATTTAATAGTCAAATATTTTTATGGGAACAAATACACCGATAAAAAATGGAGGTGTCTGTACGAATACTAATATTTGGTCGATAGTTATGTTTGTTCCAATATATCAATATATATTCACGCAAAAACAACTGAACTAATTTTGTTGCGGTTTTGACTATTAGATAGGTTCATTCACCGGGAAGGTTTACGAGTATTAAACATGGACTTATCATGTTTAGGAGCTGAGCATTAACGGTATAAGTGATTCAAGTCGGGAAAAAGTTAGCCCCAGCGAGTTTTCATGGAGTTTGCTTTGTAATCCGTCAGAGATATAACAAAATAATGTAGGAAAGAATTGTGTAGAATAAAATGATCTACAAAAAAGTATGTGGTAGCATATAATAATATCTAATAGATAAGTAAATATAAGCGTATTTACGTATATATTCAAAAAGAGAGAGTGCGAATTTTGTGTGTATGTGGAAGGTAATATCCGGAACCAGTGCACCTATTTTGAAAATTCTTTCACTAATAGTAAGCTAGATTATCCCATGAGTGCTATAGGTAATATCCACGGGCGAAGTCGGTGGCGGGGTCGCTAGTATGAAGCGATGTTAAAACAAATAATGAATAGAGCTCCATATTAGACATGAAGAGTATATTTATAATGTAAGCAACAAGATAAATACCGAAGTAAAAGCAATTATCCTCTTGTGTAACATGAAACATTTCATGATCCTTTTACACAACCCACAAACATCTAGTATGCACTGCTGCTATCATCACGCCTTTCATCCCAAGAGAGTTAGGCAGACACAATCGAATTCCATTTGTTACGATCCTGACATGTCTTTCGCTTCTTTTATATTCATCATACCTTTCATACATGCTCGGCGATTGTGTGTACTTTATTCCCATCGATCAATATATTTTTATATGTTCAATAAAAATACACCTAGGTCGTCCTCTGTCGGCATTTCCTTTCACTTCAGTCATATAAACCTTTTTAGTCAATCCTTCATTCTTTCAACGTGTCCAAACCAGCGTAAACTACTTTTCTTCATTTGAGTCACAACATCATCTTTCACTCCGCATTCTTCTCTAATGACACTAGTAACGATGCGAGTTGTCCATATTAAACAGAACAGGTGGCCACCCTATTCCTTGAAATATCACTATTACTTTAGCAAGTAGCAAGAGCTTTTGTAGTTTTATTACTTGACCAAAATATGAAACTGAAAAGATTTGAACAGTATAAGGTAAAATCTCCACACAATCCCTAGTGCATACAAGACACAAGTAACGAGCTAGAACTATCTCCTAATGAGAGGCAGTTACTAACTAAATGCACCAGGGTTGGTAACCTCTCACGCTCTACTCTCTGGGGACTTACTCAATGACATTTACATTTTGTACTACTATATTACCACAACTAACTGAGAAACTAATGAACCTGTTTGAAAAAATCTTTCACAGTTATAAAACTAAATTATTTCAGATGCACAGGATATTTTTTGTTTTCCACGAGCGAAAACATTTGGTTGGAGTAATAGAGGTTATATTTTCATAGTTACAGGATTTTAGCTTGAAAAATCATAAACAAGTTGTGGAAAAAGATAGTAAAACATCTTGTTGAAGTGACGTCTAGAAGCATGTTAAAGAGCAAGTTAGTAGAGATTATTCCTTGCTGTATATTTTCATTACACGAACGTGTCTGACGTTATATGACTATGCTGGCATTATAGCTTTATAAGGCTCGCCGTCCACTGAAGTGAATATATCTATGTAGACATGATTTCATTCTTACTGTGTTCATCAAAAATATAAAAAAACACGCACTCAATAGTATGACCCTGTATGCCGCAGGAATATATTATTTGTTGTTTAACCTTATATTTATACTAGTTAGAAGTTTGTATATATTGCCATTATTAAGATCGAGCAAAAAACGCCGAATAAAACATGTTTCTTGTATAGAGAATATTTTTACTTAATTTATTTGTTGTTATAGCGGACATAGTAATACACACTCTGTGAAAATTTCAATTATCTACCTATTACGGTTCAAAAGATCTGCCCTGTGACAGACAGTCGGACGGACGGACGGACGGACAGCGGAGCCTTAGTAACAGGGTTTCCGTTGTCATCCCTTAAAAATCATCTAAGGAACCTCAAAAATTCGATCGGAATTCGAAATTAAAATTTCGTTACTTCAAGTTACGCACTTCCGTTCCATTCGACGTTACACATTTCTGTCCCATTTTACGAAATGACTCCCTACAAATGTATGCTACATAGCTAGAGCTAAGATGTTACACACCAAAAATGTTCTATACTAAGTTTTCGTCTCCGGTGTTACCTGCGTTATAGAACCAAGTTTCAGTTCTCTAATGACATTTCCTATGATAATCTTGCACTTGGCGATAATTGCGTTGAAATCGAATAGCTAATTGGACAATCAAGCGGTATACTTGAGATTGCAAGTGCTTATGATTGATAAAGAAATTCTTTAATATTTCGAGATATATGCACTTCTCATCGCTCTCTAGTTTTACTGCAGTATTCAGTTGTTGAGATAATACCGGACTTTGCTACTTGGAACTGTTGAGGTCGGCGTCCACTGAAGCTACACTCAGAGATTAATAAAGAAAATCTCTGAGTGTAGCTTCAGTGGACGCCGACCTCAACAGTTCCAAGTAGCAAAGTCCGGTATTATCTCAACAACTGAATACTGCAGTAAAACTAGAGAGCGATGAGAAGTGCAAACTTCAGATACTCTTGTAACGTTATGTGGGGATTTAACTATACCTAACTATCATGAAAATTGGTCTGAAAACATATATTTTTAGATCCCTAAAAAAGACTAGATTTGAAAGCATGTGGGTATAAAAAAATATAGTTTTATTTGGATTTACTTAAAACTTAGAACAGTTAGTATTTTTAAAGTTATTTGAAAGGAAATAATAGAAGCATTCATTTAAAATGAAGAACATGTATAGAAACATTTTCTGTTATCCCAATTTCCAGTTTGGTCACCTCCACATACGTGTATATCCAACAATGCGCTTTCGGAACGTGCTTTACATTTTCTACACTATAATTTCCCTGAGGATGTTTGTCAGATTTTTCGATATTACACTTGACTGATCCAACGCTACTCCAGTTTCAAAATATTTTCTCATTGGTCTAGTACTCTAGTATCATGGCTATGAGGAGTATATATAATATAGATAATAGATAGATGCTAATGAGTTTTACTACATGGACGAATCAGGGGGGGGGGGGGGGGTTTCCTTTGGTTAAAATATATTAATTTTTTTATTGAATTTATATTTCTGAGCATTAAAAAAAATTTAAGTTATAGTCGAGTCTTGGGTTATTAACTGTGCCTTCAACTCACTCCTCTAAAAACCTTGAGATGAATCCCGAGCTCCGCTCCTAAAATAATATCCTTGTTTGTACCCTTGTCTGACCACGCCGTAAAGTATAAACGCCGTAATATTTTTTGTTGTTTTTCTTAAAGAAAGTCAATAATATTTTGCACGAATAAACCCTTAATACCTTTTTAACGATAAAACGAGAATCATGAAAAAGAGAACGCACCGTAAAATAAGATTTGATACTTTACGTGTCATCGTAAATACGGTCAGCTCCCTCCTGACTCCTGACTCCTGACTCCTGACTCCTGGCTCATTGTGGCTGGAGCAGAAGGGTTACTGTTACACACTCTCATCTATTTTATGAGATAAAACGACCAAAATGATTATTACTATGAGAAAAAATACGATAAAGTTTGAAAGTTGTTCCAGGAAAAGCTTTTGAAAGTTTTATAATAATATATCCATATTAAACAGAACAGGTAGCAAGCCTGTCGCTGGACCTAGAGTTGTCATTTCTGAAAATAGAAGAAAACGTTTTATGTGTCCTCTGAAGTGTATTGGCTCGAGTGATGGGAGGTCCACAAACTAACTAAAAGTAGTAATTTAGGTATAAAGTTACCAAGAGCAGCCTTGAGAGCAAGTCCTTGCAATTGTAAACACTATGAACAAATAGTATCAGTTCCGAGTGAAGGAGGCATATAAAGTAGAAATAGGTCAAGTACATTCTAGTACTCTGTGACAGGAGTGTTTCTAATCAAATGGAAGAATCGTGTTCTCTCAGTTCTCTATAGTAATGGCTCTCGTTCTAACTTAACTAGATCTGACAACTAATTGACTTGCAGGCTAGTTTTAGAAAACTATACTGGCCGGATTTCCCAGTATATCAAAATGTTCGTACGACATTTTTGATTGAATATACTTTCGAAAAAGTCTCTCTTATTTAAATTGCAAAATAATTCGTAATATCTGCCTAAGACAATCTAGAATTTCCTGCCCACGGTTTCCCCCGCGCCGCGTGGAAATAGAATAATTATCCCATAACGCATGATAAATAAAATGGTAATGTTTGGTGATGATGCTATATTTAGTAGGCGCTCTATTACGTCATACAACGAAAAGCCCTTTTATTTTAACGGTAGCGTATATCCACCCTGAAGGTCCAGTCTAAAGAATTTTGAAAGCGGCGGATTACCTCCTACATCCAAACATGAAAGTCAACAAGAGCCTATTAGTCAACAGTTAGTCAGCCCTTGTGTCAGTTGTCTCAGCACGTAATATACCCGTCACATGGTTTAATAAAACACCCTTATAATGCAACCCTTGTCCAAGTAAGCGCGGGAAAGTTACACTATTATGACGCCTTAGGGACTTTCTTCATGCTTGCAAAGCTTTTCTTAATTAAACTAGGTCTCGTAGTTTTGTGTTATATACGTCTCTGCTACATTACTGCCCGCCAGTTAAGAACAGCTCCGAGTCGCTACCATGAGTATTACAACCGATGATGGTACTATCAAATTCCCATGAAGACGATGCCACCATGAAAAAAATTCGTGCAAGAACCTGTTTTGTCGCCTCCGATTTTAAATTTAGATTTCATAGTCGATAGATGGACAGAAGGAGTCGATAGCCTAATTGGTAGTGTTGCCTTGAAAGCCGAAAATGATATTTAGAATTTAAAAAAATGGACACTGTCTGGCCCCACCGCAATGTGTAAGGCCGTGAAGATGTGTATATGTGTTTGATTTCATAGTCACGATATCGCAATATGATCTCATTCACTCAATAAGCCCAAGTTGTACAACATCAGATATTGTACAGTTCTGCACTCTAGTTGGTGTTCCTAGAACTTGATATCAGTTAGTAAAGTACAGGAGTATGCATGACTGGCAACGTTACTACGATTTACATACTTGTTGGGGTGACTATCATTTTGGTGTAACAGTTAGGAGCAGTATAGTCCGTCACCCTACTTGTATACAGAAAGACAGCACTTAGTTTGAGCTCATTTCCTTGTATTTAATATGAGACTCGCTTCAGTTTGTGCGACGGCTATAACCCAAAACGTTATATTATTTGGGGGGTTACATTTTAAAGATGCACACATGACCTTTAGATCCCAAAAATACTGACAAAGACTTGTGTTTTGAATAAAGTAAGATTCTCTATTAATCACACGATTTTAGAGAAGAATGAGGATTTAAACGTGATGTAGTGAGTAAAACGAAGAAAAATGCTTGTAGCACTGCCAATTGTCAGACACATGTAGGTATGTCAGGATCGTAGCAAATTATATTCGATAGTCTCTGCCTACTTGTTCTGCTATAAAAAGCGTGATGATAGATATTGCTGTAACCAAAACAAACACATTTGTGTGACCACTGACCACTATATTATCCTCTTATTAGTAAAACAAATATTTAGTTTTGTCACCTACTCAAACGACAAGGGTCGTATATATGAAGCCATTTAGGCTTCAGGATTTTCAGTGGGTGTTTAATATGTCTCTCTTCGAATCTCAGACAGGACCAGTATTTCCCGGATAGTTTAGTTTGTGGTGAATAAATAATGCAGATGTTGTTTTGTAAAGTTGTTTTATAGAAGCTCTCAGATCGTCTCCGTACCGTAATGAGTAACATTTAAGTTTTAAGTGACATCCATTAGGAGCAAAGCCGATAAACTTATAACGACTCTTTTACATCATGGAATATTAAACTCTACAAAAAATATGTACTAAATATAGAGGGATTGAAATTAACTAAACATGACATAGCAAATAATCATGGAATTTTAGGATGCGGTTTTCACTGATGCCTGTCTCAAGGAAAGTTTTTACTTAAAAAATAATACTGTCACTTATAACAGCTGAGCATTCAATGTCGAGGTAAAAGTTTAACGCAAACGTGCTCTAATGGAATATGCTGCCTAAAAATCACGTAGCAAAGATTTATGCACATTTAAAAACCATGGTAAAAAATAACAGCTGTGTGTATAAAATATTGTGAAACTTAATTTTATTCGGACAATATTAAATTTTTTCATTTTGTTTCTGCTAATCTCAAAAAGACACAATAATTTCTGACATTAATTCTTGACCTACCATGTATCACGCGATCTGTTGTACCCTACCTCATCAATTATGTTCGACAAGTGTCTTCAATCAAAGTGGCGAGTAATTCCTTTATTAAGTGATCTATGATAATGCTATTAAGTGAATCGGAACTGTTACACACTGTAAACACATGTAATCATCTTGTAAACTTGAAACTTCATCTAAGTGATGTAGCAATCAATTGACAATGGGATCTAGTCATTCGAGGCAATCAAATCCATTAATGTACTACGTATTAAGAGGGAATAACAAGTAGAATCCATCCATCACTGATTTTAGTAGTGGATGAGAATGGAATAGGCCAAGAAGTATCTTCTATATGGTAGCTATATGGAGCTCGGGCGAAGTTACTAGGCACCCGGAAAAACTTATTGGAAGAGGTGTACGCGCTTGTTTGCGCTGTAGTACACAGCCGCCGCAGCGCTGACAGTCGATCAGTCGGCCCAACTCCCGTGTACATCTTAGTTAGCTCCCTATTTTCTCGATATATTAATTCGTAAATTAAAATCCGTAGATTCGTTAACATTTAATTGTGTAATTTTGTTCGCGACGAAGTGATCAGTGACCGTGAAAGTGAAATAGAATTCGAAAATGAATCAGTGAATTAATGTCTCATAGTGCCAGTGCTTAAAATAGTGAAACATAGACTATCAATATAGAGTTTAGACATAGGCCTAAGTGAGCGAGTGCACTGCGTTGCGCGAGGGCGGGGGTAGACCCCCAAGGCAAGCTCGCACCGCGAGCTATGTCAACCCGTAGGCTCGAAAGGCATCCGCTGACCAATACCCGTTGTCTGTCTAAGACGGAGAGATTGTTGCAGCGACTGGCATAGATTCGTATTTCCTCTGAAAAGGTATAGCTTCAGACGAAAATTGATTCGGAATATTGTACTGTATAACTTGTTTACAGATTGGAACGGCAACTAACTTGCCATTTGTACCTAATGTTATTATTCGGAATTACACATGTGTAAACTTACCTCGCTTACCACGAGGCGGTCGAAGGGTTCGTTCGACCATGCTATCGTTAGGGACTATGTCCCTAAAATAATGTATATTGATGTGAAATAGTATTTAACACTACTTGACTATTCTTGAGGGCCTGATCAACTCCCAAGGATAAACTTATGACTACTTGACTATCGACGTGTTCGCCTCCTTCGGGAACGCACCACCCGGAGGAGCTCTCCAAACTCATAATCGGAGTTTGATGGTTACCATGTCCTTGTGGCGTGAAGGTTCCACCAGGGAACGACTGACTTGACTTGTTCGCCTCCTTCGGGAACGCCCCGCCCGAAGGAGCTTTACAAACTCATATTCGGAGTTTGCCAAACTCATATTCGGAGTTTGAAGAAGACCATGACCTTTGGCATGAGGGTTCCAAATGGGGAACCTCCAAACTCATATTCGGAGTTTGATGGAAATCATGTCCTCGAGACATGTAGGTGCAAAGGGAGCAGTCAAACTCATAATCGGAGTTTGCCAAACTCATATTCGGAGTTTGATAGAAGCCACGTCCTCTTGGCAGGAGAGTTCCACAAGGGAGCCTCCCAAACTCATATTCGGAGTTTAGAGGACACGCTCATATTTGTTGATGTGAGTCTTTCGTCGTGAAATAGTTTGAGATCACTCGAACCGAGCCTTACAACCTCGGTTTCACCTAATAGAAGGGTAAAAGCGTCAAAGGGATATAGTAATGATTGATGCATATATATAACTCATATTCGGAGTTTGATAGAAGCCACGTCCCCTTGGCAGGAGAGTTCCACAAGGGAGCCTCCCAAACTCATATTCGGAGTTTAGAGGACACGCTCATATTTGTTGATGTGAGTCTTTCGTCGTGAAATAGTTTGAGATCACTCGAACCGAGCCTTACAACCTCGGGTTCACCTAATAGAAGGGTAAAAGCGTCAAAGAGATATAGTAATGATTGATGCATATATATTACTCATGTTCGGATTTAATATATAGTTTGGCGAGGATTGATGCATATATATTACTCATGTTCGTATTTAATATATAGTTTGGCGAGGATTGATGCATATATATTGCTCATGTTCGGATTTAATATATAGTTTGGCGAGGATTGATGCATATATATTACTCATGTTCGGATTAATATGTGAAGCCTAATGATGTTACATACATATGTTTACATTATTTATATTTGGATTATCGTGTACAGCTCAACGAGACTTATGTGTTTATAACCCTGTATTTAATATAATATTTATAAGACTTGTTTGTATTTAAATCTGTGGAGTTTCTTGCCATTTCTTCTCCACAGATATAATTTCCGAAATGGTGGTAAACTCATGTATGTTTGTTTAAAATAATAATAAACGATTCTATACCCGTTGTGTTTCACTGAGCGAACTGTGCTCTGATTGGTTGACGTTGACCGCGTGGGAGGTTCTTGTTGTCGCGGCGACGTTCCGTGCGCTGCCCGCTATATAATGGCGAGCAAACGGAGCGATCGTCAGTCTGCGTCAAGATCTCGCGACAAGAGGACCTCCCAGCAACCAAGAAGAGCTCAGCCGTCCAGTGGCCGCCCGGGCTAGATTGAAGTTACATCGTGCAGTTTCAATAGTCTCCCAGTTTCCCAGTCTACCTACCTACCCTACCTTGATAGTCAGTTCCCTGGGTCTCGCGCTCTCTACTGCTGCAGAGCAGACCGCCGGAACATTAATTGGTCGACTTCGAGCCGGATCACTCAAGACTACGGAAGCTGAAGAAACATACAGTCCACAAGGCCGGATCACTCAAGACTACGGAAGCTGAAGAAACATACAGTCCACAAGAATGCCCATCACACGGTCGCAGACAGGGGAGCGCCAGCAGTGCCCGCTTCGTCACGAAGAGCCGCCACTGTCCCCAACGGACGAAGCAAGCCCACCGACGAGCACCGAGCGCCCCGCATCGCCGCAGCCCGCAACGTCCGTACCCGCGCTCGCGCAGCGCGGTCGAGGCCGTCCGAAAGCTCCGGGCCACCGCACCCCGTCGAAGCACCCGAGGCGGTCCGTGTCGACTGAGCCGTCGCTCGCGCAGCGCTCCCCGTGTAAGGCTCCAGAGGTGCGCGCTCTGTCGAAGCCCGCGACGCGTCCGATGTCGCCGGAACCCCGTCGGTCGAAAGCTCCGGAGCCCCGAGCTCCGTTGAAGCTCGCCGCCACCGCCGTCGCCGCACGACAGGCTCCGCAGAAAGGCCGGCGCGCGAAAACGGGGCCGATACCCCCGTCGACGGCCGCCCAGGAGCACCGCACTCCGTCGACGCGCGCTCCCTCGGATCGCGCAGTGTCCCGTGCCGCAACAGCAAGACCGGACCGTGAACGCAGCATCTACCAAGCCAGAGAAGACCTAGCCCGCTTGAAGATGGAAGCGGCAGAAGCCAGGCTAGCTCGGCTAGAGGCCGAAGATGAAGAGCAAACACTGATGGACCCGTCAGAGAGCGACCCCGATCCAGAGACCAATCCGAACCCAAGGATCGAAGAATGGCTTGACGCACAACCACAAGCCGCAGGCAACCCGGAAGCAAGACCGGTACGACCCGAGACAACTGGACAGATAGCCGCTCCACTACCACCGAAGAGGCCAAAAATAAGCGAACGAACGCCGTCAGTATTGACTCGAGAAGAAAGGCAGAGAATCGTGGAGATAGCCTCTGCCGTAGCCGAAGTTACCCGGGCGACCGCGCCACAAGCTGCTACGCCACACCCAGCTACCAACCGGTACCTACTAGGAGAGCTACCACACTTCAACGGGTCGCACGAAGACTGGCTGGCGTTCAGAGCAGCCTACAACGAGACGGCGGGTCACTTCTCAGCTGTAGAAAACACAGCACGACTCCGTCATGCACTGAAGGGCAAAGCCAAAGAAGCAGCACAGAATCTACTTATAGCGAATACAGCACCAGCCGACGTCATAACAGCACTAGAAAACAGATTCGGGCGCCCAGATTCGATCGCAATAGCAGAGATGGAACGAGTGAAGCGACTACCACGGGTACCGGATTCGCCGCAGGAAGTGTGTGAATTTTCCAACAAATTGGTGAACAGTGTAGCAGTTCTACGCGCCTTGAATAGACCGCACTACCTACACAATCCAGAAGTGGTACGACACCTAACGGAGAAACTGCCAGCTGTACTCAGATATCGCTGGTATCAACATTATGAAACGAAGCCGAGCCATGAACCGGACCTAGTGACCTTCGCTAACTTTATGAGTACCGAAGCCGGACGCTGTCGTCACTTCGCTCCACCAGAGGTCGTGACCACGCAGAGAGGGCCAGACGCCGGACCAAGCCGCGCACGGCCACAGCGAGCATATACGATGAAGGAGAAACGCAACAAGAAACCACAACTTCCCTGCCCCATCTGCCAAAGAAATAACCACGAGCCGAGCCAGTGTAACGAGATGAAAAAGGCTCCGGTCAACACACGGTGGGACATTGCCAAGAAACATCGCCTATGCTACCGGTGCCTCAGACCCATGACCGTATCGCACCAATGCCGGTACAAACGGTGCGGCGAAGAGAACTGCTCTCGGAGTCATCACTCCCTGCTCCACCATCGGAAGGAAAGAAGGAACCCCGAGGTTGTAGCTACCACATCGAGCCGATCCCGCTTCGCCTACTTGAAGATCGTACCAGTACGCGTCACCGGCCCCCCTTGTTAGACGACGGCTCAACGGTGACACTACTGGACGCCACTGTCGCGAAGAAAATCGGCGCCCGAGGACAAGTAGAGCCGCTAAGAATGGAGGCAATAGCGGGAAAGAAGATCGACGCGGCTGAGTCCCAACGAGTTACCATCGATGTAAAAGGACAGAGCGAGACACACACCATTAGCGCGCGCACCCTCGCTAACATCGAACTATCGACGCAAGCGGTCGATAAACGAAGCATCGACCGGTACCCGCATTTAAGAGAGATAGAAAGACACCTCACCTACGAAACCGCTCGGCCAGCCCTCCTCATCGGCCAAGACAATTGGCAGCTGCTGGTAACAAAAGACATGAGGCGAGGGACGAGAGAAGAACCGGTAGCTTCCCTCACCCCATTGGGATGGACCCTACACGGAGCCTGCAGCCGCTCCACACATCTCCGAGTGCATACGATACACTTCACCAAGGAGAAGAGGGCAGAAAAAGAGCTCGGGAAATGTTAACCCTCGAACAACTCGACGTCCCACCGACAACTACGACTTAGCACAACGAACCCCGACAACAGAAAAAAAGGAGAGCGAGGGCGCATTATCCGACGACTACGACAGGGCGGCAAGAAGCCTCAAGGGCATAGAAGAAATATCCATTAGAATCGGAATAAAGAAGAAGACAGAGACTCCCTACGCCTCCTGTGGCGAGGCGACCGGCGGGAGGGACCGCCGAGAGAAATGAGAATGAAATCAGTGATATTCGGTGCGGCGAGTTCGCCATGCGCCGCACTGTTCGTGAAGAATTTCAACGCCGAGAAATATCGTGCAGACTTTCCAGAGGCCGCTGAAGCCATCGTGATCCACCACTACATGGACGACTACCTACAGAGCTTCCCCACCATAGAGAAGGCGGTAAAGATAGCCAAAGAAGTAAGAACTATACATGAGAGAGCTAACTTTAGACTCCACAAATGGGCCTCCAACTGCGTCGACGCCGTGACGGCCCTACAAGGGACACCCCCTCCGCCAGCCGATACGCTTGTGGAGCTCAACGACGGTACCTCCGAGGGAAAGGTACTCGGTCTCGCCTGGAAACCCAGCACGGATACCTTGAGCTTTAACTTAGATATGGCTCGTGTCGCACCGGAAGTAGTCGACGGAAGCCGCACTCCGACCAAGCGCGAAGCTTTAAGCACGATGATGTCATTGTTTGACCCCCTCGGCCTCGCTTCGCCAGTGACGATACAGGCGAAGAAAATACTGCAAGAAACTTGGCGCAGGGGCGTCGAATGGGACCGGCCGTTACCAGAGCCTTTAAAGACCGACTGGAGCACCTGGCTAAAGAACCTGACCCTGCTGAGAAGACTGAACATACCCCGATGCCATGGCGGGTGGACGCACGCCCGGCGGAGAACTACACACCTTCGTCGACGCCAGTGAGACGGCCTACGCGGCCGCGGTGTATTGGCGCACCATCGACGACAGCGGACGCGTCCACGTTAGCCTCGCCGCAGCCAAGGCAAGGGTCGCCCCGCTGAAGATTACTTCCATCCCACGACTAGAACTCCAAGCGGCCCTACTCGGGAATAGACTATCAAGGACCGCCGAGACAGAGTATCAAGCAGACATAGATCAGCGATATTATTGGACGGACTCATTGACAGTTCTGTCATGGTTACACGCCGGACCACGGACCCTAAAAACCTTCGTCGCCCACAGGGTTGCAGAAATCGAGGAGCACACCCTTGTAAAAGAATGGAGATGGTTACCCTCGAAACATAACGTCGCCGACGACTCCACACGACAAGTTCCAGCAGATTTCGAGTCTACTCACCGATGGTTCACCGGGCCAGAGTTTCTACTTAAGGACCAAGAAGAGTGGCCCGCCACCAAGAACGTGACAGTAACCGAAGCAACGGGGGAAGAGTAGTACGGTCATCACAGGAAACCACATTCGGAACAGAAGTCGAGGCGCTGAAAAGAGGAAAGGAGCTGCCGCATGACAGCCGACTCCATCAACTCGCGGTGCACCTGGACGACACAACTACTTTACGACTAAGGTCGAGGATTGCCGAAGTAGAGAACGTTGGCATAGAGCAGAAGTCGCCCGCAGTACTCGACGGAAATCATCACTTGACAAGATTGTACATAAGAATGGTCCACGAGAAACTACACCACGGGGGGACGGAGATAATAGTCAACGAAGTCAGAGAGCATTTTTGGATCATCAAACTCCGACCCACAGTTAAGAGCATAGTAACGAGCTGCTTGCGCTGTCGTATACGCAAAGGAAAACCCGCGGTCCCAGCCACCGGCGACCACCCACGCAATCGTCTCGCCCACCACAAGCGCCCTTTCACCTACACGGGCCTAGACTATTTCGGTCCCTTGTCAGTAACAGTGGGGAGACGACGAGAGAAAAGATATGTAGCCCTCTTCACGTGCCTAACCACGCGAGCCGTGCACTTAGAAATCGCAGACAGCCTCAGCTCCGATTCCGCCATCATGGCATTGCGGAGGATGATCGCCCGACGTGGCTGCCCCGAAGAAATATACAGCGACAACGGGACGAACTTTCGGGGAGCCGACAGAGAACTACGGGAGGCCCTAATCGACGAAGCGGCTACACGCGCCATCAAATGGCGCTTCATCCCCCCAGGCGCCCCATTTATGGGAGGCGTTTGGGAACGACTTGTGCGCGCGGTAAAAACCGCCCTGTACAGCATATTGACGGAGCAGCACCCGCACACCGAGACACTCGCCACCTTGCTGTGTGAGGTGGAATACACCGTAAACAGCAGGCCCCTCACACATGTGTCCACAGAAGCAGACGACCCGAGCGCCCTGACACCTAACCACTTCCTGTTGGGCGGCTCGGGACTAGTGAGGCAACCAGGCATCTTCACCGACGACGACCTACATCTACGCGCGAGGTGGAGACGAGGCCAGAGGCTCGCCGATCTTTCCTGGCAGAGATGGCTGAAGGAATACCTTCCGCTACTGCAACACCGGCGGGAGCCACGCGGGCGGGGTGAGACTCCGCGCGTCGGAGACCTCGTGCTCATAGTGGACAACTCCCTGCCACGAAATACGTGGCCGAGAGGAAAAGTCGTCGCCCTCTACCCGGGGCCCGACGGCGCAGTACGAGTCGTCGATGTAAAGACCGCGGGTGGCGTGCTGCGACGTGCCACTAAGAAACTCGTCGTGCTGCCTACGGCCGCTGAGCACCCCGTCGCTCATACGGGCTAGGTGCAGCGTCGTGACGACCAACGCTGCACGGCGGGAGAATGTTCGCGACGAAGTGATCAGTGACCGTGAAAGTGAAATAGAATTCGAAAATGAATCAGTGAATTAATGTCTCATAGTGCCAGTGCTTAAAATAGTGAAACATAGACTATCAATATAGAGTTTAGACATAGGCCTAAGTGAGCGAGTGCACTGCGTTGCGCGAGGGCGGGGGTAGACCCCCAAGGCAAGCTCGCACCGCGAGCTATGTCAACCCGTAGGCTCGAAAGGCATCCGCTGACCAATACCCGTTGTCTGTCTAAGACGGAGAGATTGTTGCAGCGACTGGCATAGATTCGTATTTCCTCTGAAAAGGTATAGCTTCAGACGAAAATTGATTCGGAATATTGTACTGTATAACTTGTTTACAGATTGGAACGGCAACTAACTTGCCATTTGTACCTAATGTTATTATTCGGAATTACACATGTGTAAACTTACCTCGCTTACCACGAGGCGGTCGAAGGGTTCGTTCGACCATGCTATCGTTAGGGACTATGTCCCTAAAATAATGTATATTGATGTGAAATAGTATTTAACACTACTTGACTATTCTTGAGGGCCTGATCAACTCCCAAGGATAAACTTATGACTACTTGACTATCGACGTGTTCGCCTCCTTCGGGAACGCACCACCCGGAGGAGCTCTCCAAACTCATAATCGGAGTTTGATGGTTACCATGTCCTTGTGGCGTGAAGGTTCCACCAGGGAACGACTGACTTGACTTGTTCGCCTCCTTCGGGAACGCCCCGCCCGAAGGAGCTTTACAAACTCATATTCGGAGTTTGCCAAACTCATATTCGGAGTTTGAAGAAGACCATGACCTTTGGCATGAGGGTTCCAAATGGGGAACCTCCAAACTCATATTCGGAGTTTGATGGAAATCATGTCCTCGAGACATGTAGGTGCAAAGGGAGCAGTCAAACTCATAATCGGAGTTTGCCAAACTCATATTCGGAGTTTGATAGAAGCCACGTCCTCTTGGCAGGAGAGTTCCACAAGGGAGCCTCCCAAACTCATATTCGGAGTTTAGAGGACACGCTCATATTTGTTGATGTGAGTCTTTCGTCGTGAAATAGTTTGAGATCACTCGAACCGAGCCTTACAACCTCGGTTTCACCTAATAGAAGGGTAAAAGCGTCAAAGGGATATAGTAATGATTGATGCATATATATAACTCATATTCGGAGTTTGATAGAAGCCACGTCCCCTTGGCAGGAGAGTTCCACAAGGGAGCCTCCCAAACTCATATTCGGAGTTTAGAGGACACGCTCATATTTGTTGATGTGAGTCTTTCGTCGTGAAATAGTTTGAGATCACTCGAACCGAGCCTTACAACCTCGGGTTCACCTAATAGAAGGGTAAAAGCGTCAAAGAGATATAGTAATGATTGATGCATATATATTACTCATGTTCGGATTTAATATATAGTTTGGCGAGGATTGATGCATATATATTACTCATGTTCGTATTTAATATATAGTTTGGCGAGGATTGATGCATATATATTGCTCATGTTCGGATTTAATATATAGTTTGGCGAGGATTGATGCATATATATTACTCATGTTCGGATTAATATGTGAAGCCTAATGATGTTACATACATATGTTTACATTATTTATATTTGGATTATCGTGTACAGCTCAACGAGACTTATGTGTTTATAACCCTGTATTTAATATAATATTTATAAGACTTGTTTGTATTTAAATCTGTGGAGTTTCTTGCCATTTCTTCTCCACAGATATAATTTCCGAAATGGTGGTAAACTCATGTATGTTTGTTTAAAATAATAATAAACGATTCTATACCCGTTGTGTTTCACTGAGCGAACTGTGCTCTGATTGGTTGACGTTGACCGCGTGGGAGGTTCTTGTTGTCGCGGCGACGTTCCGTGCGCTGCCCGCTATATAATGGCGAGCAAACGGAGCGATCGTCAGTCTGCGTCAAGATCTCGCGACAAGAGGACCTCCCAGCAACCAAGAAGAGCTCAGCCGTCCAGTGGCCGCCCGGGCTAGATTGAAGTTACATCGTGCAGTTTCAATAGTCTCCCAGTTTCCCAGTCTACCTACCTACCCTACCTTGATAGTCAGTTCCCTGGGTCTCGCGCTCTCTACTGCTGCAGAGCAGACCGCCGGAACATTAATTGGTCGACTTCGAGCCGGATCACTCAAGACTACGGAAGCTGAAGAAACATACAGTCCACAAGGCCGGATCACTCAAGACTACGGAAGCTGAAGAAACATACAGTCCACAAGAATGCCCATCACACGGTCGCAGACAGGGGAGCGCCAGCAGTGCCCGCTTCGTCACGAAGAGCCGCCACTGTCCCCAACGGACGAAGCAAGCCCACCGACGAGCACCGAGCGCCCCGCATCGCCGCAGCCCGCAACGTCCGTACCCGCGCTCGCGCAGCGCGGTCGAGGCCGTCCGAAAGCTCCGGGCCACCGCACCCCGTCGAAGCACCCGAGGCGGTCCGTGTCGACTGAGCCGTCGCTCGCGCAGCGCTCCCCGTGTAAGGCTCCAGAGGTGCGCGCTCTGTCGAAGCCCGCGACGCGTCCGATGTCGCCGGAACCCCGTCGGTCGAAAGCTCCGGAGCCCCGAGCTCCGTTGAAGCTCGCCGCCACCGCCGTCGCCGCACGACAGGCTCCGCAGAAAGGCCGGCGCGCGAAAACGGGGCCGATACCCCCGTCGACGGCCGCCCAGGAGCACCGCACTCCGTCGACGCGCGCTCCCTCGGATCGCGCAGTGTCCCGTGCCGCAACAGCAAGACCGGACCGTGAACGCAGCATCTACCAAGCCAGAGAAGACCTAGCCCGCTTGAAGATGGAAGCGGCAGAAGCCAGGCTAGCTCGGCTAGAGGCCGAAGATGAAGAGCAAACACTGATGGACCCGTCAGAGAGCGACCCCGATCCAGAGACCAATCCGAACCCAAGGATCGAAGAATGGCTTGACGCACAACCACAAGCCGCAGGCAACCCGGAAGCAAGACCGGTACGACCCGAGACAACTGGACAGATAGCCGCTCCACTACCACCGAAGAGGCCAAAAATAAGCGAACGAACGCCGTCAGTATTGACTCGAGAAGAAAGGCAGAGAATCGTGGAGATAGCCTCTGCCGTAGCCGAAGTTACCCGGGCGACCGCGCCACAAGCTGCTACGCCACACCCAGCTACCAACCGGTACCTACTAGGAGAGCTACCACACTTCAACGGGTCGCACGAAGACTGGCTGGCGTTCAGAGCAGCCTACAACGAGACGGCGGGTCACTTCTCAGCTGTAGAAAACACAGCACGACTCCGTCATGCACTGAAGGGCAAAGCCAAAGAAGCAGCACAGAATCTACTTATAGCGAATACAGCACCAGCCGACGTCATAACAGCACTAGAAAACAGATTCGGGCGCCCAGATTCGATCGCAATAGCAGAGATGGAACGAGTGAAGCGACTACCACGGGTACCGGATTCGCCGCAGGAAGTGTGTGAATTTTCCAACAAATTGGTGAACAGTGTAGCAGTTCTACGCGCCTTGAATAGACCGCACTACCTACACAATCCAGAAGTGGTACGACACCTAACGGAGAAACTGCCAGCTGTACTCAGATATCGCTGGTATCAACATTATGAAACGAAGCCGAGCCATGAACCGGACCTAGTGACCTTCGCTAACTTTATGAGTACCGAAGCCGGACGCTGTCGTCACTTCGCTCCACCAGAGGTCGTGACCACGCAGAGAGGGCCAGACGCCGGACCAAGCCGCGCACGGCCACAGCGAGCATATACGATGAAGGAGAAACGCAACAAGAAACCACAACTTCCCTGCCCCATCTGCCAAAGAAATAACCACGAGCCGAGCCAGTGTAACGAGATGAAAAAGGCTCCGGTCAACACACGGTGGGACATTGCCAAGAAACATCGCCTATGCTACCGGTGCCTCAGACCCATGACCGTATCGCACCAATGCCGGTACAAACGGTGCGGCGAAGAGAACTGCTCTCGGAGTCATCACTCCCTGCTCCACCATCGGAAGGAAAGAAGGAACCCCGAGGTTGTAGCTACCACATCGAGCCGATCCCGCTTCGCCTACTTGAAGATCGTACCAGTACGCGTCACCGGCCCCCCTTGTTAGACGACGGCTCAACGGTGACACTACTGGACGCCACTGTCGCGAAGAAAATCGGCGCCCGAGGACAAGTAGAGCCGCTAAGAATGGAGGCAATAGCGGGAAAGAAGATCGACGCGGCTGAGTCCCAACGAGTTACCATCGATGTAAAAGGACAGAGCGAGACACACACCATTAGCGCGCGCACCCTCGCTAACATCGAACTATCGACGCAAGCGGTCGATAAACGAAGCATCGACCGGTACCCGCATTTAAGAGAGATAGAAAGACACCTCACCTACGAAACCGCTCGGCCAGCCCTCCTCATCGGCCAAGACAATTGGCAGCTGCTGGTAACAAAAGACATGAGGCGAGGGACGAGAGAAGAACCGGTAGCTTCCCTCACCCCATTGGGATGGACCCTACACGGAGCCTGCAGCCGCTCCACACATCTCCGAGTGCATACGATACACTTCACCAAGGAGAAGAGGGCAGAAAAAGAGCTCGGGAAATGTTAACCCTCGAACAACTCGACGTCCCACCGACAACTACGACTTAGCACAACGAACCCCGACAACAGAAAAAAAGGAGAGCGAGGGCGCATTATCCGACGACTACGACAGGGCGGCAAGAAGCCTCAAGGGCATAGAAGAAATATCCATTAGAATCGGAATAAAGAAGAAGACAGAGACTCCCTACGCCTCCTGTGGCGAGGCGACCGGCGGGAGGGACCGCCGAGAGAAATGAGAATGAAATCAGTGATATTCGGTGCGGCGAGTTCGCCATGCGCCGCACTGTTCGTGAAGAATTTCAACGCCGAGAAATATCGTGCAGACTTTCCAGAGGCCGCTGAAGCCATCGTGATCCACCACTACATGGACGACTACCTACAGAGCTTCCCCACCATAGAGAAGGCGGTAAAGATAGCCAAAGAAGTAAGAACTATACATGAGAGAGCTAACTTTAGACTCCACAAATGGGCCTCCAACTGCGTCGACGCCGTGACGGCCCTACAAGGGACACCCCCTCCGCCAGCCGATACGCTTGTGGAGCTCAACGACGGTACCTCCGAGGGAAAGGTACTCGGTCTCGCCTGGAAACCCAGCACGGATACCTTGAGCTTTAACTTAGATATGGCTCGTGTCGCACCGGAAGTAGTCGACGGAAGCCGCACTCCGACCAAGCGCGAAGCTTTAAGCACGATGATGTCATTGTTTGACCCCCTCGGCCTCGCTTCGCCAGTGACGATACAGGCGAAGAAAATACTGCAAGAAACTTGGCGCAGGGGCGTCGAATGGGACCGGCCGTTACCAGAGCCTTTAAAGACCGACTGGAGCACCTGGCTAAAGAACCTGACCCTGCTGAGAAGACTGAACATACCCCGATGCCATGGCGGGTGGACGCACGCCCGGCGGAGAACTACACACCTTCGTCGACGCCAGTGAGACGGCCTACGCGGCCGCGGTGTATTGGCGCACCATCGACGACAGCGGACGCGTCCACGTTAGCCTCGCCGCAGCCAAGGCAAGGGTCGCCCCGCTGAAGATTACTTCCATCCCACGACTAGAACTCCAAGCGGCCCTACTCGGGAATAGACTATCAAGGACCGCCGAGACAGAGTATCAAGCAGACATAGATCAGCGATATTATTGGACGGACTCATTGACAGTTCTGTCATGGTTACACGCCGGACCACGGACCCTAAAAACCTTCGTCGCCCACAGGGTTGCAGAAATCGAGGAGCACACCCTTGTAAAAGAATGGAGATGGTTACCCTCGAAACATAACGTCGCCGACGACTCCACACGACAAGTTCCAGCAGATTTCGAGTCTACTCACCGATGGTTCACCGGGCCAGAGTTTCTACTTAAGGACCAAGAAGAGTGGCCCGCCACCAAGAACGTGACAGTAACCGAAGCAACGGGGGAAGAGTAGTACGGTCATCACAGGAAACCACATTCGGAACAGAAGTCGAGGCGCTGAAAAGAGGAAAGGAGCTGCCGCATGACAGCCGACTCCATCAACTCGCGGTGCACCTGGACGACACAACTACTTTACGACTAAGGTCGAGGATTGCCGAAGTAGAGAACGTTGGCATAGAGCAGAAGTCGCCCGCAGTACTCGACGGAAATCATCACTTGACAAGATTGTACATAAGAATGGTCCACGAGAAACTACACCACGGGGGGACGGAGATAATAGTCAACGAAGTCAGAGAGCATTTTTGGATCATCAAACTCCGACCCACAGTTAAGAGCATAGTAACGAGCTGCTTGCGCTGTCGTATACGCAAAGGAAAACCCGCGGTCCCAGCCACCGGCGACCACCCACGCAATCGTCTCGCCCACCACAAGCGCCCTTTCACCTACACGGGCCTAGACTATTTCGGTCCCTTGTCAGTAACAGTGGGGAGACGACGAGAGAAAAGATATGTAGCCCTCTTCACGTGCCTAACCACGCGAGCCGTGCACTTAGAAATCGCAGACAGCCTCAGCTCCGATTCCGCCATCATGGCATTGCGGAGGATGATCGCCCGACGTGGCTGCCCCGAAGAAATATACAGCGACAACGGGACGAACTTTCGGGGAGCCGACAGAGAACTACGGGAGGCCCTAATCGACGAAGCGGCTACACGCGCCATCAAATGGCGCTTCATCCCCCCAGGCGCCCCATTTATGGGAGGCGTTTGGGAACGACTTGTGCGCGCGGTAAAAACCGCCCTGTACAGCATATTGACGGAGCAGCACCCGCACACCGAGACACTCGCCACCTTGCTGTGTGAGGTGGAATACACCGTAAACAGCAGGCCCCTCACACATGTGTCCACAGAAGCAGACGACCCGAGCGCCCTGACACCTAACCACTTCCTGTTGGGCGGCTCGGGACTAGTGAGGCAACCAGGCATCTTCACCGACGACGACCTACATCTACGCGCGAGGTGGAGACGAGGCCAGAGGCTCGCCGATCTTTCCTGGCAGAGATGGCTGAAGGAATACCTTCCGCTACTGCAACACCGGCGGGAGCCACGCGGGCGGGGTGAGACTCCGCGCGTCGGAGACCTCGTGCTCATAGTGGACAACTCCCTGCCACGAAATACGTGGCCGAGAGGAAAAGTCGTCGCCCTCTACCCGGGGCCCGACGGCGCAGTACGAGTCGTCGATGTAAAGACCGCGGGTGGCGTGCTGCGACGTGCCACTAAGAAACTCGTCGTGCTGCCTACGGCCGCTGAGCACCCCGTCGCTCATACGGGCTAGGTGCAGCGTCGTGACGACCAACGCTGCACGGCGGGAGAATGTTCGCGACGAAGTGATCAGTGACCGTGAAAGTGAAATAGAATTCGAAAATGAATCAGTGAATTAATGTCTCATAGTGCCAGTGCTTAAAATAGTGAAACATAGACTATCAATATAGAGTTTAGACATAGGCCTAAGTGAGCGAGTGCACTGCGTTGCGCGAGGGCGGGGGTAGACCCCCAAGGCAAGCTCGCACCGCGAGCTATGTCAACCCGTAGGCTCGAAAGGCATCCGCTGACCAATACCCGTTGTCTGTCTAAGACGGAGAGATTGTTGCAGCGACTGGCATAGATTCGTATTTCCTCTGAAAAGGTATAGCTTCAGACGAAAATTGATTCGGAATATTGTACTGTATAACTTGTTTACAGATTGGAACGGCAACTAACTTGCCATTTGTACCTAATGTTATTATTCGGAATTACACATGTGTAAACTTACCTCGCTTACCACGAGGCGGTCGAAGGGTTCGTTCGACCATGCTATCGTTAGGGACTATGTCCCTAAAATAATGTATATTGATGTGAAATAGTATTTAACACTACTTGACTATTCTTGAGGGCCTGATCAACTCCCAAGGATAAACTTATGACTACTTGACTATCGACGTGTTCGCCTCCTTCGGGAACGCACCACCCGGAGGAGCTCTCCAAACTCATAATCGGAGTTTGATGGTTACCATGTCCTTGTGGCGTGAAGGTTCCACCAGGGAACGACTGACTTGACTTGTTCGCCTCCTTCGGGAACGCCCCGCCCGAAGGAGCTTTACAAACTCATATTCGGAGTTTGCCAAACTCATATTCGGAGTTTGAAGAAGACCATGACCTTTGGCATGAGGGTTCCAAATGGGGAACCTCCAAACTCATATTCGGAGTTTGATGGAAATCATGTCCTCGAGACATGTAGGTGCAAAGGGAGCAGTCAAACTCATAATCGGAGTTTGCCAAACTCATATTCGGAGTTTGATAGAAGCCACGTCCTCTTGGCAGGAGAGTTCCACAAGGGAGCCTCCCAAACTCATATTCGGAGTTTAGAGGACACGCTCATATTTGTTGATGTGAGTCTTTCGTCGTGAAATAGTTTGAGATCACTCGAACCGAGCCTTACAACCTCGGTTTCACCTAATAGAAGGGTAAAAGCGTCAAAGGGATATAGTAATGATTGATGCATATATATAACTCATATTCGGAGTTTGATAGAAGCCACGTCCCCTTGGCAGGAGAGTTCCACAAGGGAGCCTCCCAAACTCATATTCGGAGTTTAGAGGACACGCTCATATTTGTTGATGTGAGTCTTTCGTCGTGAAATAGTTTGAGATCACTCGAACCGAGCCTTACAACCTCGGGTTCACCTAATAGAAGGGTAAAAGCGTCAAAGAGATATAGTAATGATTGATGCATATATATTACTCATGTTCGGATTTAATATATAGTTTGGCGAGGATTGATGCATATATATTACTCATGTTCGTATTTAATATATAGTTTGGCGAGGATTGATGCATATATATTGCTCATGTTCGGATTTAATATATAGTTTGGCGAGGATTGATGCATATATATTACTCATGTTCGGATTAATATGTGAAGCCTAATGATGTTACATACATATGTTTACATTATTTATATTTGGATTATCGTGTACAGCTCAACGAGACTTATGTGTTTATAACCCTGTATTTAATATAATATTTATAAGACTTGTTTGTATTTAAATCTGTGGAGTTTCTTGCCATTTCTTCTCCACAGATATAATTTCCGAAATGGTGGTAAACTCATGTATGTTTGTTTAAAATAATAATAAACGATTCTATACCCGTTGTGTTTCACTGAGCGAACTGTGCTCTGATTGGTTGACGTTGACCGCGTGGGAGGTTCTTGTTGTCGCGGCGACGTTCCGTGCGCTGCCCGCTATATAATGGCGAGCAAACGGAGCGATCGTCAGTCTGCGTCAAGATCTCGCGACAAGAGGACCTCCCAGCAACCAAGAAGAGCTCAGCCGTCCAGTGGCCGCCCGGGCTAGATTGAAGTTACATCGTGCAGTTTCAATAGTCTCCCAGTTTCCCAGTCTACCTACCTACCCTACCTTGATAGTCAGTTCCCTGGGTCTCGCGCTCTCTACTGCTGCAGAGCAGACCGCCGGAACAAATTTATTCCAAAATTCTATTGTAAATCAATTTAGTTGTGAGTCTCTTCATGTATGTAGAAATAGAGTTATCAAAGAAACATGAAAAATAATATACCAAGTATGTAAATGCAACCGCGAGGTTGGCTCGGGACTGATACATTTATTCATTCGTTACATCCTACCAATGAATATATTGTCAAAGAAGCGGTGTAGATTTTGTTCATTCCGAGATATTATTTAGTTCGACTCGCGCGCAGAGGGTTCAGTACCAACTATATTATTGTAATTCTCATTACAACCTTACCAAAATTGTTTCGGATACATACATTCTAATTACGTCAAAAACTTTCTTTATTTGGCAGTACCGAACCCTACACTATTAACCTGAATTATCGAAGTATTAAGTTATACAAGCACTTTATACACTATATAATTACGAGTACATACATAGTGTCCGCCTACTTCATTAAAATTGGAGGATATAACAATCAATAACAATCATATTTTAATTCTCATGGAAATATAAGACCTTAGGAAGTATTTATAGTATCCTGTCTGTCTCTGTCTAACCTTAGTATCCTGTTTGTCTCTGTCTAACCTTATGAGGAACAGACGTGAACTTACACAAAAGATGAACCTTCATTGCGTTTCGACCCTCATCTACAGTTTTTTATGTAGCAAGCAAGTGTAAATGGACTTTTAAGGGACAAGTGCGAGTGATAGTGACAGATAACTTGGTATTTAATAGAGTTGTTACTTCAAGCTTATCACGTCACGTTATAGCAACTATAAATCGTCACTGGGCTATTTAGTGTAAAACAGAACTCTTGGTGGGAATAATTTAAAGGGTAGGGCACTTCCTCACTTTTATTTTATTTTATTTTTTATTATTCTTATCTTGTATATTATGTCTTTTTTATTATTATTATCTTGTGTATGTCTTGTTTTACCTACACCTTTTGTTAATTCTCCTTGTAAATAAATAAATAAATAAACAGTAGAACACTTGTGGAAGTGGACGGGAGACGGGACCACAATACAGTAAGCCTGCTTTTGTCTCTCCATTGCAGAATAAGAGTAAGTATACAAATGTGGACTACAAAATGTCGGTCACTGAGTTATGTGAGTGTGATCATTTGTGACAATTAGTTTCATTTTTAGTTTATTCATTATATATGTAAGTAATATTTGTATAGTCTGATTTTTAATTAGATGGACTAAAATGACATTTGGTGGGTTGCCACTTTATCGTAATATAAAAATAGTGTTGTTCCTAAGTGAACGACAAATAATCGAGTGAGTCAAACTTTTTAGATTAGGAGTCCCTGTGGCCACCTTTCAACTCCATCATTAGAACCTTGGCAGCATCTACGATTAGAGTACTTGTCAAGACAAACGAACCCAAACTTGATGGGGTTGCATTGTTTTATTACAGAGTTCCTGTGGCCACCTTCCAGCTCCATCATCAGATCAGCTCAATGACAGCATAATATTGCATTGTCATCCGACTTACATATTTAAAATTTCAGTTCAATTGAACATCGGGAACATACATAGGTTCATAGTTACAAAAAAAATACTTACATTATTACATACATACATTTCAAGTTAAATAAAAGCTTGTAATAATAAAAATTATACTATCGAGAATTCATATCGCAACGCGAACGCTTTAATCAAACTAAATGTACTAAATTAAATAAATAATTAAATTAAATAAATAAATCAATCACTAAGTGACTCATTCATTAATCTTATGAATGAGTCATAACAACACTAGGCTCCACAGTGGTAACATTAAAAAAAAAGGTCGATTGCAGCTGTCATTTTAGTCCATCTAATGAATAATCAGAGTTTGGGATTCCACATCCGGTCATGGCGACATACGCACGCGTTTTCGTCGTGGCGTGATGTGGAATCCAGTTTAATCCTGTTCGCGCTGTGATGGTTGTGATTAATCAGTGATTAATAAGACATATCACGGTCGGCGGGATTATCTTAAATACCGATTTATCGGCTATATACACTATAAAGGCTATAATACTTGACATTGGCAAATCACCGATGAACATTGGTGGAGCCATAATAAAGTGTAATCAGATGTAAGTGAACCTACATCAAGAACTTTCATAATGCCTAAATATATAATAGATATAAAAGTAATTTGATTCTACGGTTTTTATGTGACTTTTTACTATAAATTATTAGGGTCTATTGTGCTCCATAGTTCCGTTTTGGGTTCTACGTGAGGATATATGACTACACTGAAGAACATCTACACATCTATACAGAATAAACCACATTCCTTATAAATTCTTTAAACTAAGGCTAAAAATAGTACACTAAAATAGAGTACCCGGGTGTTGTATATCTTGATATAAAGACAATATAAGAACATAGAATATTATCTATCTCTTGATAATAAGAAATTATCCAAAAATTGGACACATTCAGTGCGCATGTACTTATATTAGATTGATAGATACCTACCTATATACCACAGTTGTAAGTTAACTATTAGAACCTAACTCTTTACACAAACACAACACTCAAAGATAAATAGCGCGAGAGAATTGTTACAAAATGTTACAACTCGGCGACGAATTAAAAAAAAGGAAAACAGATGAAAAAAACGGTGGAAGAGGTGAACTGAGACGTTGACAAAGTGTTGACGTCGTTACGGGGCGGGGGGAGAAGCGGGGCGAAGGGGGTAAAGGGGGAGTATAACATGGGTACAGCCACTTTAATATTTTTACCTTTTCCTTTCACGAACCCGGCTCCAACATTTAAAGCTGTTTACTAAGTAAAAATAAGTTTGTGACACTTTTAGTAAGTTAAAAAATATTTTGTACAACACTGAATGATAGTATCCTGTCACATTTAATTTTAGTTATCTGGTGCTCACAAAAAGACCAACATAATATAATTATGAGGCATCGGTGCCAAGTCGCGGTTTGATCCCGGCCATGTACCAATGAGTTTTTATTGAGGTTCTGTTGAGGTAAAAAAAAGTGTACCGACTTCAAAAATTTGCACTCAAAAGTAAGAAATAATAAATATTTCGTCGTAGAATTGGAAGACGGTTGGTGCCAAATATTTTACATTTAAATGTTTACTCGAGTCAAAAATTAATAAGCGCTACGAGTTTTCGTGTTTCTGAATATATACTCTGAAGTAATGCTTGCCACAAGACAACTCGCTAGATATGGACTCTGTTACCGGTGTTTCTGGTCACGCCGAACTACTAAGCACAGTTTTAGTAATAAATGACAAGTAAATAAGTAGAAATATGTGTAGAAATTATATCATTTAAGTCTATTTGGCAATTTTAACGACAATTGTAACGACATTACAAATGAGAATTGGAACTGTAGTTATACCTAATCAAAGTTACATGTAGTTATACATTGTACTGTACATGTACAATATGAAAGTTCACTGTGAATTCACCTCATTGTGTCGTTCAAGTTATAACAATATTCAGGATCTATAATGTAGCTATAGTATTGCATTGCTTATACTCACTATAAAGTCTTGTTCACATTATAACCATGCACATCTACACGAGAATATTTAGAACTGCTTTACTTATTCAGAATGATTTCAAAAATTAACTTCAATGTTCAATTAACAACAAAAAGGTCCTTCATAATTTAAATCCAGAGTAAATAATTATAATAGACTATCATTATGATTGCCAGCACCTCTATACCGTATCTCTGTTGCTAACATAAACGTGTTGGTAACCGTACACAGATTAGTAAATATGACAGGCCGAGATCTATTGTACATTACTAATCTGTGGACGATAACCAACAGGTTTTTGTTAAAGAAGATGGCGTGCAGTGGTCATAACAAAACAAATGTTGGGCCATTATATGGGCAGCATCATTGGCCGGTGTTGGTGAAGATGGCTCATAGTAGATGCTTTTATACTAACTTTCATCCCCTCAGGGGAAGGATTTCTCTCATGCTCTTCATTAGGGTTCAAGCTATCTCCGTATAAAATTTCATCAACATCGGTTGAGTGGTTTAGCCGTGAAAGCGTAACAGAACTTCCGCATTAATAATATTTCAGAATAATAATTCTATAATTTAGTTCAAGAGTGAACATTACCCTCTACATATAGACAACACCTGGTGCTTAATGGTTCTCATTGGGAGCTCTCGAGTGTGGTTATTACTTTACTTATGTCTCAGTTTACAGCTGTTTTATGTATATTCACGGATACAAACATTTGGTTACAATGCTGAAGTTGGGAATTTAATTAGCTGATTGGACTAGACAAAGTCATGTCACATCTTGTAACTCTAAAAGAGTTGAGAGAAAATCAATAATTTGAAATCAAAAGTGTGTAACATTTGCGTGAATGGATGTAAATTAGAGCCAGTGAATGAATTTGTTTATTTAGGTAGTATGGTTACAAGATATGGAAAGATAGACAAGGAAATTGAAACGAGAGTAAAAGCGGGAAGCAAGGTGGACTAAACAATGTATGCATAAATACACAACTTACAACTAAAAGTAAAATTAATATAGGTACATAATGTTGTTTTAGTTCCATCACTATTACTTATGGAAGCGAGACTTGGGTATGGAATAAGAAGCATCAAAGTAAGATAAATGCAGTGAAAATGCGGTCTTTACGTAGAATGTGTGATATAAAGCGTATTGACCGCATCCGGAACGATGTCATTAGAGAATAATGCGAAGTGAAAGATGATATTGTGACTAAAATGAAGAAAATTCATTTACGCTGGTTTGGACACGTTGAAAGAATAAAGGATGAAAGATTGACTAAAAAGGTTTATATGGCTGAAGTGAAAGGAAATGCTGGCAGAGGACGACCTAGGTGTACTTTTATTGAACATATAAGAGCATACAGTATGAAAGGTATGATGAATATAAAGGAAGCGAATGAGGTATGTCAGGATCGTAACAAATGGCATTCGATTGTCACTGCCTACCTCTCTTGAGATGAAAGGCGTGATAATAGCTATAGATATAAATAGATAGATAAGAGATGAGAGAAAGAAAGGATTGTGTTAAAGTGACAATAATTTGTCATTAGTTGACAAAACGTAATGTAATGTCAAAAGCGACCGTGAAACACTCTGACCTAAATACTGGAGACCGTCGTAAAAGGGTTGCCAGGAAAATTGAAAGAAATAAATTGTAAACCTTCACCCGGCACTTCCAGAATACAATGTGGCGTTATAACACTAAGTTCTTACAAAGTATCTATTATTAAATATTTTAATAAAACTGCTCAAAGTGGCTTTACAAAGAAAACATCTTTTAACATAGCTTCTTATTAGCTTATACCTTGATGGTTTGGTTACACAAACATAATATTTTGGTCTTATTTATAAATATATACAAAAACTGACTTCAGCAATTCAAGTATTGTAAAAAACTTATTAAAAATAGCAAGTTATAGTTAATGTATCCTTAAAGTATATTAAATTATCTATACTCAATTAGCTAGCTTTCATCTTTATCAACCATAAATCATCAATTTCACGCATATTTTTAACCGACTTTGCGACTAAAGTACTAATGTAAATATACATATCGAGTAAAAATAATTTTACATACTTTATGGATTCATTAACTAGAAGTTGCTGTACCGATTTGGCTCTTAAAAATGCAACATTAATAAAACAGCTCTATATTAGGTGTATATATTTATAAAAGAGAATGCACAAATTCGCTCCATTTCTCAACAAAAAAGAGTATTCCAACTTTATATGAAGGGTAAGTTTAAATGCGCGCAATCTGCAACTTCTAAGCTCCACTTCCACTATACAACTTTTCTTGTGGAAAAATAAAATGACTTTGTAGCAATATTATAATAGATGCACCCGATTCTCTCTATCATCACGCCTTTTATCCCAAGAGGGGTAAGTAGTAGGCAGGGACAATCGAATGACACTTGTTATTATCCTGACATACCTCTTTCGCTTCTTTTATATTCATCATACCTTTCATACATGCTCGACGATTGTACACGTTAAAAGAATCAAGGATGAAAGATTTACTAAAAAGGTTTATATGGCTGAAACGAAAGGAAATACTGGCAGAGAACGAAGTAGGTCTATATTTTTATTGAACATATAAAAAATGTATTGATCGATGGAAATATTAAAAGTACACACAATCGCCGCGTATGTATTGAAGGTATGATGAATATAAAAGAAGCGAAAGAGGTGTGTCAGGATCGTAAAAAATGGCATTAGATTGTCTCTGCCTACCTCTCTTGGGATGAAAGGCGTGATGATAGATAGATGGATATAAAGAAGTTGCAAATTTGTTTATTATTATATTGCAAAAGTACATTATTGCAGATGGACATGGGCAATGGTTTAGAAAAAAAAAACTACAAATTATACGCATTTCAAAAATGTAAACGGACGAAGCCGGGGAAGTAAATAAGTAATAAGTTTAACATAAATGAAGTGAAACCTGAGAGAACAGCTAGTAATAAAGAAAGTTGATACAAATCAATCAGTCTCGCAGCTAAGTGAAGTACATTATTGCAGATAGACATGGGCAATGGTTTAGAAAAAAAAACTACAATATATACGCATTTCAAAAATTTAAACGGACGAAGCCGGGGAAGTAAATAAGTAATAAGCTTAACATAAATGAAGTGAAACCTGAGAGAACAGCTAGTAATAAAGAAAGTTGATACAAATCAATCAGTCTCGCAGCTAAGTGAAGTACATTATTGCAGATGGACATGGGCAATCGTTTAGAAAAAAAACCTACAATATATACGCATTTCAAAAATTTAAACGGACGAAGCCGGGGAAGTAAATAAGTAATAAGCTTAACATAAATGAAGTGAAACCTGAGAGAACAGCTAGTAATAAAGAAAGTTGATACAAATCAATCAGTCTCGCAGCTAAGTGAAGTACATTATTGCAGATGGACATGGGCAATGGTTTAGAAAAAAAAACTACAATATATACGCATTTCAAAAATTTAAACGGACGAAGCCGGGGAAGTAAATAAGTAATAAGTTTAACATAAATTAAGTGAAACCTGAGAGAACAGCTAGTAATAAAGAAAGTTGATACAAATCAATCAGTCTCGCAGCTAAGTGAAGTACATTATTGCAGATAGACATGGGCAATGGTTTAGAAAAAAAAACTACAATATATACGCATTTCAAAAATTTAAACGGACGAAGCCGGGGAAGTAAATAAGTAATAAGCTTAACATAAATGAAGTGAAACCTGAGAGAACAGCTAGTAATAAAGAAAGTTGATACAAATCAATCAGTCTCGCAGCTAAGTGAAGTACATTATTGCAGATGGACATGGGCAATCGTTTAGAAAAAAAACCTACAATATATACGCATTTCAAAAATTTAAACGGACGAAGCCGGGGAAGTAAATAAGTAATAAGCTTAACATAAATGAAGTGAAACCTGAGAGAACAGCTAGTAATAAAGAAAGTTGATACAAATCAATCAGTCTCGCAGCTAAGTGAAGTACATTATTGCAGATGGACATGGGCAATGGTTTAGAAAAAAAAACTACAATATATACGCATTTCAAAAATGTAAACGGACGAAGCCGGGGAAGTAAATAAGTAATAACCTTAACATAAATGAAGTGAAACCTGAGAGAACAGCTAGTAATAAAGAAAGTTGATACAAATCAATCAGTCTCGCAGCTAAGTGAAGTACATTATTGCAGATGGACATGGGCAATGGTTTAGAAAAAAAAACTACAATATATACGCATTTCAAAAATGTAAACGGACGAAGCCGGGGAAGTAAATAAGTAATAAGCTTAACATAAATGAAGTGAAACCTGAGAGAACAGCTGGTAATAAAGAAAGTTGATAGAAATCAATCAGTCTCGCAGCTAAGTGATGTGGCCTGTGTGAACCTCCTTCTACACTCTACTCCACACTCCACACTCCACAGATGAATGTGGGAGACGTGACTATACTCACAAACTCACAATAATGTCATCTTCTGATATACTTTTCAAGAATCACTTGAGGTATTTCACTATTAGTATAACTGTTTAGTTTTGTGGCAAATTTGTCATTCAATGTATGAGAGAAAGAGACAAAACATATAAACAGATAGGTACTACGTTTGTAATTATTAAATTGACTAGAAGTTCCATGTTCATTTCCTCAAGCGATCTAGGAACTCGCTAAATGAAAACATTGCCGTGATGATATGTTTGGGGTTGAAGTCGTAGATTAAATTAGTTGAAATATAATAATCCTGAGAGAATATCCGTTATTCATATCCAGTAGATTATTTTTATGATAGAAACATTTACTGAGTTTTCCAAAGCACGACAAATATATTAAGAATCTCTGCCTACCTAACTCTTAGGTTTACAGGCGTGATCATACGTATGGATGTGAGCCAAGTGTGTTCTAGTTTAAAACTAGTTAAACTAAAGAGATATTGGTTCTGGAAACAGCTGGGAGAGCAAACCTGCTGCCAAACAGTTAACGATGTATTGAAGTCATCTTCAGAAATCGTTCACATTATCTACTAAAACAAAAAGAGCGTAATGTATGATTGATTTTTAATTAAAAACATTTAAACTAAAAGGAGTTTCAATGTCGAAATACATTGGGACCGATAACACTGTCCCGGGAAGGCGAAGTTATAAAAAAATGTATGTATTTAGAGGAAATATTCTGTCTGCAGGACCATGTTGCTCTATGCATCTCTATACAAATGTTAGGGGTTTTAAGGATCACAATCAAAGAGATTCAATATATATCTTAGGAACGTATCTATCATCTATCATCACGCCTTTTAACCCAAGAGGGGTACACATATACAATCGATTTGCTACGATCTTGACATATCTCTTTCGCTTCTTTTATATTCATCAAACCTTTCATACATGCTCGGCGATTGTGTGTACTTTTAATATTGCCTTCGATCAATAATTCTTTTATATGTTCAATAAAAGCACACCTAGGTCGCCTATGCCAAAACTTCTTTTCACTTCAGCCATATAAACCTTTTTAGTCAATTCAATATAAGTTTAAATATATTCTTAACTTGTCTAACGTCTCACACACAAAGTCAGCTATAATCGTTATGTCTGACACAGTGTGTACATTCATTAAGTATTCCCACATAATATAGCATCACATACATAGATAATGAACCGAGATACGCGTCTACGAACTTCAGGTGGGAGTGGGAAGTGGGAAGTGGGAAGTGGGAAGCGGGAAGCGGGAAGCGGGGACGTAATCAGGAATTAATTTAACTGAGGTAAAGTAAGCCGCTTACATCGCGCCCACATTTATTATATAATATGATACGGTGTGGTGTGGAAGAGAGTGAACAGTGTTGTGGGGGAGATATCATACTACCCAAGGTATCCCTAACCATATAACAGTCGTTTTTGATTTACAAACAAACAAACAACATGCTTTCTCTTTATAATACTTTATTAATAGATCCAAAAAATATATAATCCCGTGGCTGTAATCCGCCCGTTTTTGCGGTATAAAAAGAAAGTATAATATGTCATTCTCTGAACACTAAACTATTACTATGCAAAAAATCATGTCGATCCCGTGAAATACAAAAACAAATCTATCCCACGGGGAACATACATTTTTCAGGGATAAAAAGTAGCCTATGTGCTATTCCAGAATCTATCTCTGTGCCAAATTTAATCCAGATCCGTTCAGCCGTTCTGGCGTGATTGAGAAACATCGCGTTTATAGTGAGATAGTGGGATAATACCACATAGTTAGCAGTTTCATAGTATTTAGGTAAACTCGATCAATAACTACTTGTTGAGAATGTCCGAAGTTTAACCGAAACTGCAACTAAACTCTAAACTAAGCTGTCACCACTACCACCTACCTACGACACAAGTATTTGGTTTACGTTACAACAGATATCTACATATTTTAAATAACATTGCGTCTGTTATCATAGGAAGGGTGGACACATTTATGGCAATTATTATATTATTATATCTTAGTTTATTTTAGTGAATATTGGTTCAGTAGTTTTGAATAAAAACTGATTTTAGAATTTTTGTCATAACTCGATGAAATGCCAAGCCGATTTCGATTATTTATATTTGTAATGATACTTGTTGAAATCACTTAAAAGGGAATAATAAATTAACTTTATAAAAGTATATCTACCGACTGAAGTATACTTTTTTTATAAAATTAATTAATTTAATTTAGAAGATAATTGTTATTCCTTTTTTTCCGCGTTATACATCACATAAGGAATATAGAGGGAGTAGAGAGCAGTAGAGAGGTTCGTTTGTAAGTAATAATTGAATGTGCTCGCACTGGAGCAGGCTACCGTGAAAAGGGCTCACAATTCGTCTCAAAGTATAATTAATAAGGTATTACTGAGGGACAGAAATTATTTAATTCTCAACGTAGAGGTAGGTACCTGCTTGAAGCTTACGTAGTCGGCCTATTTAACTTTCTGTTCAATTAATTAGGTCGCTGTTTGAATTGTGAGGGAGAGGTTAAACAGAATTAATGTGCAGAAAAGAGGCACTTATTTTGAAAATAAACATTTGTTCCAGATTCATAAATGGCACTCGGTCCGAGCGCGACCAAGCTAATTGTTCTATAATTAAACAAACAAGGTTAATTCTTATTTTACAATAATCTATATTTTTAATGGCGAGTTTTTCCCGAATTTTCCAATTTTCCGGACAACTTTTCATTTCCCTGAAAACCTTATTAAGACAAACAATAAAAAACAGCCGTTTTCATGTGATGCGCTTACATAGTGGAAAATGTAATTAAAACATCAGTTAAAATTAAATGAAAGTAACAAATCAGTGACACAAGAGGTTTTCAGCGATTTGTAAGGAATGTCCGCCCACGGCCGGTCTCCGCCCTAATGACCGCCGTTTACTATGACTTATTGACAAGTGTATATGACTCTGCCCTACTCTTACTTTCTTTGATCCTTCATTAATTATTCCTCGCTTCATTTGGTCGGTCATTGGCAGAGTTTGTATAACGCGACCAAATTATGTAGCGTTCACATTCATTACAATTTGTAAGAGGATCTGTGGCAGTTTCATATTTCCGGGTTTCAACAATCTCGCCGTCTCTCAGCGAAGTATAAAAGTTTTATTTAATAAGCTCAATTCAAACAACGTTATAAAATAATATTATGGCAGGATAAAAAGTCAAGAATAATCTTGTAACTTAAGATTCATTCAAGCTCAACTTTTTGTGTAATAAATTACCTTAATTATCTTGTAATTGATGTAATTTTATACAGTGGAACTTTGTAAAGCTTTACATTTAAAAATATAGCTGTTCTACTCGTGTTACAGTGCCGCGGCCGCTCAGAGCATTATGTTTACTTTCAAATGATACCTGTGCTCTATGAATTCGAACATGTAGTTGATATCAACACAAGATATTTATTGAAATGTCGCTCGCATGAAATCTCTTTTACAGTAAATAGCTGTAAACTTTGTGAAAGTGGAACTATTTCTGCCAATAGGTTCGGTTCGAATAATAAAACTTGACCCGTCCATCTTTAAAGTTGTGTCCCGCACAAAGCCACATAAAAGAGAACTCGACAATTCGATTATAGTTTTTTTCAGCCGGAGGAAAAGTAAAAAGAGAATTGCCTGCGGTCGGAACATGGCACTCTGACGACACTCGACATAAACTTGTCCACTCCACAAACCTCTAAACTTGGACAACTTTAAACTTATGGAGACAGAAAATATTTCTGTTTTATATTGTCTAGACTTCTAGAGTAAAGACAGATTTTATATCTTTACGGGTTGTCGCAGGACATAATGAAACAAACAAAACTATGCCTTGTTTAGTCGATGGTATTTGTGAGACTATACCTGACGAGTGGCCAGTTCTGTTGAGGTATATTTAAATGGAAAGGTCTCTTAGTACAGTTTGGTAGGTGCAATGTGGGGATCGAACAAGTGTCTGCATTAAAGATCATATTATACCTGTCGCTAATCTCTGGAACTACCTTGATAGCCCAATTCTTTAGGAATTCTATATAACATCACGCTGAAAGCATTAAGGATGAACTATTGACTGAAAAGTTTATATGGTTGAAGTGTAAGGAAATGCTGGCAGAGGACGGCGTAGGTGTACTTTTATTGAATATATAAAAAATGTACACACAATCACCGAGCATGTTTGAAAGGTATGATGAATATAAAAGAAGCGAAAGAAGCATGTCAGGATTGTAACAAATGACATTCGATTGTACATATCTGCCTACCCCTCTTGGGATATAAGGCATGATGATTGATAGATAGAACATCACGCTACGATCCAAAGGAACGGAGCAGTAACCATAAACGCGGGTGCAACCGCAGTGTTCAGCTAGTAATACTTGATATAATGTTTGAAAAAACACGTGGTACAATATAACTAGGTAGTAATAACACACACGGAGGTCAACTGAGTTAAGATGCAGTCACTTGACCCCCATTACTGTACACACGTACACACGGATATCAACTATACGGGTACTTCTAATCATCGGTATACAACCAGATTTATAAACTGTACACTGTACAGACAGACTTAGTAGAAAATATTGACACATATCTTGCCATACTATCATATAACATTTGATAATCTATTCCTCCAGGATAAAATGCGTGATGATAGATAGAAATATCATCATAGAAAACGTCGGTGGCCGAGTGGTTAAGACGTCTGGTATTAACTAGGTAGACGGACCACATGTACCAATGGGTTATGTAATCCGACAAACCATACTTAGAGGCTTTTCCATCTCAATGTACCTCAACAGAACTGGCCACTCGTTAGGTATAGTTAGGTAGTTTTAAAGTATAATTTAGTGTTTAATAGACGTAATTAATTATGGTTAAGTAGTGCTTGGTGCAGTGCCTGGATGTAGTCATGTAAGCTGAAAAATCCACAGGATTACACGTTTGTCACGCACAGAGTTGTAATTAATTTTTTGGACTCGTTCTATCGCGACGTTACCAATCTAATAGAGTGTCAGTATACTATATTTATGGTTTTCTCTAATTTTACTTTTTTGCGGCACACATATAATTATAATATTGCAACCTGGCTAAACATAACAATCAAATATAGTTCAAACACTATTACACAAACATCAAGATGACATCCCTACAAACCAAATCAAAACATTATTTATAGATAATGAATGAATGACACGATCACGATATATTTACGGTCGGAAATACCTCCATGTTCCTTACAGATCTAATATATAATAAAAGGGGGAAGATTGAACGGGACATTCATCACTTATTATATAACGGGGAAAATTGAACTGGGATTATGTATGGATATCATAGTAGTAGTATTTACCATTATAATACTACTAAATGACCCGTGCGAATACTTCACACCGTTAGTGGTGTCAATATTGTTGTCATAGTTCAACTGATTTCCAACAGATGGTGTCTTTTACAAAATAAATAAATTAGACATTTATTTTGATTTGTTCGTTTAGGTATTTTTCGTCATTAAAGGGAGATATAATCTTTAAAATGGCGTATCTACCAACAAACACCGGCCAAGTGCGAGTCAGACTCCCCTTAAATATGAATTTTATTTTAATTTAATTATTTATTTTTAAAGTGAATATATAACTAAATATTCTAGGAATATTTCAAGTGTCTACCTGTTGCCGTTATCAAAATCGAGCAAAAACGAGCAAAAAAAAAACACGTTTGTTGTATGGGAGCCCCCTTAAATATTTATTTTATTCTGTTTTTTAGTATTTGTTGTTATAGCGGCAACAGAAATACATCATGTGTAAAAATTTCAACTGTCTAACTATCACAGTTCATGAGATACAGCCTGGTGACAGACAGACAGGCAGACAGACGGACAGCGAAGCCTTACTAAGGCTATAGGGTTTCCGTTTTTTTTTTACACTTTGGGTACGGAGCCCTAATAATATACAGAGACTGCAAATGCAATAATAAGGCAGGGCGGGCGGCCATAGGTTACAATAACAAGGTAATTTTTAAAATAGCTTCCCCAAGATAAAGCAAGCAAACAAAGTCGTAGGCAAAAGCTGATACATAATATCCACAATAAGATTCGACGTTAAACGCAATAACGTTCAGGTTTGTCTTGCAAGTCATCGTTTAACTTGAAATTAATTCAAGCAGTAACAAAACTGAATCTCTTGAAATAAATCTCACGTCTTTCAGCGAGAAAAATCGTTTTATTTATTCCCAAAATTCACAGATCATTTGGTGTAATAAAAGGTACAATATATATATGTGTTCCCATCATATCTGTCTGCTCTGAGCTCTGACGGATACGAGTCTCGGTATCTTTGATACTTATCTAACAATATTGCTTTACATTATTGTTATGAGATATTTTATGAGCCAACCTATAAAGTAGACAATTAAGGAAGGTATTTACAGAGCAGGTGTCTTCACGTTAGAATTTAATTTAGTTCTGAAGTTGTCATGTGATTTTTTTTAAAGTAACATAAGAATTTATCCCGAAGTATTTCCAATGTGCAAAAAATGACGTCTATCTGTTGCTCTGTTTAGACTTTAAAGAAGGACAAACATACAAACACACACACGGATTAGTATTATAATTAGGCTAGATGACCCGTGTGAATACTTCGCACCGTTAGTGGTGTCAATACTGTGGTCATAGGTCAACTGATCTCCAATAGGTGGCGTCTTTTACAGAATAAATTTTGTCAAATTTCAAAAGAAACCTTTAATTTTATTTTGTTTATTTTTCGTTATTATAAGGAATGACAAACGTTATAATTGGTCAAAAATCATAAAATAATAATTATTATGAATTTTCAATAAGCTACCAAAGCGATATAACCTTCGTGATAGCTTATGAAAGAGAAAATGGGGCCAAGTAATCCTTTATTCTTCCACTAATATTTCCTATTGAATAAAACCCATTGAAAAAATAACGGCTATTTCACATATATATATTGAATAAGTAACTATATGCTAAAATACAGTGACACATGTGAATTATTTATAGAAATTGGGAATAGTTTATCCCAAAGATTTTGTAAGATGTAGACGTTTTACAAAATCTTAGGTTTATCCCATACAAATTAAAGCCATTTTGACATCTTTGAAAAATAATATAAAGTTTTCGTTCGATAATAGTCAATTGCAGTTCAATGAGAAATTAAAATTGAGAAACCACTATGAGAATGAATAGTTCAAATTCCAACCAATTCCTAAATATCGATACATCAGGAAGGGAAAATATGAAAAGCAAATACAATTTATTAGATGAACGCAAACTCATAACAAAGTTGTAGTAATCTGTGAACGACAATCTCTACCTCCTCAAGAACGTCGTCAACTTAGATCCAATAGATTAGATCGCCACGAGCCAACCGATACTATACTATACCCGGCACCCGTATACTTTGTTACTACGCGGAACTAATCCCTACTAATACAACGTCAAAAATTATACCTATCATAAATATCTTACGGTTCAAAAAGTTTGAATATATGAATAAGATGAGAACGGTAAAAATAACATAATTTATACCAAAGGATTATCCGGAATAAAAAGAATATTACATCGATCTGTCGCTCTGTTTTGACCATAGAGTACTAAGCCTAAGGAGGCGCCATAGATAGGCTCCCCCTTTCGCCAATTTTCTGCTCTTTGACCAATAAAACTGACCAGTAGCACAGTAATAAGTTACCTTACCATCTAGGACGTCTACCTTGCGGGAACATAGTGTTTCCAATAATTATTTATAATTATTATGTTTGTATTTTAGCATAACTTTCATATAACGTAAAAGCCATTGCGATAATAAAACGACAGAGGCAAGCGACCTAGTGGCAAAAAAAATTGTTCGGTGATTTACCTCTTCACACCTCTAGTGTTAATACTCAAAGGTTTTGACGTGATAGAAAAACAAACAAACCTCATTTAAGATAGTTTATCACATAGTTTTACATGATCTTTTAAAAAGAGGTACTACCCTCAGTTTGAAATATATTACAGCTACGGAAAGTTTTATTTATTTGTTCCTCCTATCTATCTATCCATCATCACGCCTCTTATTATCCCATGAGTACACCTCAGAGACAATCCAATGACAATGACAATCAACGCACAGCCTAAACCACCGTAGATATAAATATGAAAATTGGAATTGAAAATATTTAATGGAATCCGAAAAAGGATTTTTCGAAAATATACCCCTAAGGGGGTGAAATGGGGTGAATTTGTATTATTTGTATTCCTAATACAGTACGAAGTCGCGGGCAACTGCTAGTAGAATATAATTTTGCTACGATCCTCTTTCGCCTTCTTTATATTATGCCGTAAAATCACAACTCTCTCGAACATTTCACGCTGCTATATAGTAATTTGTACACCCATCATTATTTGTCTTAAAATAAACACAGTGTGTCACAAGTGTTGGAAGTTTTACCGAGTGTGGTGGTCAGTCAGTGATGAACAAAGTCACTCATCAGGAAGGAGTATAGTGTCGTCGTTTTAGACGCGATTGCTCCTGGCGAATGACAGCTTCATTAAACGTATCGTCAGTGGTACTCTCAAACGTCGCCGCCGCTGTGCGATTGTGTCCATAGATATCAGCTCTCAAAGATGGAAGTATTTCCGAAGTATCAACCTCAATCAGATGGCTACATTGTCGTGATACTGTCAGCAAAACTTATTGCATGAAGATCATATAGGTATCTCGGCTTAGCTACATAACAGAGCTTACAGACAAGTGAAATGCCCTGCCTTCGCGCGGAAACTCGTACCTATTTTCTTGTGTGACTAATTCGTCATTTTTCGCTGAGCCAAAACCGGCTAGATATATTTAAGTATATTTTATGCACTTAAAAATAATTAGTTTGTGTATTAAGATACACTTAGATACTATATAATACTTAAAGAAACAGGTATTTAATTGTAAAAAAGTGAAGTCAAAGGTAATACAGATGTCATTTTTTCTCATTTCAAAAAATATTACGCTACGCCAAAGAGTACTCTTTTATACTGGGAACGCTACGCTACGAGAGCGAGTTAATAAATTTGAGTGATTTCCTTGATTGTCTCTGTCTACATCTACGAGGCTTAAGTACATAAGAAATTATTAAATTTCAGCAAAGATTTAATATGAAAAGTGATGATCTTTTATCACAGTTAAAGCTGCGACTTAAAATAATTGGACAAGTTAAAATGTCACGGGCCATTACGTACTCAGAGAGGCACTGTCAGAGTGAATGTCATTAATTTGTATTAAATGTAATTGTCGCTCGGTAACGTTCATTATGAGTGGACCAGGGTGATTACAGCTCATTCATTATATTGTAACAATTGTTGCATGTTGCATCTGTCAAATAGGAAGGGGGAGGGGCTTCAAAATATAATCCTACGTGAAACTATGGGCAAAAGTTAGTTTCTAATGCGTTTTTCAAGGCAATCGCCCACTTTAACTTTTATAACTTCATTGGATACCCTACGGCTCCCGGAAGCTGAACCGTGTTACCGGCCCCAGCCAAGATGCTCATCGGAAGAGAATTTCCTTTAGCCTTTATGGTATTATTTGAACCTATAACTTGAAGAGACATATTTAATACAAGTTAAATACACTAAATAATGAAGCTGTATCGATTATTTGAGGAGTATTTATAAATAGTGCCAACATCGGTAACTAACTTTATACAAAATTTTGAAGTAACCACAAATTTACAGACGTATCGTAGACGCGCCAGTGATGGATGTGACAAGAAATATCCAAAATAAAACAATCATAATAACAATAACTTTTTATGAAATACCAACATATTTTATAAATAACATAGTTCATCTAGCTGTCGAAATTATAGGCCATTTTGATAAAAATAATCAGTATGTTATAGTGAACCGTTAAGAAGGCAAACATTATTTTTTGTCACATTAATACAAAATGTTGTCGTATTTGAAGTTATTATGCTGAAGTTTATACACAGAATCTTATAACATTTATATGTTATAGGTCACGGTTACATTTCTAAAGAGATGTTCATTACTGGATCTTTTAAATTTAATAATGAACAAATATTGAAATATTTTAATAATAAGTTTTATTTGTACGTGTCTGTAATCAGTGATATTAACAAAATATAAATCCATTAATAAATTCCCATGTATATTTAATTATTTATATACTATGAAAATCGTCACTTCTTGTTACAACACTCACATTCACCTACGCCCTTCTACATACAAATACAATGTAAAGCCAAACTTTTATAGATTCATATGACAAAATGTAAGTGGCAATATTAAGATCATAAAAGTATAAGAGAGTCGAGCCCCGCTTCACACTCGGTATTGAACATGTTGAGCTCAGTTTACGAGCTGCACTACCACTATTATAATCCTCACTCCATACAATGTAGATCTAGGTGGACTATTAACGCTGGATCACCCATCCACATGTATAAATTACTTACTATATTATATGATACAGGTGAACCAAACGTGCAATAAAGACAGACCAAGAGACAAGCCCCGTTGAATACACAATATTGTAATTATCTATACTAATATTATTAAGAGTTAAATTGGATGTAGGAGGTCAATATTTTACCAATACTTACAATGGACCTTCAGAATGAACATAAGCTATATACTAAAAAAAACCCGTTAAAATAAAAGGGCTTTTCATGGAGACCAATATCTAATTATAGCAAGTAACATCAGCAACCATTGCCATTTCTTTTCTCAAGCGTTACGGGATATTATATTTCCACGAGGGTGAATTCGCGGGCAAAAGCTAGTTTAGATATAAACTACGACTGTATAAAATGTACCTACCAAACTGCGCCTGAGCAGACCAACATAGTCAAGTACATTTTTGATGTGTAACATCATTTCTCTCGCTTTCCTGCAACCTGTGGGAGTAATTTCGTGAAAAGGGACGGAAGTGTGTAACAGGAAGCCAGCCAACACAATGAGCGCGCGCGGTGGTAAAGTTGGCCGTCAGATGGTACCAACCCATTTTCGAGGTTGGTACTGTCAGCCAACACACTGTGCGTGTGTGTAACGAGAAATGGAAAGAGAAATAAAGGAGGAGAAGTAGAACGCATTGTTGTGTATAAAGTGTTAATGTTTTCAGGATATAATGTTAATGTTGCTTATTACCAAGGTGAGATGTTAGATGTTACACATCATATGCGACTACTGTAAGGCTCGCTCGTTTTTTCTTTCTCCCCACAACGGATTATTGGTAGGACTTTATAATTATTATCTATCTATTAATCTATAGTATACTACAAATCACTCGAACTCAAATATATATATGCGTTACCTTATATTATATAATATATACAATAACATCTTAAACATCTAAAAAGGGGAGACTTGGTTTTCCGCTTTCGAGAGCTGTTAGACAACCAGTGAAGAACGAAAGAAAGAAAACCTCTTCCGGTGGAATACCAATTCACAACCAACCGAAGCTCTAATCTTCCTTAAATACATGTCGTTATAAAACTCTTTAACTAAATCATAATCCTTACATAACTGAAACGTATTGATATTAGATTTTCAATTTAATGTAGACTTATTACGTCATCAAATCAAAACTGATCAGTATCAAAGTGTATTACGTAAATATATTCCATATTAATTCCCACACAGTTTTTGTCCTACAGTCACCTCTGCTCTAATCTCCTTTCGTAAGTCGCTTCTATTACTCATACATCATTTCTTATTCAATTTGATTCTCTACCACAGAGTAGGTATTAATGAAGCCGCGCAGCGCCGTGCAGAGTGTTCACTAAGTTGACTTAAAATACAATAAAGCTGGAACCTATCATTACTACGAATAACATCTATGTATGTATTCACTTTGACATTTAATTGACGCGAAGCTACGGGATGGAAAGTCAACTTAGAAAAACTGTGATGAATGTGACGTCATACCAGAGTTTAAGGCGCCATCTTATCGGTATAATTGTGTATGTACTAACAATCACTCACTCTTAGATGTCACTGGATAATTTAATACAGTTAGTTTTAATTATGGTGCGTCGGTGACCGAGTGGTTAAGACGTTTTGTATTAACTAGACAGACCACGGATCCCGGCCATAGGCCCGCCGCTAACTGTTTCAGCGCCCGCGTGCAAATACCCGATTACATCCCTTCCCCCCAGCGGTGTCAGGCAAATTATTTGAAATTAGTATACAACAATATTATTATAATTGAAGAAATACACGACCAGACGCGTAGGCCAAAACCAAGCGTCTCCAAAGCGTGAGACGCTTGGTCTTGCCTCATGCCAACGCGTTATCCCAGCGCGTATGCCAAAACCAAACGTCTCCAAAGTCAACGCTTTGTTTTGCCTCACGACAACGCGTTATCCCCTCTTCCTCTACAGCGGTAGGCGCAGGCGGCGTAGGTCAAAACCAAGCGTCTTCTGAATTTTGAGACGTCTTGGTTTTACCCTAGTCATGTTTCACATCAATAAACTGACCAATAGTGTCGTTATTATGACATGATAAAAATATATAAGACATAAAATTATGAGAATTTTTCGTTTCGATATCTGTTTTTGCCGCCCCCTTGAAAATGCCGCCTTTGTGCGGTGCACGCCCTGCACGCCCGTACGCGGCGGGCCTGGGCCTTGTACCAATGGGTTTTATTATAATTAAAAACTTATGTACATAATCCGACAAACCACATAAGAGGCTTTTCATTTAAAATATACCTCAAAAGAACTGGCCACTCGTTAAGTATAGCCTCACAAATACCATTGGCTAAAAGAGGGAGACTTGGTCTTCCGCTGGATACCCTGGAACCGTAACACGGTTTCGGGAGCTGTAAGGCAAACCGTGAAGAAAGAAAGACCTAGTTAGCAGTCATAGCGATCGGAGCCATGGTAGCGAGGGTATTTAATCCTCTGTGAGCACTAAAATGTAATATTCAGTTATAAGCAGTAATTATATTGACCGTAAACAAGAGGGTTGGCGCCGTCTTGTCCAATTACAGAGAACGCCATTTGAAACACGATTCTAATTCAAATAGAAACGTTCACAGGACGAACCGCAAACTAGATTGTGTTGTGGCGACGCGGACGCTACAGACGGACCAAACGTCGCTACCTTTGTGTACTCTCTTAACTAAGTTGCTTTTCAAGATTAATTCACGTTATAGAAACTATTTTAATAGCTATTCCTTCAGATATACTGTCAAATTACATTTAAATATATCTTTACAATGTTCTTCTTCTTCCGTTATTATGGCTTCACCAATGTTCATCGGTGATTTGCCAATGTCAAGTATAGTGTTTATGTTTATAGTCGGTATTTAAGACAACCCCGCCGACCGTGATATGTCTTATTAGTCGTCGACTAATCACAACCATCACAGCATTTGGAGCTTTAAGGCAACCTGTGTTTTTTTTATATGTAACATCTTTCTCGCTTTCCTGCAATCTCTGGGAGTGATTTTGTGAAAAGGGACGGAAGTGTGTAACAGGAAGCCGGAGAAACGCGCGCCATTTGATTTGACCAATGAGCGATCGCGGTGGTAGAGTTGGCCGTCAGATGGTACCAACCTACCAACCCATTTACCGAGAGGTTGGTACTGTCAACCAACAGTGTGTGCATGTGTGTGACGAGAAAGAGAAAGGGAAATAGAGAAGTAGAACGCATCAGCTGTGCGTTTAACCTACAGTCAAGTGTTGTGTATAAAGTGTTTTCAGTTTATAATGTTAATGTTGCTTATTACCAAGGTGAGATGTCAGATGTTACACATCATAATATATGCGACTACTTTTTTTTAGGTAGGCAGAGACATTTGAATGTCATTAGCTACGATCCTCTCTGAAAAATCTGTGAATAATTCGAGTGAATTAGCTAGAAAATATTAGTTTAAAAATTCGATCAAGTAATAGCAAGTGTATCGACTCAATGAACAGTATTATTGTGGTGCTTTGTTCTATTGTGTCTACTGCCAGTGTTAGGTCAACTGTGAACATCGCTAACAATCACCAAACAAGCAGATCTCTGGATTTATATTCAACTAGCTCTTCGCCCCCGGCTTCACCCATGAATATGAATAATGCAAAAATATTTTATCAAATCCAACTGGTAGTTCTATAGATTATCGCGTTCAATAAAACAAACTCAACTTTATTTTTAGTATAGATATATGACTGGTCAGTGTTTTAGTAAGAACAGTCTACAAGTTTCCCTTTAATAAGAAAAGTAATCTGTGGTAATAACAAGCTATAAAAGACCATCAAATAAAGTGACAAACTTTCAGCTAACTAATATAAGTTTAAACATGAAATTGGGTCACATTGACGCGTCTGAAATCTGTCAATTTTATATGATACTCGCTTTTCGCCTTTTTAATGTGAAAATTGTATCGTCTTTTTCCGGTATTAGCTACAAAAGATTACTATACCTCAGTTGCATTGAATAGTATAAAAGTGTCATCTGTATACCAAAAAAATACGCGGTTTTCCACACCTGTCACACTTCTCGCTACGGATAATTTCTTATTATCAAGAGATAGGATAGTGTTAATAAAAAATAACACCTATTCTATGTTTTTATTACGGACCCTTGACAGTCGGCCATTTTATTACTGTCAAAAATAAGGCAAATCTCAATTAATCCTAGAAAAAATTGTATATTTATACAAATTGCTGATAGTTATTATTTTTAACGGGATTAAGCCATATTTTTATTATTTAGGGTTTTTAAAACAAACATTGATAGTGCGTATAAAAACTATGGCTATTTAGAAGTCTTAATAATGAAAATATTGGAACTATCAATAATTTGAGTAGAAAATGTTGTATAAATAAACCATAAATAAACTCATTTTTCTAGGATTAATTGAGATTTGTCATAGTTTTGACAGATATAAGATGACCGACAGCCACGGACCCTTAACTTTTCTGTCTTTTTATCAAGATTTTTTTAGGGTACTGTAACGAATTTATCTCTGGTGTGGACACGCAAACGAATCGGGATCGGTGTCTTGGGCTGGAGGTGACCACACGAAGATGAAATTCGTTATATTTTTGGTTGATATTCGAAATGTGTAAAAGAATAGGCTGTATAGGCTGTATGATGGAAGTTTCCCTTTGCTTGTACTCGAGGTTGAAAAATAAGTAGGAAACGTCAAAAGAGAGAACGATAACCTCCGGTGCAATTGGTGGATAGCACACGCTCCCGCGGAGACGTGTTGGGGAATCCAGTTTAATCCCGCCCGCGCTGCGATGGTTGTGATTAATCAGTGATTAATAAGACATATCGCGGTCGGCGGGATTATCATACATACCGATTTATTGGCTATAATCACCGTAAACGGCTATACTACTTGACATTGGCGAAATCACCGATTAATATTGGTGGAACCGCCATATTGAAAAAAAGAAGAAGACAGAATTAATCGCTCTTGTAAAAGTTATAGTAAAACTGGATCTGATATTGGACACGGTGACGAGAAGGGGCTAGATTGAAAGACAGAGGCGGACACGTCGGGCTGCGGGGCTGCGCGATGCTGGCCGCCGACAGCCCGGAGAGATGCAAGCGGGGCAGCGGGCTGCACGAGGACGAGTTCCTCGGGCAGCGAGAGTGGCAGACCACGACGGCATCAGGGGGTGCCATGCAGGCTGCCAGCAGCTTCGTAGGTGCCCAGGAGGATTGCTTCCTGGGGCATCAAGGGTGATACGCCGGCCATGACATGGGTGCGACAGGACGGACGCACTCCGCTTCAGAAGAAGCAGGGATGGGAGCACCAGAACTTTAGTCCGTAACAGAAGTCGCGCCACAGACGTGTGGCTCGACCATCTATAAATAACATAGAAGAAAGAAGACGGTAGGGTTAAGCAGTTTATCAACCTCGGGTGTAATTTGTGTAAATATAGTGTTAAACAAGTAAGTGTCTTTTAACTGTTCACTCCTAGCAGGCACCCGTGAGACCTTGTAATGTAGACCGCCGAACCACCCCTGAAGTAATGTAGGTACATGAGCTAGCTGGGAAACATCTATCTCCTCCTTTCTCTTCATCTACTTTCTCTATCTTTCCTCTTCTTGTGATGTCTAGGAGCCCTAGGTTTCCTAAACGTTACAGTACCTACTATTTTTAGCCTCAGATTGAAAAATTTATGAGGATTCTGTTTATTCTTGTATTCTGAGGCTATAATATGTTACAGTATCCTATTTTAAGTAAAACATGACCTATGTACATCTGGAATAAATAATATAGGTTTAAAACATCTTACAAATAAACAGAACTGTTTTAATATTTAATAGTAGTTTCAAAAAGAGCAGTTGGTTAAATCTTGAACATTTGTTCAATGAAACTTATCAAATATAACTGGGTAAAGTAACCGTCTGAGAGCAACTCTCTGTGTGACTGTGAAATTAGTAAGGAAACTTGTGATAGTTTAATTAGAGGACGTCTGTGTCATGTTTTTGTTGGATGCGATTGGGCCAACTTATAATTGGAACGTTTAGCACTATGCGGGGTTCAAGTTATATAACTAGCTTTCCGTGGATTTTTTTTAAATATATTTGACGTGACGCCCGACTGGTGTCAAGTGGACACTTACTGGGAGGTGAGCATATATTTGACGTGACGTCTTTCGTGTCGCCCGAAAGGCCAAAAACGTTTATGTTAAGAGCCAGCCATGGAATGCTCGGTCCGAGATTGTCCAACATTAGAACGCCGAGCAAATTTGCTGGGTTGGGCAAAGAAAAGTACACAGAATTTGCCCGCACATTGTAGGGTTGGAATGTCTCGGCCCGTGCATTCCGTGGCTGGCTCTTGTACGGACATAAACGTCTTTGGCCTTTCGGTCGACACGAAAGACGTCACGTCAAATATATGCTCACCTCCCAGTAAGTGTCCACTTGACACCAGTTGTCCATATTGAATAGAACCAGATTTGACACTTTAACAGATGTACAGTTATTTGATAGAAAATATGGAAATAGATTTCCAGTTTCAGGTTTTTTTATTCAGCTGTGTATAAGAATATAAATTTATCTTTCAGACACAAGTACCATTTCCCACGGGCCCTCTACAGCAATGAAAAGATCGATTAGCAACTAACTGCCACTGAAAGGGCCTGCCAATCGATCACTGTAATTCGAAACGACATCTCCGCAGCGGAAAACATTTTTTTTCCCCAACAATAAGCAAGTTTTTAAAAAAAACACAGCAGTGCAATAATTTGATAACATATACCTAAATGCAATAAGGATTTATGTAGTTAGTGATGAATTGTTAAGTTTTAAAGCTTAGATCTCCAGGAGAATAGAACAGGTGTCAGCTTTGTCAAGATGCTTCAATAGAAATCTAGCAGTAGGACGGAAACGAGGGAGGAATTTCTTACTTCTATGAAATTTACTTAGCTTTGTAAGGAAATAAAAAAAAATTTTTAGGGTAGATTTGTTCAGACTGCAATAGGTTAGAGGTAAGAGACACGTAGCTTGCACTCGGTCAGTAGGACTGTTCCACTTAATTTCCTCACAGCTATGTGTAGTATTATCTTTAAGTATGCACTAGGCACTAGGTAGCCCATAATGGTGGCCCATCTACAATGAACGTTCACTAACGACATCTGAACACGCTACCGTTCACTCTTTGTAACAGTTTCCAACAAACTACAGCTTGCAACTAACACGAACAAAATCTCTGATACACTAACTTATACTAAACTTGATACATTCAGTTACGTTTTCAATTAACAAAGAGTAGTTACAGTTAGTTGGTTGTAGTAATAGTTAGATCGGTAAATCGGTAAAACTGTCTGTTGGACTCATCAAATCAGAGGGCGCTATAAATCGTATTATAGTCTGTCTGTCTGTGACCGCCCGCGCCTCACGCAAAAACTACTGAACCGATTTTGTTGCAGTTTTCACTATTAGATAGGATGCTGTCTAATCCGTCAGTGATAAACCAAAATAATGTAGGAAGTAATTGTGTAGAATAAAATGATTACAAAAAAGTCGTCGGTAGTATATGTCTATCTCTAATAGATAAGAAATTGTAAAGGTAGTGTAGGTATTCAAGCAGTATTTTATAATTATAAATAATTAAATTGTCAATTTTTCCTACTTTAGCTATGTAACCCGTATAAAAAACGTCACTAACATTTATATCTTCAGGACAAAAGAAATATGTCGAAAACAATGGAAATTGTGACAATGGAGGAAAAATATAAGGAAAGTGTGCCCACTCCAAGTGATATATTTACCCATGAAATGTCAATTTGTTCATCTTCAGACAAATCTTTATTTGTACAGAGTTTACGAGGAAGGAAGATGTCAACAGAATTATGAAACAGTATTATGGTACGATCGTATTGAGTGGGTTGAGTTGAGACATTCTTTAGCTTTTGTAGATGTCATTAGGCTGTCTTATATACACGTAATTAAGATGTAAATAATTGTTAGTTTTAACTAAGTACCTACAACGGATCAGTAAACATTTCTCCTACATTACTAATAATATCGCACGGGTTCGAAACCCACATCAGCTATATTTTCCACAAACTATAAGATAGAGGAACTTGTGAAGCATTCTGTGTTGTGAAGGTATAAAACAAGTTTATACAGACCAGCTCGTAATGGTGACTTGTCGAATTGGGATAAATACCTGAAAAATATATACAATTTTAGGTTAATTACGTGTCACAGTACAAACCACACATCCTAATATACCTCAACAGAACTGGCCACACGTTATGTATAGCCTCACAAATACCATCGGCTAAAAGAGGGAGACTTGGTCTTCTACTGGGTACCCTGGAACCGATAACACTGTTTAGAGAGCTGTAAAGCAATCCGTGAAGAGAAAGAAAGAAAACCATGCATATCTTTTTTGTTACATTTTTAAATAATTCTGCAAATGTAAAATAGGTTAAAAATGTTAATTTTTTTTTAAATTTTTAATATAACGTCTTTTAATAATTTTAAATGAGTCAACACTCGCTGTGATACCTATACTAAAGTGAATGTTCACAAAATATTAAATGCTATGTTTGCTTTACAAAGATTTTCCTTCGAGTTTTTATTACTTTACCCGGGCCCCTTCCAATATCAGTTTACAGTTGAATCAACAAAAAAATGTTTTAGATTCTCGTCTCGTCTCTCTCCACTCTTTCTCATTATCCTTTGTACAAACACTGACGTCTGTAATCGCCTAGTCTGCTTTACTAAAATTAAATGTTTTCTTTACTAAGAACCGTCTGCTACTAACTGCAAATAACAATTATTTCGCTAAACCCTGCCTGTAGTACATTTAGTAATCACGGTTTTTCTACATTAAGGCATGGCCCTCTGGCAGAGACACCAGTAACAAAATTGAACTATGTTATTTTCAGAAGATGTACCGGTATTGGGTCCACGTGTAAACTTGATGTAACAAAATGCAAGTGGAGGGTATTTAATTTAAATTATGTATTAATATACTTCCAAACAGATGATTAGTGACTTGTAATTTTATTTGTTGTAATAGATATATGTTTTTTTTAAATATTTACATCATAACTTAAATGTAATGGTAATAAATAAATAATATATTTAAAAACTATATATACAAATTATAAAAAGAATACCTCATCCAGAACCCCTCCCTGTGGCATGGTTCCCAAAACACTGGCTGCGTTACCTCGCTGAATGGTTAAACTGATCCTTTGAGCGAGGTAAGAGCCAGCCTTTAGGTCACCCGAGGCGTGGACTAGTCTCGTACCTAAATTTTTCAAGAATATTTTCATTTCGGTAGACCATGGACCCATTGTTTCCACTGCAAGCGCCGAAAATAAGTAATTTGTTATAATATTTGAATATTTCGGCACTTGAGCAGTTGAGCGTGTTCTGCCGCCGCACCCGCTTTTAATTTTGTATACTGTATGTGAGATGCTGCCAGTGTATCAACACATAGATATAGTATTTTCCGTGGAATTTATTGTTTACTGTAGCAACTAGCAACACACCCCTGGCTCTCCCCGAGGTATAGCTTCCCCTCGTACCACTTCATCAAGATACGAGTGAAAGTCATGGTTTTGCATCTGCCATCTTTCATACAATTTCTTCACTTGAAGCAAACTTGAAGCGAATCATATTGATTGATCGCTAGTTTTTCTTATTTTAATTTTTCTAGTTTCTTAGATTGTAAATTGGTTTAATTTTTTGTATTCTACATTAAAAGTAATAACCCTTTTTTGTAAATATATTTCAAGTTGTTACGACTCAAATCATCTGAACCCAAAAGAGCCCGTCTTCTTACAATACGACTTAGTTAGTTAGAGCAACTTCAGCTTTTTAATGACAAAGGTTGTGTTCTGTAATCCCTTCATAACAAGTAACTACCCCCGCCGCAATCCGCAACCACAACAACAACATCTTCAAAATGCTAAATCGATCGTTTATGTACAAATTGTAAAAGAACAAGAATTACAAAAATGTGTTTGTTTACAAATCCATTAATAAACGGTGGTATTATCACGTAATTACCGATGTCGGTTGTGAGTCGTGATTGATCACGACTAAATACTTAATGACTGATGACTGATGACTGATGACTGATGCCGTAACTGTGACTGTGACTGAAACTTCACCACTTCATAACTCATTTACAGAAACTATAGCGTCAATAGTAAGTTAACATTGAGCTTGCTCGTGTCAATAAAGCTTCTGAGGGCAAGCAAACGCCTGCATTTCTTTTCAAAAATAATAGACGTCTAAAGTTGATGGTGTAGTTATAGTTCGAGAAATAACATATGGATCCTAAATGCAATTAAAAAACCCTTTTGAAACTATAGTGGACGGAATTGAGATCATTTTCCATTGCAGAAGAACACATTGGTAAACACTAGTAATAATAAATACTTGATAATTTCCCAAGAGAAGGTATAGCACTATTTCAACTACTATTTCTTACCTTTTTAAGTAAATCCTGAACAAAAATGTTTTTTTCCTTCATCACAGCTCCCGAAATCGTGTTGCGGTTCCAGGGTACCCAGCAGAAGACCAAGTCTCCCTCGTTGAGGTATATCTAGGTGGAAAATCCTCTAAGTGTGGTTTGTCGGATTATGTACATACGTTTTTGATTAGTACATTTAATTGTATTAATATATATAATAAAACAATATAATTTTGTTTACTTTAATTATATTAACGCAACAGAACATGAATCACAACTAAGGGTATATATAGAGTAACAATGAGAGGCGAGAGTATATTAAAATAAGAATACGTGGTATGTATTAGCACGAGAAATCTCCCCTGACGGACATTAACTCTCTGACCCCATATCTGTGGCACATTACCACCCCCGGGCAGAACTGGCCAACTGGGTCGTGACATAGAGCTCACATTCTCTATGGATACGGTATATTGAAGACTACACGATCTGATATTCTTTGAGAAATGAGGAAAAGCTGATGACCAATCCAACTAATATTATAAGTTAAAGATCCGCCCCCGCGTTCTATTGCAGATATTTTGATACGGTTTATAGATAAAGGCGTTTTAAGAACCAACTATCATAAAGTTAGATCTTTGTATCAAGTTATATTATGATGAACTATCTAAAGTAGGTTCTTAAAACGGCCTCAATACAGTAGAATACTTTGTAAAGGCCACAGAAAGCAGAAAAGAGTGTTTATGAAAACCACATACAATAACTGAATATACGACGTGATTGATTTTAATGAAAACATGTGGTAATTTTGATCACTGACAAATGGGTTTACAGCTACAAATTGTATTGAGTAGGGAGTGAATACCAAGAAATGTGTAACGGGTAAATAATTTGTATATGAATTGCGACATCGACATTCACTTATGCAATATTAGACTTCCCCTTCGCCAGTGGAAAATTTGGAAATAAGACATTTAGCATTTATAATATTGGGAAGTTTCCGCCCCCGACTTCGGCCGTGACTATTTTGGAACAAAATAAAGGGATATCGTAGCTTTTTATTCGTGAAAGAATTTTTATAATCGGTTCAGTAGTTTGAGAATTACCCTTACATAAAAACTTTACCTCTTTATTTAAAATTATTTTGCGATTAAATTATATAGTTTGTTCAAAATTAAATATTTAAGATAATAAACAAATGTATTTACATAGAATAGCACCATATCGGTTAAAACAGCTTCGTAAGTAATTAATTATTTTTGAATAAAGAAAGATGAAAATGGTTACTGTGAGTTATCCTGAGAAGATAGACATATTCTGTCGTGGACTTTTTTTAGAACTTTTCAGGAGGAACATTTCAGCCATACATTATTTTTAACTATTGACGCAGCGCACGCCGTGGAAGCTCTCAAGAGGCACCACTTTTTCCGACTTACTTGACGAATATCATTATAACTTAGGTTTTTTTTTTATTAATATAAAAATTAAGTCAAATTTAAAGATTAAAAATAACTAAATAAACTGGAATAGTGGCAAGGCTGAATTTACCCGCTGAATCGCGATGCTGATTCGTAGAGCGAGGAAGGAGCCAGCCCTCTTGTCACCAGAAGAGATGATCAGTCGAGGGGATACATCTTTAATACAATTTTTGGCATTTGAACCCCACGGACCTACACCAAACGGCCGGCACAAATTTGTAGTTTTCAATAATTGAACTATATTTGCGCCGTTTGTTAGACTGCTATTTCCGCCGCAGCTCCCGCTTTGTTTGCTGTTTCCCTGAGATGAGACGGGGCTCGCTCCCAGGGAATCAGAGTCATTCCATCAAGTCTCTTGCCGTTTTCCCGGATTATTCCCGTTGGCTCTAGGAGAGCAGGGTCGTCAGGAAGTTCCAAATTGATCAACATCTTTTTCACACGGACATTTATGATCGCAACATACTGGTGCTCCTAACCTTAGACCTACACTAATTCTAAAAATGTCGTTATCCGGAGATTACCCTCCACATACATACAAACTCACTCTCTCTTTATAATACCAGTATAGAGATAGATACTACAAGCTGAATGCTCTCCTTCTCAACTCTTATCACAACTTTAACAATCATTATTTAAATTCACTTCACGACCCTTAGACTAAACTTTAACCAAATTATTTTGAAAGTCCTGAAGTATTTATTGATTCTCCATCGTCCAAAGCAATTTTTCACGTTTCACGACGAAATTAACCACATCAAAATTCAGCAATGAACTTCTTGTTGTATTTCGACGATCGTAAACAAAGAGCACACCGCGACCGCCACACACACTCCACGCTCCATACGATGAGGCTCTAACATCATTTTGAAGGTTTAATCAATATTTTACGTGAAATGAATGCCGGCCATGTGTAATGGTCGACGGAATTGTTATTTGTAACGGTTTGTACTTTAACACAGTATTTGGGGCACAAACAATATTGGAAACATAAACGGCTGAATAGGTGTGGATTCAAATGTATTGACGACGAAGCAGCGAAGGATTTAGGGAAAATGTTTATTACAGGGATCACACCCGTTAACTAAAAATACAGGGATGTGGTGACAAGAGACAAGAGGGTGAAGTCGTGAATAAATATATTACTAATAATAAAGCTGAGTTTGTTTGTTTGAACGCGCTAATCTCTGGAACCACCTGTCGGATTTGAAAAATTCCTTTTGTATTTGATAGCCCAATTCCTGAGGAAGTTTATATAACGACTCAAAGAAGCGAAGCAGTAACTATTAACGTGGGTTCAACTGCAAGGCACAGCTATCTAGAATATAATTGTTATAACGGTGATGTCCTATAAGTTTGACCTGCTGCAATTTATAAAGGAATAGGCACTAATTTATTGTAAAGGGAGATCACGAATGAAGGTTATTTTGGTTGAAAAATGCTTCTTCTCAGTTGACAGAGCAGTCGTGGTCAATCATAACGGGACGCACCTTGTATTGACTCGCCATGGTTAACTTTGTTGGGAAGAATAGTGCAGTGGTTTCCCCTTGCCTTCTGCACCAGACATTTTGAGACTATTTAGGTCTTCAGGCTCGATGTAGCCTCTTCCAGCCAGTTGCCTAGCTAGGTGTATGGTTATACCGCCAAAATTCTACATTATGCAAAATATGTAGTTTAAATAATAATAAGTGTGATAACTCTGGCACTCAGAAACAAACAGAATTTCGTTACAAAAGCGTGGCGCACATTGTAACGAAATTCTGTTTGTTTCTGAGTTTTGTTTTGTACATTGTAAATTGCGAACGTAGCGTAATTTCAGTAAAAAGCTCTCGCTATGATTAAGTCGTTGAACACAAAAGCTGTGCACCACGCACCTTCTTGTTACAATATGAGAACGAACTTTACTAGTACTAAAGTAGGATTTATGATACACCAGATACAACAGGTCGGGACCTCATTTAAGGAGATGAGAAACTAAATAAAAATGGAATATACCAAAAATAAATGTAAAAAATGTCTTCAGAAGCTAAATCGTATCAAACATTGGCAATCCAAGTATTTTCAGCAAAGTGTTAGAACTTTAAATTGTTAGTCTGTTTGTGTGTCTAATGCTCCAAGACGACTGAACCGATTTTAATGCTAGTAATGGCGACTTGGTTTGCTAGAGACATATATGTGTAAATCATGTAGCGACCTTTATTACTATTACACTTTCAATTTACTTTCTCCCCCATTTTGTCCCAAATAAAAATGGGACAAAGCGAGAACTTTTTTCCTGAAATTAAATGTTCGCTTAATAATAATGGTGGTTTATAAAATAGAACAAATGTTTGTGAGAGCTACATCACTACATCACTGTCAGATCATAATCCCGCTTATAACTAAATATAACTTCATCAATCATTCTATGGAATGGAGATGTATAACTTACTGTAAATAAAGTACTGTCACTTATTTAGAGGAGTAGACAGTGAAGTTGGTCAAGTGTTATGGTTGGCACCATAACGCTCATTTAATGGGAGGTAGCGAGCAGTCATTACTAACTTTCAATTCGAATCTTAGTATCAATCATTAATCATTAGGACTACATAAAACATGAACATATATACATATATAAAAAAACTCTATGGGTGGGATACGAACCATATGTATTCTATGCTGCGCCCCATACTACGCTTAACCACCCACAGCAAAAGAATTGACAATTGATAAGGCTTCTCTCCGATAATTTTCAGCATAAATTACTAAATTCCTGAAAACTGGTGAACTGATTTTCATGATATATCTGTAATACAATGACGAATAATTCTATGAATAGAGGTAAAAACATAAGTCATTTAAATACATTTCTGCAAAAATACTGAGCCAAAAATGTTACCAATCCGAAAGAATTCTCTAGGAATGAAAAAGACACCATCAAAATCGGTTCACAATTGGCGGAGTAATCGGTATATATACATAAAAAATACGCCCAGAATTATTGAGAACCTTATTTTGAAGTATGTTAAAAAGCAACAGGCTGAAACTGAAATTTCAGTACATTTATCATTTTCCGAAGTTTTGTGTATATAAATACATATTATGAAACAGACCTTAGTCCCTAAATGATACAAAAAACCTCGTAACATTGTTAACGCGAATATTTTATTTAAGTAACGGCTGAACGACGTACGGATACAAGAATAACACTCGGCCAGGTTTCTTGTATTATATAACTCCGTGTTTCCCAAACTAATTCTATGACAATATTGTGAATATTTTGAAAGCTGCGGAATAGTAGGCTCCAGGGACACGTGAGTCCCGTCCGCGCGTCCTTACCTAGTCCTATTTACTACACACATATAAAGGATACTGAGATCTCACTGTGGAATTGTAACCCACAAATATACTCTACTAGTGCTTGTCGACTGATTCGCTCGTGTTTGGAGGAGTGCGTACCGCGCTTTTAATTTTTCAAAATTCATAATAGCTCAAACTTAAGTACCTCAAATTACTAATTTAAAAAAAGGATAAGTTACGTACCTACTTGTTTTTTCAATATTTCAATAATATACTAAGAAAACCTCCCGCGATTTTAATTGACAAATGAGCGCGAGAGTTGGCCGTCAGATGATACCAACCCATTTTCCGAGAGGTTGGTACTGTCAGCCAACAGTGTGAGCATCTGTGTGACTAGAAAGAGAAATAGATAAGGAGAACGCATCAGCTGTGCGCTTAACCTACAGTGTTGTGTATAAAGTGTTAATGTATTCAGGATAATAATGTTAATGTTGCTTATTACCAATGTATATAAAGTTAGCGAAACACTTCTTGCGAATGCTGTCCAAAGTTATTTTGCCGCTAATTATCCGTGAATTATTATTGAAATAATAAAATTTGCCGCTCGTTTATTTCAGAAGTTACAGGTTGTTTCGCTAACTTCATATAAAGTTAGCGAAATAACTTTTTAAATATAACAATTTTGAAAAAGTATGCATGCAGTAAATTGCCGTTAATTATCCGTAAAGAATTCGTGAAAGAATGAAGTTTGCCGCTCATTTATTTCAGAAGTTACAGGGTGTTTCGCTAACTTCATATAAAGTTAGCGAAACAATTTTTTAAATATAACAATTTTGAAAAAGTATGCATGCAGTAAATTGCCGTTAATTATCCGTAAATTATTCGTGAAAGAATGAAGTTTGCCGCTCATTTATTTCTGAAGTTACAGGATGTTATATAATGTAAGTTAATTATAGAAACTTTCTAAATGCGCAAGAAAAAGACAATATTATTAGCAATATTTTGTCTCTCTTAAACCTCTAAAAACTTATAAATAGAAAGAAAAAGAGGATGGGTTCTCTTTTTAGGATACAGGGTGTTTCAAAAAATTATTAAAAAAATCTTTAAAATGATATGTAAAAGTGAATATGCAGTAATTTTGTAAAAATTAAGTGCAAATAATCCCTGAAAGAAAGAAATTTGCCGCGCAACTATCTAAAAAAATACAGAGTGTTTTTCTTTTAACTTGTCGAGATAGCGACCAAAAAACAAAAAAATTGCTAAACGCGATATGTACTTTTTGTCAGTAAACCATCTCCGAATTAGTCGTGAAATAAGGAAAATTTCCTCTGTTCTCATTCTCAAGTTACAGGTTGTTTCGCTAACTTTCTATGGAGACAAAAAGTCACTAAAATGTAAAAGTGAATATGCAGTAATTTTCCGAAAATTAAGTGCAATTAATCCCTGAAAGAAAAAAATTTGCCGCGCAACTATCTAAAAAAATACAGAGTGTTTTTCTTTTAACTTGCCGAGATAGCGACCAAAAAACAAAAAAAATTGCTAAACGCGATATGCACTTTTTCTCAGTAAACCATCTCCGAATTATTCGTGGTAAAGAAAAATTTCCTCTGTTCTCATTCTCAAGTTATAGGTTGTTTCGCTAACTTTCTATGGAGACAAAAGGTCACTAAAATGTAAAAGTGAATATGCAGTAATTTTCCGAAAATTAAGTGCAATTAATCCCTGAAAGAAAAAAATTTGCCGCGCAACTATCTAAAAAAATACAGAGTGTTTTTCTTTTAACTTGTTGGGATAGCGACCAAAAAACAAAAAAATATCTAAACGCGATATGCACTTTTTCTCAGTAAACCATCTCCGAATTATTCGTGGAATAAGAAAAATTTCCTCTGTTCTCATTCTCAAGTTACAGGGTGTTTTGCTAACTTTCTATGGAGACAAAAAGTCACTAATATGCAAAAGTGAATATGCAGTAATTTCTTATTCCACGTATAATTCGGAGATGGTTTACTGACAAAAAGTGCATATCGCGTTTAGCTATTTTTTTTTTGTTCGCTATCTCGACAAGTTAAAAGAAAAACACTCTGTATTTTTTTTTACAAAATTACTGCATATTCACTTTTACATATCATTTTAAAGATTTTTTTAAATATTTTTCGAAACACCCTGTATCCTAAAAAGAGAACCCATCCTCTTTTTCTTTCTATTTATAAGTTTTTAGAGATTTAAGAGAGACAAAATATTGCTAATAATATTGTCTTTTTCTTGCGCATTTAGAAAGTTTCTATAATTAACTTACATTATATAACACCCTGTAACTTAAGAAATAAATGAGCGGCAAACTTCATTCATTCACGAATAATTTACGGATAATTAACGGCAATTTACTGCATGCATACTTTTTCAAAATTGTTATATTTAAAAAATTGTTTCGCTAACTTTATATGAAGTTAGCGAAACACCCTGTAACTTCTGAAATAAATGAGCGGCAAACTTCATTCTTTCACGAATTGTTTACGGATAATAAACGGCAATTTACTGCATGCATACTTTTTCAAAATTGTTATATTTAAAAAGTTGTTTCGCTAACTTTATATGAAGTTAGCGAAACCCCCTGTAACTTCTGAAATAAACGAGCGGCAAATTTTATTATTTCACGAATAATTCACGGATAATTAGCGGCAAAATATAAAATAACTTTGGACCGCATTCGCAAGAAGTGTTTCGCTAACTTTATATACATTTATTACCAAGGTAAGACGTCAGATGTAACACATCATATGCGACTACTGTAAGGCTCGCTCGTTTTTTTTCAGTTTGTGAGGACAATGCGCGCGGGCCCGGCTGCGATATACCTCATGCTTGATATCTATATCTATACTTGATAACTTTTTGGTGCGCAATAATGTGTTCTTCATGCGATACGTGAAAAAAGCATCAACTTTACAGGTTGGCCATACAGTGATGATGGTACCATGGTAAACTCTCCTATTGCATGTTGTCTATTACATCAGACGGTGGTAGAGTCATTTACTTATTTAACAATCAAACGAATCTTATATAAATAGGTACCATCATTATCTATAGCTGGTATTCGAACCCGGGACAAAATATACAAAGTATAGCTATAGTGTTATCAAACAATATAGAGATGTGAGTAGGACGTTTTGTGTCCTTGTGTTATCGCGTCCTGTTGTAATGTTCTACTCAACAATAATTAGATTACAATTACCGCCTTATAAAACACTGTACAAACTTATACAATGTTTTAATTTGTGGCCAAGTGGTTAAGACGTCTGGTATTAACTAGGCAGACAACTGGTTCCATTCCGAATCCCGGCCATGTACCAATGGTTATGTACATAATCTGACAAACCACACTAAATATACTATTTATCTCGACAGAAATAGACACTGGTTAGGTATAACCTCACAAATACCATCGGCTAAACAAGGGAGACGGTTTCGGGCGCTGTAATGCCACCCGTAAAGAAAGAAAAAAAAATTACATGACAATTACAAAATTATGTTATGAACCCCTCGCAGGTGAAGGCCTCCTCCAGAGATTGCCATTTGACTCTATCTTTGGCTATGGTCATCCAAGTATGTCCAGCAACCTTTAGAACGTCGTCTGCCCAACAAGTGTCGTGTCCCTGGCTGTCCTTTTCACACTATCACCACTTGTGACCATCTCTTCGTCTTGAAGTCAAAGATACATCAAATTTTTTATTTCATAACAGATTATTTCGTTCTGGGTTTCCAAAAAAGATAACAATAGGTATTACTTTTTCAGTCTGTTCCAGTATCATTTTTCATCTTTCTCTAATGTTTGAAGAAGTCCACATAGAGTCAGTGAAAGAATCCGTTAACATGATTGTAGAGTTTAATAATGCAATATCAGCATTCTAGTATCTCAACGCCATCGCCATCAATCTGTCTGGCAGACATTTAATACGAGAATTCCTTCAGATGACGCCATACTGTGCTAATACCTCCATAATATCTACATTACTCCTCATGATAGCAGCAGCTTAGAGATCAACACTCACACAAGGCTCCAGGTTCTATAACTTCTGATAGTCAATGACCGAGTGTACCCAGCGGAAGACCAGTCTCCCTCTTTTAGCCGATGTTATTTGTGAGGCTATACCTAACGCACTCGTTCGCACTAGCTATTTCTGTTCAGGTTTATTTAGATGGAAAATCCTCTATGTATACATAAGTTTTTAATTTAAAGAAACTATTGGTAGTTGGCCGGGATCGAACCGTGCCCGCCTAGTTATGTACCAGACGTCTTAACCACTCGGCCACCGACGACTGTTCCACTTTTTATTCCACCTTAATCCATTAATGTTTCCATTTTAATCCATAAGAGAGGGTTGTTTTGTATAGAAACAATCCTTTTCAAGTATTTGGTCTGATTTTCAGATTATTATTTTTACTTTATTTTTCCGGGAAGATCCAAGTAAAGGAACAAGTAGGAAAATTTATATCAAACATACTTATTTCTAACTAGCGTCCCGCCACCGGCTTCGCTAATATCGATTTACAACAATATACAAAACGCATTTAAATTTAAATTATAAATAACTAACTTATTCCTACAAAAATAAATATAATTCATGCTACCGCCGACTTTTTTGTACATCATTTTCACATAATTTTGCTATATCTCTGAGTAGCATACTGTTAATGCTCAGCTCCTAAATATGATAGGCATTTAATACTCGTAGACCTTCCTCTTGAATCAATTTATCAATATATATCCGTCCAGTAGTTTTAGAATTGGAGCAAATGAGACAGACAGACGTTGGTTCCTCAGAGCTTATTATACCAATATACCTACTGCAAAATTGTGTGTTTACGATTAGTGTCGCCAAAGACCTTGACCATACAAATGGTCACCGAGGGCTGTCCCCGAAACACCTTCGAAATTGACATATTTCGATATTATATAAAGGAATATGTTAATTGATTTAAATATACTTTGTTGTGTTTAAATCACAATGTGTTATTTTTAGGCATGTAAATATTTCCAAACGTCATAGCCGTTTAAGAGCAGTAGACAATTAAAGCCAAAAAACACCATTCCATTATTATTATTTTAAATATTAAAGTTTTGCTCTTACAAAATAATATTTTTTAGTATTTGTTGTACTTAAATTAATAATTACTACATAATTTTTTTAAACATTTTAGTCCATTATTCCAGCGGATTTGAGGACACTATAATCACCTTAAAAGTAGGTACGATTAAAGAAAGCAGTGCATTGTGTTAGTAATTTTGTGCAACCTTCTTGAATAGCCAGTGTTTTAAAGTTATTGTTTTATAATGTCACAGAAGGAGCCTTTCATTTTAATGTGCTAACTAGAAATATGGCTGTGAGCAATTTTATAGCAGTTATTGTGGCCTGGAAAACTTTGTGACTCTAACTACCTCATGTTACCTCATGTATTTTATAATACTACTTTCGTGGTAGGTAGGTTAGATCCGTCCGTCTGTCTGTGCCCTTTTCACGAAAAAACTAATGAATTTTGTTGCGGTTCACTATTAGATAGGTTGATTGATCGGGAAGGTTAAACATGGACCTTTCATGTTTCGGAGCTGGCTGGGGGAAAAGACAGTCCTAGCAAGTTTTTATGGCGTATTCTGTTTAATCTGTCAGAGATATAACAAATAAAAATGAAGGTTTAACGCTAACGTGCTCTCATGGAATGCAGGTCGATTTATTAGGTAAAATCATAAATAAAAAAAACAACATTTTTAAATACTTTTTAAAATAGACTCGAATAATTCGCACCGTTAGTTCAACTGAACTCCAACAGATGGGAAAATAATCTTCCAAATGGAGTATTAAACATTAACTTTAATACAGTATTAGGGAAGATATGGCTTACCGACAAAAAAAAATAGAGAAATAATATATCGATATGAAACAAAACGAACGATCGATAGAAGTGGTGCTCCATCCTCTCTGCCTACCTCTTTCGGAAACAGGCGTGAAGGCATGTGATATGATGAATGTTAATCTGTCCATCCCTTAGAAGCATAAGTGTGTGTAGATAGAACAAGACCGCGTTAGTGCGCCAACAGAAAGTAGGTCATTACCGCGGGATCAGGAACAAAACTGTTATAGGGAACTACAGGAATATGCTTACCTTGACATACCCCGTCTGTGAGGAGTTCATTCATACAAACAGACAAATAAACAGTTTTAATGGACAAGAAGTCAGGGTTTTAATCTATCTATCTATCATCGCGTCTTTCATCCCAAGAAGGGTAGGCAGAGACAATCGAATGATATTTGTTACGATCCTAACATACCTCTTTCGCTTATTAACTGACTTCCAAAAAAAGTAGGATGTTTTTTCTAATGTATGTATGGACATCGATTACTCAACTTGTAAGTCAATTTTTCTTAATATCTCGATGAAATATATTCAGATTTTGACGACTTATTTTTTTAAGGATATAATAATTTCTCGACATTATCTCACAGACATATGACGAAAATCGGTTCAGTAGTTTTTCAGAAATTCAGTAATTTGTCTCTGTTTACTGCTGAAAATTATATCAGAGAAAAGCCTTAGCAACAGTTGCTATAGCTAATTTTTGTATCGACGGTGGTCTAGCGGCAAAGGTATGCTGCACATGGTTCAAATCCCATCCACGGCAGTTTTTTTTTTCCATCAATATTTTTTTATTTGTGTTATTATTTGTCTCTCAGGGCAGCAAAATCACTTAAAAGGGAAAAATAAACCTTTAAAAAAAAGTGTATTGACTTCAAAAATTTGCACTGAAAATTAAGAAATAATAAATATTTCGTCGTAGAATTTGATGACGGTTGGTGCCAAATTAGAAACAACTTAGTTCCCAAATTCACTAATGTATCTAGACAATTCATTAGGAACCTACGATCATCACATACAAACATAGATACTATTGAACAGATATTTATCTTCTTAGTTAGATGATTACTTAATCTTGTATCCTAATTTGGCACCAACCGTCTACAAAATCATACTTTTAATATTTCTATTTATCAATATATTTTTATATGTTCAATAAAAGTACATCTAGGTCGTCCTCTGCCAGCATTTCCTTTCACTTCAGCCATATAAACCTTTCAACGTGTTCAAACCAGTAAAACTACTTTTCTTTATTTTAGTCACAATATCGAGATTTTAAATTCTGCTGAAATGACGCTTGAATGCAGAAAAGGAAGAAAGTAAATTTTCTATCCCTCGGGGTAAAATCAACCCCTAACGGATGTTAAGCTCTCTCTCCCCTTCACCATTTGTTGATATCTCAATGAGAAAACCCACAGATAGCCGATCGTTTGTATAGCAAAAGTTTTAGGGGGTGCGCATGGCTAGAACTAAATGATTGTCTTATTCGCTTTCAGCACTATATGTTTATATTTTTGATGTGTACCATCTTTCCTCTCGCTTTCCTGTGGGAGTGATTTCGTGAAAAGGGACGGAAGTGTGTAACAGGAAGCCGGGGAAGCGCGCGCTATTTAATTTGACAAATGAGTGCAGGTAGTAAAGTTAGCCGTCAGATGGTACCAACCCATTTTCCGAGAGGTTGGTACTGTCAGCCAACAGTGTGTGCGTGTTTGTGACGAGAAAGAGAAAGGGAAATAGAGAAAGAGAACGCATCAGCTGTGCGCTTAAGCTACAGTGCTGTGTATAAAGTGTTAATGTCTTCAGGATATGTTAATGTTGCTTATTACCAAGGTGAGATGTCAGATGTTACACATCATATGAGACTACTGTTTTGCTTTAACATTATTTAATAACATTCAGCCGTAGACAGACAATCGATAGTTATGTATGTTGTCTAACCCCCCCCCCCCCCGACCCGGTCAGCTTGCGTGTATGTGTGAACTAAACGATCCAGCTGAGTCATATCTGACGTCAGTTTGCTGAAAAATCATGTTCGTAAAGTAATATTACTATATAATGTGATAGTCAGTGTTCGACCAAAAACAATATATAGAACAGATGTGACTGGAAGAGAACATCAGAAGATAAGCAACTACAGGACAAGTTAGGGCTGAAATATAGTTGTATTTGAAAACAGTAGAATTAAATAAATGCCTTTTAAAAAAGTGTACAGAGTTCAAAAGTGTGCTTTCCGAAAGCAAATACAAGTCACTATAAAAAAAAATACACAAATCGCTTCAAGTGCCTATAAAATTTTAAAAGTTCTCGATCCCATCATCAGATCCTGACCAGATGACCATGGGACCACCTGGAAAGTATAACCTTTCAAACAAAAAAAATCGGTCCAGGCGTCTTCAAGTAATCGGGTAACATACATAAAAAAAGATTCCGACGAATTGAGAACCTCCTCCTTTTTTTGAAGTCGCTTAATAAGGTAACAAAATAATAGAGATTATATGATATCTTCTAACTTGTGCACAACTTCATAAAGTGGAATCAAAAGCTTAGGTACCTATACAATAACTCTTGTCTTATTACATCGTGTGCGAGATATTATGTACCGAGGGTGGTCACATAAGGAGCCGCTATATTACCAATATCCTAACTACACTATATTAAATAAATAAATCTGTTACCCGACCCTTATATGCCCAGTATTCCCTGAATTCACTAAAATCTTGATTTAAGGATTGGTCATCGTTACCAAAGGAAATATAAGAAGTTTTTGATAACAAGTAACCGAAATTAATATGAAAAGAAATCAGAATTTCATTGGTCATTTTGCTATGGACTATCACGGTTAACTAAAGTAAGAGGGGTAGACAATGAAACACATTCACGCTTCGTATCTTGTCCTCATGATATTTTATTTACTTGTTAGTTGGTACCAAATGCCAAAGCAGTTCTTATTAAGTCCTGTTTTTAGTGGCCCGGGCGCCCCCCAGGCAATAACAATAACAATTGTTTAGAACCGTATGTCAGTACTACACGTGTTAAGAGGTTTATGTTATCAGAGTGATTAGATAAAACAATAGACAAATCCATAGAGAATATAACAGGTGCATCACAGCCGCAGACAGAGAACTATTTCGAAACGGGCAGAGCCGTGAGGGAAGGCTTATAGTAGGGTGACAGGTTGATACTGTGTTTAAGAATAAAGGATATTTAGTGGAGCATTGAGAAAATATTACAGTCCAGGTAAATGAGATAATTGTATGTGGAGACGAGTACGAATCTTTGAGAATGTTCATTGAAAGTGAACCGTCTACGATCACAGCATTGTCTGTGTTGTTTTAAAACAATTGCACTAGTTGTTTGTAAGGTTGGATAGTCTCTGAAACTTCTGATCCGATTCTGAAAATTTTTTCACTAATAGGAAGCTACATTATCCCTGAGTGCTATATTCTAATAGTCCGGTTGTTATAAAGCTACAATATATCCATATATGATAAAACTTTTTCAATGTCCATACATTGGCAAAGCCGGGACGGAACCTATAATAATATATGACTTAGTTCAGGGAAAACCCCACAAAATCGTTTCAAATAAATGGTAGACAATTAAGACTCGTAATTTACTTCCAATGAAATTTATTTGGGTTCTAACAGTTAACTAGAAAACTTTTAGTATCGGATCGCAACCCACAAACATTAATCGATCCGATTTTATAAAAACTTTGTCTTAAACTTCTCGATAAATCGACTTACACGAAGCCATTTACTAACTATTGACATATTATAAAACAAACCATGTCTGTCTGTCTGTGACCGCCTCACGCAAAAACTACTGAACCGATTTAGTTGTGGTTTTTACTATTAGATAGGTTGATTCACGAGGAAGGTTTACGAGTATTAAACATGGACTTATCATGTTTCGGAGCTGAGTATTAACAGTATAAGTTAATCAAGTCGGAGTAAAAGTTAGCCCCAGCGCGTTTTCATGGCGTATGCTATTCCGTCAAAGATATAACAAAATTATATAGGAAATAATTGTGAAGAATAAAATGATCAAGAAAAAAGTTTGTAGTGGACGACCTAGGTGTACTTTCATTGACCATATATAAAATCTATTGGTTGAAGACAATGCTAAAAGTATGTATGAAAGGTGTGATGAATACAAAAGAGTCGAAGGAGATATGTCAGAATCGTAGCAAATGATAATCGATAGTCTCTGTCTACTTCTCATGAAATAAAATACGTGATGATGGATAAATAGCTTATGTACAGTCCAAAGTTCAAGTATATACATATGTTGAAATACATATTTTATTATCTGTGGATACCACTTATGAAGGTATTTCAGGTACTTTTTCAGACCTAAAAATAAGGACAAAGTAGTTCGCTTTCAGGTTTTCAGCAAAGTGGAACATCAGCACGATATTAGGTTAAATAAGTCCAAACACAAGCAAATTCCCATTTAGCTTAACATAATCCCCGAGAGCACTTTACAATCACGGAACATAATATAAGCTGCACCTCTGGTAAACTTCATATGAGATAACAATTTGCAAACATATATATATATATATATATATTATGTTCACACCTTATTTCCTTTAGGGTAGGCAGAGACCAAAAATATCCACTCGCCAAGATTCTAGTACACCTCAAATCCACCTTTTCATGCATGCTCTTAGATTTTTATTTCCTTTTTATTTTTAAATTTCACTAGTTTGCTCAGTGATATAATTTGCAATTATAATTAAATAGGCTTAAAGGCTTTTTCATCTAAATATACCTCAACAGAACTAGCCACTCGTTAGGTATAGCCTCACAAATACCATCGGCTAAACGAGGGAGACTTGGTCTTCCGCTGGGTACCCTGGGACCGTAACAAGGTTTCGGGAGCTGTAAGACAACCCGTGAAAAAAGACAAAAATAATTAAATGTGTTGAGTTAGATATTAAGATTTCTGTACAGGTTTTACTGAAAAACCTTGCTGGGACTAAACACACTCGTTAGGGCACGTACACAAAGGCAGTCGGTTGTCTCCTGTCTGCATTCGACGAGTCGGCGCGAAAATATCCGTGAAGATAGCGTAATGTACGGAGTTACACTCCAGACACTTGGCGAATAAGAGCTAAGCCGAAAAGAGAGTTATAGTACGTCACACTTTGATAAATTTGAATCGCAAATAGTGTCCTACTTTAGTTACCACAAACCAATTACTAAAATTAAATGTACTGATTAACTTTATAATTATATAGTTTATATTTTTATAATAATTAATAAATGATTATTTTCGTAACCTAAAAAAAAATTATTAATTACAAATTTTATTACTATTCCTTAATTATTATTTTTTTCATTTAATTACTGTCAAACATTTTATTCAACTCAATTTATTTCATTGTGCCTGTTATTTAATACTTAACATATAGCATCTGCCTTTGTGTACGTGCCCGTACGTAGCATCAAAAAATGTTAGTTGAGGCCTGGTGCCGGTAAAACCACAGAACACGGAGAAAATGTCGGTAGATGCCGATAGAGGCACACTGTTAGAGGTGTCATTTTTCTTCGGATCTACATCCGGAATCTTATTTTTTTTAAATGAAACAGTCTATGACTTTCTGAAATAATATAGCTTTATTACACTTTTCAAATTGGTACAGTATACATTTTACAAAAAAACTCACATTCTCTCTTTTGTAAGATTAGTATGGATGCGGTCTTAATTAAGACATTTGAGCCCATCTATTGAACGGTGTACCCCGTTTACAGCTACAGTAACAACATTTTTGACGATCCTGTAAAATGTTTAACGGTTTCTAATCCGAAATAAACTTTACAATCGACAAACATAAAGTTTCAATTCGCGCGGGAGCTGACTGCTGATGCCAGTACCTAACCTACCAAATAGCGGCAAACAATAGCAATATATAACAACTTTGTCATTTCTAGGTCTGAATTAATGAACTTTTGTTTTATTGATTGATATTAGCGTAATACCCCAACTAATATTATAAATGTGGAAGTGTTTGTTTGTTTGTAATTATTTTATGTCACAACAGACCAACGGGATTTTTTTGGACAGGAATATTTGTAGGGAAGAGAGTGACAAAAACCCACCAGACTCGGCCGATATATCACCGAAAATTTTCGGTTCGGCCGGTCATCACAATATTCGTGTAATGCATGTGTATGTGTGTGGACAGTATCTGTTGAAATCGACCACAGATACGATGATTTGAAAACGGACAGAGAACTGTTCGTACAAGAATTGGATGAGTCTGTGGTCAATTTCGGTGGATCGGCCGTGTGAGCACCTTTAGGCCGCTATTTATTCTAGAAATCCTTCGGGATGAAATCTTATGACAAATTAAAAAAATCTACGGGCAAAACCGGAGGGGAAAGCTAGCATAAGTTGATTACAAAATGAGGTCTGAAGCCACACCTCTCCCGGGCGGGTAGCGCCACCAGCCCACCACCCGTGCACTATGTTCACTGCACAGTGCACATCTAAAACAAAACCTTTTGTGCTTCACTACGGCAAGCTATAATCAAAGCTACGCTCCAGCTACAGTTTTGTGGTTATGTATGCTACAATGTATAATAGATCTGGGAGGGAATTCGCTACAAAATGTACTAGTTCAAACTTCTAAATATCTGGCAGTTCATTATAATTATCTAGTATAGCATCATAACAGGAGCGCCGACTCCGTGGGTGCTCGGGGGCTCCAGCACCCACGAGAGGAAAATAGAGGAAAGGTAGAAGAAGGGAGAGCATAACCCACTAAACTGAGATGAGCATGTCGAGCATCCACGAGGTTTTCTAGAAGTCAGCGCCTATAGGCAGATCTATCTCTGATTTAGCGTAAAAAGATCTTAAAACAATACAAAATACACATAGCCGATTGGAGATCAAACCCGTATAGGGATGCGAATTCCGTCTTCACAACTAAAAGGCATATCATAACATGTGTAAATTGAAAGTGGGATAAGATAAGACACAACCGCCAAGTAATTTAGCTAAAATCACAAGTACATTCAACATTGTAATAACATTCTGTACAAATAGGTTATTTACATTAAACTCCCGGTCTAGAATCTAGGTTAAAATCTAAAATAATTTAAAGCTCGAAAAGTAAATCAGTTCATGAGCGTGTCATACCTACAATGATGTCACTCTAACACGCCTTGTTGGTTGTTGGTTCAACTTTTAATTTACCAAATCGTAATCAAATCATGTACTATTTTGGGATTTCTAAAAGTGGGTCATCAACCTATCTGTCACGCCTTTACGCCTTTTATCCCAAGAGATATAGATACAATCGAATGCCATTTGCTACGATCCTGACATACCTCTATCGCTTCTTTTATATTCATCATACCTTTCATACATACTCGGCGATTATATGTACTTTTAATATTGCCTTCGATCAATATTTTTTCTATAATAATATATATGTCGCCGCCAAATGGTTCTAACAGATTAGACAGCATAGGTACGCCTTGAAATCGCACTGGGGCCAACTTTTTTACCGACTTGATTCACTAATACTGTTAATACTCAGCTCCTAAACATGATAAGTCCATGTTAAATACTCGTAAACCTTCCTCGTGAACAAAGCTATCTAATCGCGAATACCGCAACAAAATTCATTCAGTAGTTTTTGCGTGAGGCGGTCACAGACAAACAGACTTTGTTTTATATTTAGGTAGTATAACTTCTTTAAATAACTTAAGTAATATGTATCGTATAGTTAGAATGCAGTTTATCGCGGCCATATCAAGGACATAAGAGCCGGTCCCTAAGAGATAATCCTTAATCAATATACACCTTTAGCCCCCTTTGACCTTTTCAATAGCTAAATCCCATTTAAGGGCGCGGCAGGTTACATATTAAGCAACCTTAACGTCAGCTAGAAATACTATTACATACCCAAGGCCACCCCACATAATTCGCAGTGCCTTCCTCGTGACCTTGAGGGGGGAGGGTTGAAATATTAAAATGTTATGTAATTTGTAGGCAATTCGGTACTGCAACTTTTAAATTCAGCATGTAAAGTAGTTACATATTCTAGTAGAAAATTTACGAAATGTAGCGAAAAATCAGTAGAAAAGAATGCAGATTCCTAAAAAATGAAGGAGTAATACAAAACCGTCTACCAAATAAACTTCGAATTCGTGAGATTATAAGACTGCATATTTGCATCATGACAAAATCCATTCATAAGTAAGTAAGCCAGTTCCTGCTACATTTTGGTATTATAAAGATATTTGGCTGCGATGAGCGTAATTTGGCAGTTGAGCAATCACTAATACGTTTTGGTCGACAGTAGATTTTCATTGTGAATTTTCATGAGCTTTCACCACAAAAGCTTTTATTTTTTCTCTATTTTGACAGTTAACTCTGTCTGTCTGTCTATTACGCTTTCACGGCTAAACTACTGAACCGATTTTGATGAAATTTGAGAGAGCTTGAACCCTAGGGAAGGATATAGGTTTATGAAAGTTAGTATACAACCTACAGTGCATATGAAGCGTGTACATATACATCAATTGAGCAGTTAACAAAGCGTAATAAATAACCACACGTCTAGGTACTAACAATAAGTCATACAATAGGACGACGTAATTGTCTGTGAAGTTGTGCTTGCTCTCTCGTGATCGGAATATGGAACATCGCATATTACCACACACCTAGCTCATATCTTACGTTAATGTGTCCTGATTGATTCATCACCGTCAAGTCGAAACCAATGAAGCCTTCAATTTAAAATTCAAACCCTTAGGCCATAAGGCTGGGAAATCGTTTTGATTTGATTTATTTGAAAGTTAGCATATATAAACACTTCAGCTTTTTCGCAAATTCAACCCCTAAGGAGAAAATATTACATACTTTAGTAGGATTTACTTGCATAATAACATACATTAATATTGAAACAATATAGCTACCGTTTTAAGAAAAAATGTAAGTAGGCTAAAATACAGGCTGTTACTTTTATATTTTAAACAAATATTACAAGCGAAGCTGAGTGCGGAAGGAAGGTTGTACAAGTATCAACAAATTGAAGACAGCTTTATTTATCTATCATCACGCCTTTTATCTCAAGAGGGGTAGGCAGAGACAATCGAATGACATTTGTTACGATCCTGACATATCTTTACATTACCTTTCATACATGCTCGGCGATTGTGTGTACTTTTAATATTACCATAGATCAATACATTTTTTATATATTCAATATCTATAAATACGCTGTCTATTTGTGAGAAATATTAGCAACTCACGATTTCAAAAGAAAATCCATACTTTGTAATTAAAATGAATAAACATAAATAACATTGTCCATGTAATTTAAACATAAATGAGTCAATAAGTTATGTAATCAGAGTTTTCCATGAAAGCTCTGCTAAGTCTTTAATTTTCTCTTGCGCCGCCATCAAATAAATTACCTATTCATTAAATTGAAGTGTTATTTCTATTAAGTAAGATTCAGTTGAGCTTTGGGCTTCTCGTTGCTATATTTTAAAAACAAAGGTTGAAATATTCTATTACACTATATGGTTTGTATATAGTGTAATAGAATATTTCAACGATCCGGGTTCTAATGCCAGATAGGATACATATTTGCATAAGTATTTTTTAGTTTAGTGTTATTAGAGACGACTAAAAGTGCCCAAAAGTCGCGATCAAAATCTATCTATGATATCTGCAAATCTCATGCAGAGATGCAGGTGTATATGTACAAGTAGCATGACTATGTCGGGCTGGTACGGCTGCCTACGAAGCGTAATCAGGAAATATAGCAATATCCTACAAAATTACGAATTCGTTTTTGCTACTGAAACGATGGGACCGTGGAGTTTGGAAGCCAAAACTTTTTACAAAACTTTAGCTAAGATGGTCATCAATACTAAAGCTAACCCAGGAGCTCGTGTGTTCTTGTATATTGCAACGTATAAGTTTACCCATCCAACGGGGGAACGCAGCTAGCGTCTTGGGTACTATGCCGCATGACTCTCTGGAGAAATGTTATAATATACGAGTAGTTTTTTAGATTTTAATTTAATTAAGTAATATTAGTTTGATGTTTATATTTAATTTTAAGGTTTTTCATATTGTTATGTGTAAATAACTTATATAATAAAAATGAGTAGTATAGGTATATAAAATAATGTTACTATTTATGTAGATGTTCGTTGTAACACATACCTGAAACAAAATACATTACATTTATTAGTAAGCAAATCAAACTTGAACCTTTCAAACTTATATAAAAAAAACATAAAGTAAAACCTCTCTGTATACCTAGTAATACTGTAAAATTACTGAAAACAAAAGTTACCAAGTAAGCTAAATTTCATTTGATTTTTTTTCAGTACGTAACAATGTTATCAAGATATTACGATTTCAATTTGTCATGGAGAAATAACCGGAACTTTTGAGTGCATACTCGACATACGTAGGTATAATATTCGTCGGAAAGGGAGATGTGAGCATGAGGGTGAAGGCTTATTTGTACTATTTCGACATGGGGTATATTTTTATACCCCGGTGGATTGTGTATAATATAATATTTTTATACACAACAGAACAGGTTGTTTATAATAGTTTGCAATGCGGAGAGACGGTATTGATCGCTGATGCGCCACTGTCCAGGGAACCACCCTACAAAGTTGCATCTTAAAGTTTTTGTAAACATATTTTTTAAGACTCACCCTGGATATCGTCAGTTTTCTCACCCCCAGCATAGTTACAAGTAGCACTATTTACGGCACAAATTAATTTCAGTTTATTCAGGATACATGAACAACGCTCTCTGATTAAAAGTGAACCAAAATTATTATGCATTTAGTTAGTATCCAGTTCATTAATATTATCATAAAATTTTACTTCAAATTAGTTTTGTGTTCCCCATTAAAATGTTACCGATTTGATTATTTTTAATTACTTTGGTCATTTACACAATCAATACTTTACTAATTAATATACTTCATTAAAACTAACAAGAACATAAACCTCATTTTTTAAACTTATTAACCCAATGTACTCTGCTTTTTGGTACATATATTTACGAGTATTTATTAAACGATTTAGATTTATTTGACCCCAAACTAAGATACCCTGTCTGTACCATGGGTACATCATCAGACAAATAACTGCAACTGTTTGGGTCGTGGACCCACTGGTATTACTCACCATCGGTTTCGTAGGAATGTTAACGATGCGTTACCCATACTGAAACCCTATTGATTATTTAAAGTTAACAAGTTCTGTTTCTAATCATCACATCCCTACATAGCATTACAACGCATGTCTGTCCGTCTGTAATCTCGAGACCCCACAGTAATATGATTTAAGAAAGGTGTCTGGGTGTCTGTGTATCAAAAATTGCCATATCACTGTATTACTAAAGAAAGTCCAGGAATAAATAGATAAGCAATGAGCAAAACATACGTACTGTGTTTTTGAGTTATGTGTAGTAGTACACATTATGGTCAAACTAAATAATACCAGGTCAAAGCAAGCCCACATCGCTATTTGGACGGCTATAAACGAATGTGATCACGTAGGTATAACAAGTTTAGTCCGCTGTCACCATAAGCGCTGTAACATCGGCCACTATCAGCAGAGGTCCACCCTATAGGTCCCAAACTAATAGCCACAGGGTCCCTCACACCTCCCTAAATTTTGCACCGTTCGTCAAATTTAACAAGGTGCGACAATTTGAAAGATTTTCGGGATTCGATGAAACTAATATTAAACTCGAAATTGTGTTTGTTTCTTTGCCCTTCTTACGGTTACGTACCCAAAGGGTAAAAACGGAAACCCTATTACTAAGACTCCGCTGTCCGTCCGTCTGTCTGTCTGTCTGTTCGTCTGTCACCAGGCTGTATCTCATGAACCGTGATAGTTAGACAGTTGAAATTTTCACAGATGATGTATTTCTATTGCCACTATAACAACAAATACTAAAAAACAGAATAAAATAAATATTTAAGGGGGCTCCCATACAACAAACGTGATTTTTTAATACTTTTTTACGCCGGTTTTTTTTAATACTGTAACAGTCTAGCGTCAGTAGTAGTAATTTCGCTTTTTTTGTAAAATATAGGTACTGTTTTAAAGTATAATTTAGTGTTTAATAGACGTGATTAATTATGGTTAATGCAGTTCATGGTGCAGTGCCAAAAATCCACAGAATTACACATTTGTCACGGACACTGATGTTTAATTTTTTTTAGTCTCGTTCTAATCGCATCATTACCAATCTAATAGAGCGCCAGCATACTACATCTATGTTGTAAAGAGAGCAAGTTTAAAGTGGTGGTATGCGCCACTTTAACACTGACCTAAGTAGTAAGTAGGACATGGAGAGTGGAGACACAGGAGGAAGGTAGTGTTACGAGACAGTTGGCAACTCTCCAACCTTATATGCACGGCTATTAATCTCATACTATCGTGTTGTCGACTTAGATTCGTTTACTTTAAACTCTCTCTCTCTAACTTGTAATAGATGCCATGTGGAAGCCCAGCGGTATAATGATATCATAGAGTAAGTAGCAATCACTACACTTTAATAAGAGTCGGGACTGCCATACATTGAAATAAATTAAACTTGCGGCCGAAAGTTACTGCCAACCTAACAACATTAAGGATTACTTGACTGTGGATTGGTACAGAAATATTTGCTATCTCTGTCATCTGTATATGGAGTGAAAGAGATGGCGATACGACGCCATTAGTATTACTTAAATTTTTAATAGCCCTAATTTTTTGTTCGAAATTTAATGATATAGTAACAGCAGGGCGTTAGAAACTGCGACGGATTGCATATACTTCCTGTCAAAACGCAATTAAGTCAACAGACGCTAGCACCCATACAATTTTTGACAATTATTTTTATACTAGAAATGTCAAATGATTATTAGAAACGACACGCCTTGGTGGAAAGCGCACGCGCCGCGAAGACGTGTTGGGGAATCCAGTTTAATCCCGTCCGTGCTGTGATGGTTGTGATTAGTCAGTGATTAATAGGACATAACATCACGGCCGGCGGGAGCATTCTACCTACCGATTATCGGCTTATTGTTACTGTGACGTCTATAATACTTGACATTGGCGGAATCATCAAGACCCTGATGGAGCCATTTTGAAAAAAAATAGAATAGAATAGACTGGGTCAGTTGTTTGCAATTTGCGTCCGATTGTTACAGCGATCTAATTAACGAATTACCGTCGCGCGACTGGTTGTTAGTTGAAAATAATTAGCTGATAAAGTTGCCGATCCCAATAACAAAACAATTATATGGGCAATACGAGTATAAGCGTATTGACCGCATCCGGAACGGTGTAATTAGAGAAAAATGCGGAGTGAAAGATGATATTGTGAATAAAATGACGAAAAGTAGTTTACGCTGGTTTGGAAACGTTTAAAGAATAAAGGATAAAAGATTGACTAAAAAGGTTTATATGGCTGCAGTGAAAGGAAATGCTGGCAGAGGACGACCTGAACATACAAAAATGTATTGATCGATGGAAATATTAAAAGTACACACAATCGCCGAGTATGTATGAAAGGTATGATGAATAATAAAGAAGCGAAAGAGGTATGTCAGGATCGTAACAACCGGAATTCGATTGTCTCTGCCTACCTCTCTTGGGATGAAAGGCGTGATAACAGATAGATAGAAACGAGTATATCGTTATTCAATTTTAAACATTATTTATCATGTGAATCCTTGCAGCAATTTTATTTAGTAAGGTTTTGTTACTTATAGTAAAGTACCATTACGCTGAGTTGGAAAAAGTGAACAGGTAGTGAAAAGATCTCTAATTCACGTAATACATGACCATCCCTAGAATGAGACGAGATTCTGACATTGAAAATATAGCACATAAAAGTGTTTGCGATAGTTAATTAATGTTAATAGGTAATTAGTTATACAGTATGTTAACGTTGAAGCTGTTATGTTTGTTTTGTACTTAGCTCTGCGATGTATCCCACTAAAGCAGAAAATTGGAGTATGCTCATCATTATGGTGGTAATTGGTTTTATTTATTGCATTGCTAAAGCAACGTATGGTCGAATATTGCTAAACTGTGATAGTTTATTTCAACATAACATACATAAATGCTCACGCCTTATAGGGTAGGCAGAAACCAAAGATATCAGCTCGTTACACCCCTTTCGCCTTAGTCAAATCCATACGCAACTTTTCATGTTTCGAAGAGATTTCTGATGCTTTTTATTTCCTATTTTAATGTCACTAATTTCATCACTGAAATTATTATATACCTTGATTTTTTTCATATATTTATATTGTAGGCTATTTCAAGGTTGGCCAGTCTAGACCACAGATCTGTATTTATATACGATGACTAATGACATTAAACCAAACAAAGCAGATTAAGAAGATCTGCACCAAACCCAGAACTTCAATATCAAAGTATCTGGTCAATGTTCTCTTATCCTCGTGTCCATTTTGAAACCTTATGACTACATCAACGAGAACAGACCACTTAAATATTGACAGCACCATAAAAAGTGACATCCAATAGACGTAAAAAGCGGACTCTCTTATCGACACACATTATTCATTTAACTGTTTAGTCTACAACCCCCAATATTTATTACTCTCTGGATAACCGCCAACTTTACCATGTCAAGTCCAAAACATGACCCAGCCTTAACCTAGTCTAGTGTCTAGTACTTATTGCTTACTAGACCTACTACTAAATATACAATACAGGCTGTCCCATTTGGGGAACTGCCTTTACAGTTGAACATAGTCAATTTTACTTAAATATAGCTGAGATGGGAATCGCATATGCTAAGAATAAAAGTCTTTTATTGTGAAAATTAATCAAAAACTTTATGCCTACAAATACCTAAAGGAAACCCATGTTTCCACCTTCTGTAAAATATGCTGTCTTCAAGAATTTTAAAGAATGTACCTACTTTACCTTCGTATATGAGACACCTGTACGAGTACCTATCACACCTACTTGTTATCACACCCATCTTCAGCTGCTGCAGGCTCCGAAACATATGATCTGATGGAAGTCTTATATGACGTAGGTGTGATGTGAAAAAAGATATACAAATCATGGATAAAATACCGGCCAAGTGCGAGTCGGACTTGCACACGAAGGGTTTCATACACTCAATAGTATGCACTAAGGTCAGACCTATTTCTTGTATGGGGACTCCCTTTAATTTTTAACTATTATTTATTTTTATTATTTGTTGTTATAGCGGCCATAGTAAAGTAATACACACTCTGTGAAAATTTCAAATGTCTACCTACTACGGTTCAAAAAATACAGTTCTGTGACGAACGGACGAACAGCCGAGCCTTAGTAACTTACGAAACTTAGTCAAACATAAAACAAGCGTGGTCTTGGTAACTCCATGAATATTTAATCTGAATCTAAGCTTTCAAAGTGTACGTCATACCTCTTTCAGCGACCACACATCGTGTACATGACTTAAGAGTGAGAAAAACAACTTTTTCAATGTCACCTTTAAAAAATGTATCAAACTATCTTCGTCGGTATTTATTGCAACCGCTTATCCATAGTAAAAATATTTGACTATTTACAAAACCTCGAACATTATTATATTGCTTCCTGGATAACAGCCAACAACATGGTATGTCAAGTCTAGAAAGATGTGACCCAGCCTTAACCTAGTGTAGTCCGTCTAGCCATAGTGTTTCAGGAGAAAGTAAGTGTTTACAAGCAAGTTTTGGCAACATTCTATGGGGATGAAACGATGCCAACATTCTAGTATCAAGATCGCGAATTTAATATATAGTTCAATGTCATGGGTCGATGAGATAATATTCTTGGCTGTATCCAAAATTGTTCAAACTTGTTGCAATATTTATTTGAAGTTTTCTTTTGGTAAGTTTTGATTGAAGTACTAACAAGTTCACGACCCCTTGAACGCTCTATAACGCCTTGGGGGGTCGTGTCCTTTGGAAAACACAGGCACAGGTGTATCCTAACTAAATATAAACCTGGAGTACACGTTCATTAGAGACTTGGAAGATCTGATGATGAACTACAGGTTCCACTTGAACTAGTAGAGATATAGAGAAATTCCAACTTTTCTAGCGTCGGTGGTCGGCTCACAAGTTTGTTGTATGGAAGCCCCCTGAAATATTTATTTTATTCTGTTTTTTAGTATTTGTTGTCATAGCGGCAACAGAAATACATCATCTGTGAAAATTCCAACTATCTAACTATCATGGTTCATGAGATACAGCCTGGTGACAGACGGACAGACAGACAGACGGACGGACAGCGGAGTCTTAGTAATAGGGTTTCCGTTTTTACCCTTTGGGTACGGAATCCTAAAAACTATGTACATTATCCAACAAATGGTACAAAGAGGCTTTTCCTTCTACTTACCTCAACAGAGATAGCTAATCGTTAGGAATAGCCTCAAAAAAAACTTCAGCTAAATGAGAAAGACTAGGGCCGGCTACGACTCCCGGGATCTGTACGCCCCTCCCCAGCCCCGTATTCTCGTGAGGTAAATCTCCAGTGTCTGTCGGCACCATAAATATAGTTGAATAGTCCCTATACCGGTACGTTTGTTTTAATGAGGTTTCAACGAAATGAGATTAATAAAGATAACAATAGATTAGATACCACATTGTACACATAATATTTATACCTGTATATTATATACAGAGACAGACAAACACAGATATTGTTTATATGTGGATTTTAATATATACATACATAACAATGTTTTTATTTAGAGTTTGTCTACGATACCATGCTAGGTTTAGTTTACGAGTAGCATCAGATGTTGTCATTTTGTTACATTTATATTAGATTTGTTCATTGCCTTTTAAAAAAGTGTACCGATATCAAAAACTATGCACTGAAAAGTGTGCATTCTGAAAGGAAATGCACAAGTCACTAAAAAAAAATACCCAAATCGCTCCAAGTGTGCCTATAAAATTTGAAAGTTCTCGATTTCTCCAGGATACCATCATCAGATCCTGACCTGATAACCATGGGACCACCTGGTAAGTATACCCATTCAAACAAAAAAAAATCCAAATCGGTCCAGTCGTCTGCAAGTAATCGAGGAACATACCTAAAAAAAACATAAAAGATTCCGACGAATTGAGAACCTCCTCCTCCTTTTTTGAAGTCGGTTAATTACTTTAATAACGATGTAGTTTCTCCGAAAATAAAACCGCAGTTGTACAACCCGCGTTTACAAAACAGTGCCTACATGACTCACAATTACATTATTGTGGACAAAAGATACACAAAATATTTAAATCCCCAAAGTCTAAAGAAAACAGGGTCTTAAAGAAAAACTCTTAAAACTTAGTATCTCTTAAAAAAGTTGTTAGAGACTGCAAAAATAATCGATAAAATAACCAAGGATAAGTTAAGATAGGCCAAGATTCACGTACGAGAAACATGACAAAGAACGATTTCACAAAAAATCTGTCTTGCGAAAATACACAAAAGGGACACATGCTCAGTTAATGTATGTGAAATTATCTATATGATAAATACGCGTGAAATTGATGACTTTCAGGGCTTCATAAAACTTAGGTTGTCGTGGGTAGGGTAGCCAAGATGGGTAGACAGGTATGTATAGCAGGAAAACTCGTAGTAAACTTTCACCATTCGTTTATTGGTCGAATTAGCATGGCAGTAATAATAAACTGGAAGGAGCAGGAAGGAACAACCAGGAAGGAGCGCACTGTAACAAAAATGAACTACACATTACTACAGGGCGTTAAGCTATTGAAGTAACACAATACAAAATATGATAAAAATACTTACAATACTTATTTGCGCTCCTTTTATATAAACATAAATGTTAGTTCTTGAATACTGATTCAATACAATTTATTTAGTTGTTTACTTAGTTGATAAAATAGAAATATAATAAATTTTACAATTGGCAGAGTGATTGCCTAAGTCAACAGTTTGTGAAGGAATGAGTAAAATTTTAATTTAGGTTCCACACATCGAATATTTGAAAATAAAATACAATGTTCTATTGAATTAAAATGAACAATATCGTGTTCTAAAATTAAAATAAATGCTATTTATGATAGCCAGCTTGTAAGCGGCCAGGAAAATAAGGTCGTATCATCACAAGGTGTAACTGATTTTTTTTTATTTATACTGTGTTAATAGTAATTTAAGAAGTTGTGAAGCATGTAATTTGTATGGGATAAAAGTTATAAGAAACGCATATGCAATACCTACATATTCGCTCCAAACATACAGACATCGAAATAATATTTACTATACTTACTATATTGGGCGTATTTTTTTTTCATAGTGAAAGGTTTTAGCCATACAACGCCATGATGGCCACTGGCCTGTGCGTCTTTTTTGTATATTAAAAATTCTCATTGACAATATGATTCCCCGCCATAACCCTAAAATAATTGTATTAACAACTTATAATATCACACAGTTAATATATCTATCATGCCTTTTATCCCAAGAGGGGTAGGCAGAGACAAGCGAATGACATTTGTTACGATACCTTTCATACATGCTCGGCGATTGTGTGTATTTTTAATATTGCCTACAAAAAGTTAATATAATATTGTAGTAAATAATGTTGACAAGCATCATGTCTGACTGTAACAGATATGAATATAAAATGTTCATATTTTTCTTAGACGAGTCATTTAGGTGATTCGTGCGAGCACATTTCAGTAATTTCACATATCTCTTTGTGTGACTTGAATTACATTACACCACGCAACATATTGCTTTTGGGGAATATTTCATACTTTACTTACTTTATGACACTGTGGGACAATTGGTCAGGTTCGATGCTCAAATTGGGCAAAGGGTTTATTAGTAACTGGCGACCCCGTACGAGTACAATAATAAATATGGCTTTACAACAATTTTTTGTAGATAATTTTATTATTCATAATTCTTTCCTACATCATTTACAAGAACACTCGCTGGAGTAACTTTTTTCCCCCGACTTGATTCACTTATTCCGTTAATGTTCAGCTCCTAAACATGATAGATCCATGTTTAATACTCGTAAACCTTCCTGTTGAATCAACCTATCTTATAGTGAAAACCGCAAGAAAATCTGTTCAGTAGGGACGGGGCGGAGGACTTTGTTGTAGTGATAAGATAAAGTTTGGCATCCCTTTTTGATGTTACAGTCGTGATCATAGGATAGGTATACTGAAGAAAAGTTAGTTGTAGGAAATATCGCGTGTAAGCACATTGTAGCAAACAAACCTTATCTATACAACATATCAAATGCAACTTAGAAAGAACATAATTAATTATTTAGCTTACATGTTGTTTGAGAACCTCTGATCTAACACAATAAATACAAAGTTGGAGAGAGAGGCAACCATATCACGAGAAGGGTTTCTTTCAGGAGAGGGTCAAATTTACATTTCTCATTTCTCTATAATAATAAAGGTTATTTGTTCTTTATTACCAGAAAAATACAATTAAACATAAACCTATAAATAAAAAAACCGGCCAAGTGCGAGTTGGACTCGCACACGAAGGCAAAAAAAATTACGTTTGTTGTATGGGAGCCCCCTTAAATACTTATTTTATTCTGTTTTTTAGTATTTGTTGTTATAGCGGCAACAGAAATACATCATCTGTGAAAATTTCTACTGTTTAACTATCACGGTTCATGAGATACAGCCTGGTGACAGACGAACCCTAAAAACATCAAGATCGCTACCTTCTGGGAGAGTGCCCATAAGGCTGACTGCGTTCCCACGTTGGATGGCGATAGGTACTTATTCTTTGAGCCAAATATGAGCCAGCTCTTTGGTCATGGGACACCTCTAGTAAATGTGGACATTGTTACCAGAGTCGTTGGTCACTATTCTAGCTGTGCTTTGCGGTTGTACTTGCGTTAATAATTACTGCTCCGCCCCTTTGGGTCCTAGCGCGATGTTATATAACCTATAGCCTTCCTCGAGAATTGGGCTATCAAATGCAAAAATATTGTTTCAGATCCGACCTGTAGTTTCAGAGATTAGCGCGTTCAAACAAAAACCTCTTCAGCTTTATTATTACTTAGATTAGTAGCGACCTAGCGACCTAGCGACCTAGCGACCTAGCGACCTAGCGACCCCGCCTGCGCGCGGTCTGGCTTCGCACGGGTACAATAAATATGAGTTTACAATAATTTGAATACCTACATAATTAATTTCATAAATACTTATCTATTAGAGATAGATATATGCTATCGCAGACCTTTTTGTAGATAATTTTATTCTACATTAATTCTTTCCTACAGATTAGAGAGCATACGCCATGAAAACTCACTGAGGCTAATACTCAGCTCCTAAACGTGATAGGTCTAAGTTTAATACAGACAGACAGACAGACAGACTAGCGGGGGACTTTGTTTTATAATACATAGGTCATACAAATACAAAATACATTGTTCACCTAATAAATACCTATCCCAAAATACAACTCGTTGACAGCTCTACTGACATGTCTATTCACCAGATATTTACGAGTATTTCCGCAACATTTTAGACGATAACCAAAAATCGCCATATCATCTAACGCGTTTATTATTCATGAGAAATTCCTGAATAGGTTTATATTGCTAATGCCACGTATTGCCGAGTGATGTTTCAACTTGCTCCCCAATGGAGATCAATCTATATTTGTATAAAGTAACATATTGTCCAAACTGATTCATCATGGTACTTGACCGGTAGATGGTTGAGTTTTATGATGTAGGATGATTTTAGACAACCTAAAAAGGTTTTCTCCAAAATCAACCCCTAAAGGGGAAAAGGTATGAAAGTATTATTAGGTATTGTTTATGGAATGTTATATTAAATCACTACATATTATAAAACAATGTATGTCTGTCTCTGTCTGTGAAAAGCACGAATAAATAGGTGGACGGACCTATCATGTTTAGAAACTGAGCAACTCGGGGAAAAAGTTGGCCCCAGCGACTTTTCATGGCGTATATATGCTGTCTAATCTGTCATATATGTAATAAAATGATGTGGAAAGAATTGTGTAGAATAAAATTATATACAAGATATCTATTAGCATATATCTACCTCTAATAAATAAGTAGTTATAAGCGTATTTACGTAGGTATTTAAATAAAAACTCGTATTGTTCTCAATTAAACAATGAAACTGATTTTACCGTTAAAAAATTACGTCTTTTTTTCACATTTCAAAAACTTTCACGAGCCAAGCCGTAAGCGGTAAGTTAGTAAACGAAATGGTGACAAATTTCAGTTTTATGTGTGAATTTTAAATGCCGGTTAAGTTCTGAAACTCATCATTTAACCCAAATCGAGATCCGAAACATAAAATTAGATAGAACACGACTACTATGCGATGCTAATAAAATAACCGTCGCATAAACAGTTTAACTAAAAAGAAAATCATAGCTGAAACTTTTCAGCGTTTATAGTAGGTACAGCAACGTCGCTGTGTCGCCACGCTACGCTCAATGCACGGAATCCCTAGCTTAGCGTTTTCAGTTATTTCGCTGAACATTTTCAGTAGAAAGCAACGTGGGGTAAACAAGATACAATATCCTCGAATATACGATATGGATAAAAAACACTCATCAGAGATTTATTCTACTAATCTACTAATATTATAAATGAGAAAGTAACTCTGTCTGTTACGATTTCACGGCTAAATCACTGAACCGATTTTGATGAAATCGGAGTAAACTGAATCTATTTATCTATCATCACACCTTTTATCCCAAGAGGGATATAGGCAGATACAATTGAATGCCATTTGTTACGATCCTGACATACCTCTTTCGCTTCTTTTCTATTTCTCATACCTTTCATACATGCTCGGCGATTGAGTGTACTTTTAATATTTCCATCGATCAATACATTTTTATATGTTCAATAAAAGTACACCTAGGTCGTTCTCTGCCAGTATTTTTTTTACTTCAGCCATATAAACCTAAATCCTTCATTCTTTCAACGTGTCCAAACCAGCGTATACTACTTTTCTTCATTTTAGTCACATCTTTCACTCCGCATTCTTTTCTAATGACATCGTTCTGGATGCGGTCAATACGCTTTATATCACACATAAAATAATAACTTATATATTTCTGAAGAATCTTGAAAATATTTATTTTCATTGTTCTATTTCCAAGCGGGGGAAACCGCGGGTAAAATGTAGTTAATGTTCGCCCTAACGATGTTCACCTTTTGAAGTCCCTTTGTTAAAGTTGATGGTAATGCCTTACGACAATTTCAATAATAAGTTAACGAAAGAAAGACCAAAATGAAAATTCGTTAAAACTTCCAGCCTATAGCCGATAATCCGAAAATCAAATTGGGTAGGTACATTTTATAATTTATTACTTTGGAACTTTACCAAAAGGTAGCAGACTTTATTCGTACTTGTGACTGAAACCGTTAACAGTGATTAAGCAGCATAGGCGAGTAATCGAGTCGAGACCAACGAACTTTTTAAATGTTACTATTGCGTTTCGTAATCTTTTTTAGTTTCATCAAAGACTATATCTAAACATTACCCTAAAACTGTTTTTCCACCAGAGCTGTGTGAGGAGTAACATATATATAATATATCTGTATGTTGTGAGTCATAGTAGGAAAATAGGTGTAAATAGTAACATAATATATAGAAACATCAAGGATGTGTCATTTTTAACCGACTTCCAAAAAAAGAAGGAGAAGGTTCCCAATTCGGACCGTATTTTTTTTTTTTTTTTTATGTATGTATGTACATCGATAACTCCGCCAATTGTGAACAGATTTTCATGGTTTCTTTTTTAATCGACAGATAATTCTTCCGGATTGGTCCCATTTTTCTCTCATAAAAATTGGTTCATTAGTTTTTCAGAAATTTTGAAAAAACTGACTTTAAAAGTACATTTTTCTTGATATCTCGATAAAATAAGTACCGATTTTGACAACTTATTTTTTTTAAGACATTATAATTTCTCGACATTATCTCACAGACATATGACGAAAATCGGTTCAGTAGTTTTTCAGAAATTCAGTAATTAATTTCTGTTTACGGCTGAAAATTATGTATCAGAAAAAGCCTTAGCAACGGTTGCTATTGACACGAAGTTGTCAATTTTCGTGACGATGGTCTAGCGGTTAAATGTAATGGATTGCATAGGATGCACAAGCACATGGTTCAAATCACATCCACAGCGTTTTTTTTTTTAACTTTTCATCAATATTTTTTTAGTTGCGTTATTATTTGTCTCTCAAGGCAGCAAAATCACTTAAAAGGGTAAAATAAACCTTTTAAAAAAAAGTGCACCGACTTCAAAAATTTGCACTGAAAAGAAAGAAATAATAAAAATTTCGTCGTAGAATTTGAAGACGGTTGGTGCCAAATTAGAAACAACTTAGTTCCCAAATTCACTAATCTAGACAATTCATTAGGAACCTACGATTATCAGTACATACAAACATAGATACTATTGAACAGATCTTTATCTTCTTAGATATTTACTTAGTTTTGTATCCTAATTTGGCACCAACCGTCTTCAAATTCTACGACGAAATTTTTATTATATCTTACTTTTCAGTGCAAATTTTTGAAGTCGGTGCACTTTTTTTTAAAAGGTTTATCATTAATTTGTATTGACTAAGGTTGTACGTATAAAGTTATCAATGTGCAAATCAAACTCCGTCATTTTTTAACCGACTTGTTTTCTTATGTAATGTATTCCGCCAGTTGTGAACCGATTTTGATGATTTCTTTTTTAATCGACAGATAATTCTTCCGGATTGGTCCCATTTTTTTATCATAAAAATTGGTTGATTACTTTTTTAGAAATTTTGAAAAAAACTGAGTTTAAAAGTAATTTTTTCTTAATATCTCGATGAAATATGTACCGATGTTGACGACTTATTTTTTTAATGAATAATAATATTTCGACAATATCTCACAGACATATGACGAAAATCGGTTTAGTAGTTTTTCATAAATTCAACAATTTAACTCTGTTTACGGATGAAAATTGTATATAAAAGAAAAGCCTTAGCAACGGTTGCTATTGACACGAAGTTGACAATTTTCGTATCGACGGTGGTCTAGCGGTGAAACGTATTATGAGGTGCAGCGCAGGATGCACATGGTTCAAATCCCATCCACAGCGGTATTTTTTCATCATTTTTTTTATTTGTCTCTCAGGGCAGCAAAATCACTTAAAAGGGAAAAATAAACCTTTTAAAAAAAGTGTACCGACTTCAAAAATTTGCACTGAAAAGTAAGAAATAATAAATATTTCGTCGTAGTATTTGAAGACGGTTGGTGCCAAATTAGAAACAACTTAGTTCCCAAATTCACTAATCTAGATTTCACTAATTCACTTGCTTTATTACTAAGCCGAGATGCCAGATGTTACACATCATATGCGACTACTGTAAGGCTCGCTCGTTTTATTTTTTTATTTTTGTTACGTCTTTCATTATGCATCGTGGGCAAAAGCTTCTGATATAAATTGTAGAGATGTGGCACAGGATCAAGAGTTGAACATGATCATCTCACCGTACCAAAGTGGAATGACTCAATATTTGGGAGATTGTCCGTTTTCTGTACATCATCAGAGAAAGAAAAATCTATTCAAGCTATATTAAATCTATCAGAAATTAGAAGTATGAAAGAAATTCTTTAAATATTCCAATTCCAACCTTCAAATGGAAAAACTAGTAAAAATAATATGCGTTAAGTCGGATAAGTGAGCGTGCTTATCGGTAGAGCTGTAGATGTAATTGTATAACTAATGAATGACAACAACGTGGGTGAGGTCAATGTACAGAACTAAATAACTAAATAGGAGTATATATATTATACGTACTCAGGAACACATTTTGTGTGATAAATATAGAGGAATCGAAAGAGATATTTTTTTACAGGGCGCAATGATATTTATAGGTACCTATCGTAAAATAAACAAAACTATCCTTCATAACATTAGTATGTGATAGTCAATCAGGCGCAGAACCAGGAGGGGGGGAGGCAATAGGGGTAATTGCCCCCCCCCCTGACTCAAGTCTAAAGCACTTTTTTTTTTCCTCACGGGTTGCCTTACAGCTCCAGGTACCCAGCGGAAGACCAAGTCTCCCTCATTTGGCCGATGGTATTTGTAACGAGTGGCTAGTTCTGTTGAGTTGAGATATTATATTTAGATGGAAAAGGTTTGTCGGATTATGTAGGTACATAAGTTTTTAATTAAATTGTATTAAAATTAATTAACTGTACATGGCCGGGATCCGGGATCGAACCCGTGGTCTGCCTAGTTAATACCAGACGTCTTAACCACTCGGCCACCGACGCACCTTTATTTTGACCAATTTATAACATCTCGAATTTTTTGTTTGTTTTTATATTTTTTTAAAGCAGATAAACAGAGCATTATTCAAATGCAAATTTATTACTTAGATAACAAAATTAAATTTTAAATTTTCTGAAATATGTATAGGTAAATTCACACAAAAATTGTCCTTCCTAAACGAGATCCTGTATCCGCGCCTATGTATAGTCAATGTAAGTATTAGTATGTATGTTGTTGTAATGAGAATACAAAGTGAACAAATCAGCAGTAAATAGAATTGACTGATTGTGTTTGAAGCTCGTCAGTCGTCAGTCGTCAGTCGTCAGTCGTCAGTCGTCAGTCGTCAGCTACAGTGACAGATTAATATGTTACTCGCAGATCCACTATCGCACTACCGCAATTAAATTATCGCTCTTTGGTATTGGTGTGATGTTGACTCATTCATTATTTACTACACTAGAATATAGCTATACATTAAACTGGCAACATTATGCAGGCATCAATCTTATAATCAAAAGTTTAAGTAACATTACACATTGGCCCACACATTACACTACACATCATTCTTGCTGTGCGTTCAAGTATAGGTACATAGAGTTGAGAATAACCAATACAGTGAAAACATCTTTAGGCGCGTTGAGCGATTTTTGGTAGGGGGAAATCTTATGGATTCGCGACCTGTGTTCGCGACATCGGGTATACTCGACCCGAGAATGTCCGGGCAGGAATTTCTATACTGGCTTCCACGTATGCCTGGGTCGTGCATTTTTGGCTACGCATTTCTGGCCGGCAATTCTTCGGTTATCTTTGGAACTAATATCAATGTATCAAATGACATTCGATTGTCTCTGCCTACCCCTTTTGGGATAAAAGGCGTTATGATAGATATATCTCAGGAACTACCAGTCGGATTTGAAAATTTTTTTTTTACATTTGATAGCCCAATTTTTGAGGAAGGTAACCATTAAGGCGGGTGCAACTGCAAGGCATAGTTAGTATACTTATAAATTAAAAACCACTGTTATTCATAGTTTTAAGTTTTCACTGCTGTTCCTATTTGCTACGAGTAATATAGGCATGTAAACCGCATGTAAAGATGACTTTTTACGTTTCGTTTGGAGGAGCTAAAGTTGTACATTGCTGGAAACAAGGATTCATGAGTTTATTTGACAGATTAGTTGCAGTTCAACAAAATTCCTTAGACAATTTTATTAATTGAAAAAGAAGTTATAATGCAAACTGTAAATGGGTTTCACTGAAAAACTGAATATGTAGGAAATAATATCGTAAGGATTATTTCTAAATTAGTGAACGCAATACACCCTTGTACGTACACTGTACCCTCATTTCACCAAACTACCTTTTTAAGTGGCACTTCGTCTTGGACCCTTAAGTGTCAGTCTTCTAGTTTGATTGCAGAGATTTGAATAAAAAATGTATTGAAATTTCCCTAGACGATATCCAAAACAATCTAACATAAATAACCATTAGTTCTTACCTTTCTGATGCTCTAGAAATTGTTTGTAAAAACTACTATAGATCCTATCTATCTATCATCACGCCTTTTATCCCAAGAGGGGTAGGCAGAGACAATCGAATACCTCAGATCAGGGAATACCATTTCGCTTCTTTTATATTCATCATACCTTTCATACATGCTCGCCGATTGTGTGTACTTTTAATATTTCCATCGATCAATACATTTTTTATATGTTCAATAAAAGTACACCTAGGTCGTCCTATGCCAGAATTTCCTTTCACTTCAGCCATATAAACTTTTTAGTCAATGTTTCATCCTTCATTCAACGTGTCCAAAACAGCGTTAGCTAATTCTCTTCATTTTAGTTACAACATCATTGTTCACTGTTCTGGATGTGGTCAATACGCTTTATAATACATTCTATGTAAAGACCGCATTTCCACTGCATTTATCTTACTTTCATGCTTCTTATTCCGTAACCAAGTCTAAGTAGTTAAGTGATGGAACTAAATTAGATAAAATATAAAAACTATACTAGAACTATACTGAACGAGATAAAATAAAGGTTTATTCACATTTCTAAAATTTCCGGGGCGGAAAGTTAATAATGGATAATAACAGTGAAGCAAGTTCTATGCGAATGAAAAATTAATTATAATTAATGGTTTTCTTGCTAAAGGTAATATAACAGAGTCACAAGTCAGAAAATCAATGACCATTGTCACTGATATATTAAAGTTTGCAATAGATTTACTTAAATTGTTTACAATTGTTTATTTATTAAAATCTGGTCAAAAAGTTCTAAAATTTTTCAACGGAAATTTTCGTTTCGGATTTTTTCGTAGTGCTACAAAATACATGCTTTAAATAAATATATTTCCCTTATGATGAGGCTAATTGTTTACAGTGTTTAAGTTGTTTTAATACGTGTACCGAAATATATACCTAGTGATAGATCATTATTAACCAACTTAAAAAAAAAGAGGAGGTTCTCAATTCGTCGGAATCTTTATTTTATGTATGTTCCTCGATTACTTGAAGACGCCTGGACCGATTTGGATTTTTTTTTTGTTTAGAAGGGTATACTTTCCAGATAGTCCCATGGTCATCAGGTCAGGATCTGATGATGGAATCCTGGAGAAATCGAGAACTCTTCAAATTTTATAGGCACACTTGAGGCGATTCGGGTATTTTTTTATAGTGACTTGTGCATTTGCTTTCGGAAAGGACACTTTTCAGCGCGTAACTTTTTTTTAAAAGGCAATTATTGTATATTATATATCGTATATACAATAATTTTATGTTTGTACGTATTCTATAGACTCAAAAACTACTGGACCGATTTGAAAAAATATTATTGCATTTGATAGCCCAAATCTACCTACCCAAGGGGGTGAATTATATTCCTAATACAACGCGCACGAAATTGCGGGCAACCAGTAGTACATTATAACAATAACAACTAATTTAGTATTTTATTTATCATAACCGACACAGTGTATAACGTATAAGGTAAGTATATAGAACACGCACTTCATTATCAAGAAGCTATGAATGATGAGAATGAAAAAAAAAACAGATTAACTAAATACTGAATTCAACGTGATGTCATGGCGGACAACGCACGCTCCCCATCGTGACATGATGGCGAATCCGGTTTTTAATCCCGTGAAGAACCTTGCAGACACTTTTCTGAAGCCATACATACAGCAGTGACATCGTCAAGTGTATCACAAGTCAAGTTCAAATAGAATCAATAAAAATAAATGGTTAGAAGTTAAAGATGCTCCCACGAAGATAACGGTGTTTGATTCTAGATTTAGAATAAGAAATAGCATTGGCTGTTTGGGCATTCTAAGTATTGTGGTTTTTTTCAAGAATACCTCATTATGGAATGCGAAATCCCAAAAAGGCTTCTCTAACGTTTTCTCCAAATAAATAAATATAAAATGTATAAGAAATGTTGAGAAGCACGTCTATGTATATATTATGTAGTTGATCGCGATATCTTTGATAAACAACTTTCCACTGGTTATTCCTTAATTAAAATCCGAAGAGCTTTTGGGAAGTTCAATTAATATAGGAAGATATTTTACAGCTACTAATGAACACCACGATCCAACCACGGAAATAGTTCATTAAATCTATATCCTATTAACTCTACAACCAGCTAAGTAAATAGATTATGTATTAGAGAAAAACAGATTAAAATATAGTACAAGATGAATATGTGTGTTTCTAGAAACGCGCATTCCGTACAAGCTAAACCTAACCGGGTTTTTGTAATTAAAAACTTATGTACATAATCCGACAAACCACACGAAAGCCTCCATCTACATACCTCAACAGAACTGGACACTCGTTAGGTATAGCCTCACAAATACCATCGGCTAAAAGAGGGAGACTTGGTCTTCCGCTGCAATGGGTACCTTGGCACCGATAACACGGTTTCGGGTGAAAAAAAAGTAAAGGACTTGAAAGAGAAGCGTCGGAGGTATTTTTGAGAATAAGGCAGTCCATCAAGTTTATAGTAGTTTTTGAAATTTATCTATGCGTTTTCCTGAAATGGGAATCCATAGCCATACTAATAATATAAATGGAAAAATAACTCTGCCTGACAGTACTAGGTATACTATACTATATCCAATGTCTAACGTATATAGAACACCACTTAATTATCAAGAAGCTACGAATGAAAGTAGACTATTTAATTTATATTATAAATGGTACTCAAAATGTATAATGAGGATAAAAAAAATACAGCCTCACAAATACCATCGGCTAAACGAGGGAGACTTGGTCTTCCGCTGGGTACCCTGGAACCGTAAAGAAAAAAAAAGAAAAAAATACAGCTGCAGATTAACTAAATACTGCAGTATTTACAGAAGAACAGGTACCTACATATCATTACAGTTATAAAAATTTAACCCCAGCATTACTGCAATTATTTCTCATAATTTGTGCTAACTACAAACTACTCACAAACTAATACTAAAGTCGTAGAAGGACAAGATAGATCAACCTATATATACACTGGTACATATAAGTCGTTCCACAAACACATCCCTTATTGTTTCACTCACAAAGCGAGGAAGGTAGCTCTCTCTACGTCGCGCGTCGTCAACAATATATATCCTCCAGGATTTAGTTTGTCTTTCTTTTGTGCTACGATATTACAGGAAACACGCTCTACTCTACAATTACTGAAAATAAAAGTGGCTGTTAAGGTGATTATAGTGTCCTCAAATCCGCTGGAATGAGCATTTTCGACAGACTACTGCTCATTTACTGATGGACTAAAATATTTGAAAAAATTATGTACTAATTATCAATTCAAGTATAACAAATACTAAAAAATATTTTTTTGTAATAGCAAAACTGCAATATATAAAATAATAATAATGGAATGGTGTTTTTTGGCTTTAATTGTCTACTGCTCTTAAACGGCTATGACGTTTGGAAATATTTACATGCCTAAAAATAAATAACACGTTGTACTTTAAACACAACAAAGTATATCTAAATCAATTAACATTTTCCTTTATATAATATCGATATGTCAATTTCGAAGGTGTTTCGGGGACAACGCTCGATGATATTTTGTATGGTCAAGATCGGTGGCGACAATAAGCGCCTTAATATGGCATGCTCTTCCCCCGTCCCTAATCCAGGATCTCGTCTATCGGAGACCTCTCAGTGAGGTCGTGATGATTAGACCCAGATGCTGAGCGGATTTAGCACAATATTTCAGAGCAGATAATATTTATCAGCTATTTTCAATTATTTAAAGACTTTGTCTTCGTGGATTTTAGTTTAAAAAATATACTTATAAAGTCAATATATTTCGCCATAAATGACGAGGAAAGCCGCGGGTAACCGACGACCGTTTTCCCGCAAAGTCAGCGTGCACAAGAACAAGGACATCGACAGACCCTACTATATTTCAATACTAAAGGAAAATTTATTTCTCGACGACTCCAAAAGGAAACGCATCTTGATAATTTTGTACGCGCTCTCATGGAATAATAATTCTATCTATCTATCATCACGCCTTTTATCCCAAGAGGGGTAGGCAGAGACACTCGAATGCCATTTGTTACGATCCTGAAATACCTCTTTCGCTTCTTTTATATTCATCATACCTTTCATACATGCTCGGCGATTGTGTGTACTTTTAATAATTCCATCTATCATATACATTTTTATATATTCAATAAAGTACACCTAGGTCGTCCTCTGCCAGCATTTCCTTTCACTTCAGTCATATAAACCATACAACCATGTATAGCTGTGTAAGGACTAGACAAAGCCGGGCTGGGTCGCTAAGGATTCATTGATATAGGAATTATTATTTATTTTATGTCATTGTATCTATTCTTTTTATGTTAGCGGCAAGTAATGTTTTTGCAAACTAACAAAAGTCTTCAAAATTACCTTTAGACACGCAAATACTGAAAAGCTATGCTGAAAAGTCATGAAATTATCTTTGTTTACCTACTTTGCCTCTTTACACAATTGCTCATAATTTCACCTACATTGTATTCTAAATAATATCAGCTTTCTCGTAGCTGTAAGTAATATATTTCAAGCCCCTCCTCCGCCCCGTCCTATACCCAACTTCACCCAAATTCTATTGAGTAGGTATAAACCTAAAGAATTTACTAAAATGTATAATCCGGAACCGAATCCGTATAGTTTCTGAGATTATCCAGACAGACAAGCGACAGCGGCGGGATTTTGTCGTGATGATCAAAGTAAATCTTTGGCGATGATAGTCAAACTTGGTGACCCAAAGAAAGCAGACACTGGCAACAATAATAACCAATCCGTAGTAAGTAAGTAAATCCTGGTGTCATATTGATAAATATAATTATTAGCAATAAAGAAGTTTATTAACTCCCGAGTTGGTACGCACGCAAGCCTTTGTTTCGCGGTTTCGCAGTCTGCAAGTCTCCCATTGTTCATAAGAATTTGATTCCTGTTTATGAATTTAAACAATTTAAGCCGACTCAACATAAAGTTCTCGGATCTCAAATGTTTTTCGAAAATTCTAAAGAAAGGCAAACTTCCATTATTAATATTGTAACTATTACAAATAGCTTACAACTACTTATGAAATCGAGAGTAGTGTAAAGCTATACCTATATACTAAAGTAAAAGGTCCTGACTCCTGACTCCTGGGGATAATGAGTGGAGATAGCTCCTTAATCCACATAATCTTGTAAAGCAAAAAATAATACTTAATTACGTTGTTCCTAATTCCCTACTAAGAACCCTAAATCCGCAAAAATACTTGTCTTTACGTTACGTGTCGCTGGTCGCTGGGGTAACAGCTCATTTGAGAATCGCGTTTTACGTTTTATCTATATGATAGTAACCAAGTAATAAAAGTAATTGCTTTTTTAACTATTAGTAAACGTTTGGTAAATTATATAATTTATTAAAGAAGCCAAATTGGTATGTAGGTCTAAAGGTACTATATGCACCATCACAATAAGTTAAATTACGTGTGAAATAAAGTTATATAAAATAATGTTTGAAGACATGGAGGGTGGAAAATGTATTTTGGGCATGTTAAGGCTCACTTTCCACCAATAGGATTGCAAGGGTACGAAAATAAACCAATCCAATTGATGGATTTTCCTTGCTCATCGCCAAGGCCCTAGCTTTCTCGCAAAGCTCGGTAGAAAGCCAGCCTAAGTAAGTGTCACATGTTTTCTGACATACCTGGAATAGGTGTAATAGGGTAGATGCCGAAATAGGATATTTAGCCAGGACGAAGGCTCCGTCACACGTAAATGATAAGTAACATACACATATAGGTAACAGTTAATGTACAGTGTATAAAGTATACACAGCTTCAGATTGAGATGGTCAAGGTCGATGACGTAACGCGACACGCGTCGTGCCCAAGCGGCCCAAGCGCTGCCAAATGTTGTGATTCTGCGGAGAGAGTGAAGGACGCGCCAAACAGTTCAAGAGTTCAACATTTCTCCGAGGCGCCCTACTTACCTATTGTGTAAACATTACGATGATGATACAATTTATCCTACTTTTTGTTGTCAGCGTTTTATAATATGAGATAACTAGGTACCTAATTATTATTATCTCATAGTAAAAGTATTCTAATATTGCTAACTACCCGCTGCAGCCACTCTTAAAAGATTCCATCAAGATTCTTATTAGACCTAAATATCAAACTCAATAATATATCATTTAAATACACAAAGTAAACAAACAAAAGGTTTTAGAAAAAAAATCTAATAACATTTTCTTTGTTGTCATTGGCAGAACAATCGATGATCGTCGCCAAACTAATAAAGAATATTTAAAAAAAATCATTTTGACAGCTTCCTGTGGGAATAATAATAATAATATTTATTTATCTTTTTTGCAACCCACGTACACGTAAATAGTAGTAATTTTGGAGGTAGTATCGTATGTAATGTGCCTACCTTTCTAATCTGGAAGTGGTCCGGACGCAGCGTCTCTTGTATCTCCTGATCAGGCCCGCGCGGCGCCGCCTGCACGGAGCTCCGGAACCCGTCCAGCACGCCCTTGAACGTGAACTTCTTCATGTTCGCTTCTCCGCGCGCTGTGTGACCAGTGAAACGCGACTACATCACAGCCGGCCGACTGGCGCGAGTGGCGAGCTGTCTCCCCGGCCCCCGGCCCTTCCCCTCCCGCGGCAATGCGGTGCGCCGCGCGCCGAGCGATCGATACGTCCAATACGGCCCGGTCAGACAAGGACGGACGGCGGACGGCGCCTCTCTCGCCACACACGGCCTGAAAATCCTGAAAATGTTCGCGCGCTCCGCTAGGTTATTGGGGCCCGTGGGCTACAGCCACGTCCGAAGACGGCCCTACAGGTGAGTACACTACTGGAGCACCCCACTACACTCGCGAGACGTCAACACTGCTGTCATTCATGTAAATAAACAAGGTCATAACCTATAAAACTTATGTTTTCACTAAAATTATAACAATTTGTGCTCAGTTTCTAATGCAGTCGCGTGCGTTATCAGCAAGAGCCTCGAAACGTGTGACGTGTGTTGTACTGTACTATACTACATGTTGATGACACACATGGTGACATGATGACTACCAATAACTTTAACTATTTATTTATTTAATTAATAGAAACATTCAGGCCAAATCCGGTTACTATATTAATTTGTGTTGAGTGTTGACTAGTTACTCATCACTATCACTACATAGTATAAAACAAAGTCGCTTTCTCTGTCCCTATATCCCTATGTATGCTTAAATCTTTAAAACTACGCAACGGATTTTGATGCGGTTGTTTTTAATCCACAGTATTTGTAAAAAAGTTGTGCACATTTTAAACAATCATTACAGTTTATCTATACTATTACTATAATATTATAAAGAGGAAAGATTTGTATTTTTGTGTGTATGTATGTTTGTAATGAATAAACTCAAAAACTACTGTGCTGATTTCAAAAATTCTTTCACCATTGGAAAGCTACATTCACCCTGAGTGACATAGGCTATATTCTATTTTCAAAAAAAATAGGTTCCTTACTAAAACTCCAATAATGTAACCCAAGGTGTAAAAAAATTACCTAAGAAATTCCTTACATCGCGTGCGCTGTGAAAACTATTGATGATATAGAGGTAGTGGTACAGGGTAGGGGTAGGGGTAGGAGTAGGGGTAGAGGTAGGGTATATTTTATTTTGTTCGTAAATATCCATGGGCGAAGCCGGGGGCGGAATGTTAGTATTTATATATATCAATTACAAGGATTGAGAGAGAGGTGGCACTCCATACTCTGACTACTCCTATAGGAAACAGGCTTGAAGGTATGTATGTACAAAATCACTAATGTTGCAATAAAATATTTTCAGAGTATACTGTGCAGCAATAATAGGTGCTGGTTACATAGCTTATACTGAGAATAAGAAGAATGGTCAAGCATGGATGAGGGAGCACATACAACTAGACAACTATATGGCCCAGCCCATAACACCAGTCACCACTTTGCAGAAGAATACGGGAGATATGAAAACCCAGATGGAATTACTAATTATGAGGATTCAGTCTGAGTTTTGTAAAGCATTGGAAAAGGAGGAAGATGCGGTAAGCATTCTTGTTTCAACATTTATATCTACTTTTAAATAAATTAAGATCACATTATAGTCTAAGTTAAATTCTTTACTTTTCATTCATCAAAACATAACTCCACACAAAGTAGCAAACAACTGTTAATATCTAATAATATAATTTTTATTGTAGGCCTGGGAAGATGACAAAACAGATATTGACCCAGATTATGACCCAGACTTCTATGTGATACATCCGGTAGGCATTTATTAATATTCCATAACTATTTTTTTTTCTAGGGGATGGGTGACTAAAAGTGTCTCCAAACTGGTGACATTATCTATTACTTAAGAAAATTAAGTAATATTAGACCTATTATTTCTTGCTTGTTAAACTTGAGCAATAATTTTTTTAGGAAGCAAAATTTAAAGTGGACCGGTGGGAGCGCAAGGAGGGCGGTGGTGGTATCACGTGCGTGCTGCAGGATGGACGCGTGTTCGAGAAAGCTGGTGTGAACATCTCTGTAGTTACGGGGACTCTACCTCCAGGAGCTGTGCAGCAGATGAGGAGCAGGTCAGTCAGTTTTTTTTTACTTGGTGAAATTCTACCTGGATATATGTCCTAGATGATGACAGGATGGTTTATGTCATACTGCTAACGACTATAACCCCACAGTACTGCACGGTGGTGCACAGAGGACCACGGCGGCGGCGCCTTAGTGTTGTTCCGCGAGATGAGTTAGTATTATGTGTAAATCATTTTCTTATTAGAGTAGATAACACTAGTGGACACGATTTTTCGGTTTGAGTTTTAAATATCAAATTTCGATTTCTCGCACGTTCACGTAACTAATAAAGAGAAAATAGATTTTTTTGTTAAAGTTTGCTTTTGTAGAAACCAGAGCCACCTGTTGCTCATACAATCAATTAAAATCCTCAAAACTTACTATCAACGTAAAACAGACAAAAGCAAACTTTATAAGCCAATCTATTTTGTTTTTTCTTTTTATGCATAAAATATGAATTTATGCATTAAAACAGAAAAAATAAATTTGTTAATCTGTATAATTAATGTGAATAAAAATGCCAGATTTTCTCATTGCCACCCTTACATAATAATATTTTGTGAGCAAGATGCAAGAGCCATTTTAATTCATAGAAATTAAGATGAAAACCAAGAATTGTAGGAACCATTACAGTAATAATTACAGTTTTGATTGATCCATCTGTGCTAGAGACCTCAAGGTCATCTGTTCACCATCAAGGAATGTTCATACAAGTGTATCATATGGTTAGACTGAGCGTCCTCTCCACTCTTGCTGGCTGGATGCTCAATCTGGCTGAAGTTGACGCCTCAGTCCTTGTCTCCAACTATAACTGGCTAAATGTGCCTCTAGTCTGGTCTTGGTCTGAACTTACGTTTTTTTCTATAAATTTCCAGAGGTAAAAACTTGGAAGGTGGCGATCTCCCCTTCTTCGCGGCGGGAGTGAGCGCCGTGATACACCCCAGGAACCCCATGGTGCCCACTGTCCATTTCAACTATAGGTACTTCGAGGTTAGAGACAAAGATGGTAAGGCGCACTTTTGTGTTCTACACAGAACACTTTTACTGGCTTGGCCCGTGTACATTTTTGAAATGTGACAGTATTTTATCCCAAAATATTTAGAGCTAATACAATTTTTCATATCACACTTTCCAGCGATGCTCTCTGTGGAATATTCTCTTTTACTCTATGAAGTTGGATTATTGTGTCATTCTTATAGTCCCGTCTGCCCCCTTTGCATCTTCTCTGCCTCCAGGAGGAGGGCAGGAGGGCATTCGAGTCACCTGGGTTGATAATGACTACTATCCTAAAATTTTAAAGCATTATTATTTCAGACCTCAGGTTTTTATGTGCGTATTATTTACTTGATTTTTTATATTAAAGGTGTCCAGTGGTGGTTTGGTGGTGGCACGGACATGACTCCGTACTACTTGTATGAGGAAGATGCTGTACACTTCCACCAGACATTGAAGCAAGCCTGTGATCAACATGACACAACTTTTTATGGCAGGTTAATAAAATTTAACTAATTAACACACACACATCTTTACTACCTTGTGGTCAGAGACATTGCTTGTGTACACTTTTTCCCAGTTGTCCATATTAAACAGAACAGGTGGTAAGCTTGTTGTTGCATTTAATGAACCTAGAATTATCACTGCTTTAACAGACGTTGCCGTCCGAGCATGACGGTGTAGAATGAATCTCAGTACGTAGACAAAATTGACATAGAAAAAGATAATGTCCCATAGAGCTAGAGCAAAAGGCAAAAGAACCGCTTTCCGCGACGCTATTTTTTGTCATGCTTTGTCACTACGGGAAATTATATTTTTCTCTAACTGAGATTTTGTCCATGTATGTTATTTTAGAAGAAATACTTGCCATCCGATGCACGAGTAATGGATTAGCACAGATTCTTTAATAAAATTTGAGCATTTTTGACACAAATTAATTTGGGTCCCCTTGACCCCACCCCAAATAAAAACTCTCTAATGGAAATGGATGTTTTTATTATTTTGCCACCCTTGTTAACTACCTGCAAGATACAAAATGAAATGTACAGTGAAAGCTCTCTATAACGATACCTTATTTTCTTTATAAGTAAACTATTCATATTTGTTTATCACATAGATTTAGTATAGACGCGCGGGCGCCATAGAGCGCCAACATACTATATATATGGGTTATCAGAGATTTCTATTGTTTTTTCTAAAAATAATCCTGCTAATATTAATAATGTGAAAGTTTGTATGTTTGTTGCTCAATCACACCTTAACAACTGAACTGATTTGGATGAAACTTATCCCTATATCATTTTAAAATATTTATCCACCAGGTTCAAAAGGTGGTGTGACGATTACTTCACGATAACCCACCGTGGTGAGCGACGCGGCGTTGGGGGCATCTTCTTTGATGACGTGGACTACCCAGGCCAGGAAGAGGCGTTCGCGTTTGTGAGCTCGTGCGCGGACGCTGTCATACCTAGCTATCTGCCGATAGGTGAGATTGAATGGTAGTTGAATTTTTGTGTTACTGTCCCCAAGACACCCAGATAGCTACGAGTGGCCAGTTCTGATTGCTTAGTGTGAGTTAATGTTTTTGAAGTGAAACTTCTTAGGCGGCGATTAGATAATTTATTGAACGAGAATTGAGAGTAAAATTTCAAGGACGCGTCACGTTTAGGCACATTTCGTTACATGAAAGAGAAGAAAGCTATAACGTAGAGAGGTATAGTTATTTTTTAAGAAGTTGCACGCATAATTATTTTTTTCAATGGGTGTCTTGGGGCCGGTTACACGCGGTTCCGGGAGCTTTAAAGGTTGATACGCGCCGCACTTGTACACAATCAAAATCAAATATTTTATTCAAAGTAGGAAGTAAAATATCTCCGCTTTCTGAACGTCAAATTAGAGTAGAGTTACAATAATAATAATAAATATATTAAATAATTACAATGTAAATTAATAATAATAACACAATAGTCAGCCTTAGGTATACATAGTACAAAAACTATTAATAATTAAAAGGTAACCATGACAAAATAAAAAGTTTTTTCAGTGGTTTCATTATATTCAGATATAAAAGCCACTTCCCGTTCGAACTGAAATGTTCCATACAGCTTTGATTCTGAAGGCAGCAATATAATATACCTTAATTAAAGCACTTGTTTTTACAAAATTCCAGTCCAGAAACGCAAAGATGCCGCTTACGGCTACCACGAGCGTCAGTGGCAGTTGTTGCGTCGCGGACGATACGTCGAGTTCAACCTGATCTACGACCGAGGGACCAAGTTCGGTCTCTACACGCCGGGCGCGCGGTTCGAGTCCATATTGATGTCACTGCCACTCAACGCTGTTAGTACATTATTAATATTGTTTGTTTGTTTTTTTATTTCTCCTTTAACATCAAAACGGATTGATGTGACTTTTTTGCACAGTGATACATAGTTGGAGGGCTGGCTGCAGGATAATTCTTATGTGACATATTTGCACGGACGAATCCGGGGCGGAAAGCTATATATTACTATAAATAAAGGGAAGTCGCGTCTGTATGACTGTGATAGTCTCCTGAACTACTGGACAGATTTTAATGGTGGTTTCTGCATTTCTCGATGGAGGTTTTATACTTATAGTAAAAGCGAGCAGTAACGGTATAGCTAGTGAATCTAGTCGGGGAAAATGTTTGCTCTTAGCGCACTCTTATGGAATAAATTGCTGCCTAATCCGAAATCTTAACAACATTATATAAGAAACACTGTGTGTAAAAAAAATTTGCCGTTATAATTGACATGTTTTCATTTTTAACAAGGTACCCTAAATCGAAAACCGTTTCGAGGTTTTTGTGTATCTAACACCGTACATATTTTTTCGGATTTTTTTATTACATATTTATCGAAATATTTGAAAAAAACCTCGGGGTGTGGTAAATTTGGACGGATACTTAATGTACCTTTGCGCGCTCTATAATGTAAAAAATAAAAGCTGTCAGGCAGTTTCCAGTTCAGTGTTGCCAAGTATTTATGCAAATGGGAACAAAACAGGAAATTTACGGATCTAATATACGAGCTAGAGGGTTATATTTTGTAAAAAATTAAGTAACACTTACGAAATTTGAGATAACTATAAATAATAACAACAACCAAAGAGTAATACAGTATATAAAAGAGTATGTTCCTTAGTCGTAGGTACAACAACAAACAAATGTCAAAGCGCGTCAGTCATTAAGTCACAGACTAATAGAAACAAACTTTTTTTTAATTTTGTGTAGGAAAAGGTAAATGCGGTATGCGTCCCAAAACTATATTTTAGAATGAATCAATTTTCAAAATTATTTTTGGGCCACTTAAAATAAAAAAATTAAAAAAATACGTGTCTCCTGGTTTTGTAAGTACTTTCTAAGGAGCATAAAAAAACATAGGGTTAAAATTTTGAAAATGTTGTGAATTATTTATATGCAAAGTAATAATAGTAATAATAATTTTAAAATAATTATTGTAAAGTAAATTATGTCTGGCCCTGGGCGAAGCCGGCATGACTAGTTATTTTTAGAAGAAGTGCGGACGCTTTACGTGCCCTCCGAAGCACGAGGAGTCTATTAAAGCACATTGTTCCTTAGCATTTTTTTTTTGAGCATGTGGGAATTGAACATATCTTCATATTTCAGAAATGGGAGTACATGCATGAAGTGAGGCCAGGTTCTGCTGAAGAATCGTTACTGAAAGTTCTGAAGGACCCCAGAGATTGGCTCCATATTGAAGGGAAGGCTACACAGTAACCATGACTACACATAATATATAATAGTGATATTTATTGGTGCTGGTCGTTATAAGGAAACTAGCTACAATTGAATTTAGTTAGATATAATTTGTGATACTCTTGGTGTAAAGTGTAAAGTCTCCTCACCATGGACCAAATATATACCTCAATATATCTAGTTAATACAACATTACAAATAACATAGCCAAGCTTAGTCCATGTGCTAAGTACAGGATTATATGTTATATGTTCAAATATCTCTCAACATTCAAGCAGCACTATTTGTGCATTGAAAATGTCAATGATGTTTTTGGCAATGTTACAACTCTTAACTACCTAAAGTTAATGTTAATTTATAGTTGCCATTTATTTAACTAAATTAGGCGTTAAAAGTGTTATTTATGTTATTTACGCGTTAGACGCAGATTATGTCACTATGTAACTATGGAATGAACAATTTTTTTATTGTACAAAATCATTGAAGTTAAACTTTTACCCAAAGTTTAAAACTTTAATTTATATAAGTATTATAGACTGATTGATATACTTACCAAAATTCATTATATGTATTTTGAAAGCAAACTTTGTTTTAATTTCTTCATCTAACCACTAAACAACATACAAGAAACTACATAATATATATTATGCTGGTATTATAAGCTCCTTGCCATCATATATTACTAGTGGCCTGCATCAACGGGGAAATTCACAACATTTCATTTTTCGGTAAGTACCAAAATTAAAAATCCGTTTGGAGATCTTCCTTTGCTTAACGTGATACACATATTTATATATTTTTTTATTCAGTGGTTTAAGAGATATTTTGAAAAAACTACACTGTGTAACGAGTACGGCTCAAAGCTACTATACTCTCTGCCTACAAAGGTAACTGGTAATAAAAAGTATTAGTTGTAGTTGTAAAAACAAAACAGGATACAAGGGGACTACTGATGGAGCCATAACACGAAAAAATAGAATAGAATTGATACAAGGGAATTTAATTTACGTGCTTCTCTACCCATCTTTGTTGATGAAAGTGAATAAAATTTAATTTTAAATTAATAAACTAAAAATAAACAATAATGAATGAAACAAAAGAACCATGAACGAACTATTGAACGAATGAAACGAACGAAAGCACGCAGCTCGTGTCGTTTCTTTTTTTTAATACAGAATACGCATAGACACCTAAAACTTTTAGCCGTTATCGGCTTTTTCTAAAAATGCAATATTTAAAAATTAATTTAAGAGTGTTAAAGTTAAAATTTTAGAAAAGCAAAAATACGGGTACCTTAATTTTTCACCTACTTTCATATAGGCTAATAAAATTAGGGTGTTAAAATTTTGAAATGTTGTGGATTAACGCTGAATCTTTGCAGTTTGATAAAGTGAATGTCAAAGAATTCAAAACTTTTATTAAATTAGAAGTTAGACTAATTTTGTACCTAATAAACATGAGTACCTGGAGATTTCTCATGCCCAAAGTGTCTTTCTTGTTTCCTGTCATTTGTTCTTTCAAATGTTTACTAAATTTTTTTTTTTATTATTGTGATGTGGCAACACTGCTCCTCAGCTGTCAAAGTGTGCGTCAAAGTCATAAAACTGTCAATGTCAGTCAGTCAAATCATTTTTTTGTCATAAAAATAAAAAATAAAGATTTTTTATAGATTGGCGACTGGCGTTTTAGTGCCGGGACCGATTTAAAATTAAACCCGCGGCGCTCCGCTGTACCTGTCGAGCGGAGCGGCGCCGGCGCCGTGTTCCACCATGCCCTTTAGACTAAAATTGAAAAAAACCCGCCAGTACAATGTGGCGTCCAAGAGTCTGTTCGTCATCAGCGTGGAGATGCTCGACGGGAGCGTGGCAGACTGCACTCTCTCTGTGGACAGTACGGGCAAAGAGTGTCTCAACGACGTGTGTCAGCGGCAGGCCCTTGCCAAGCCTGAGCTGTTCGGGCTCCGGGTGGCCGGCGGGGACGGTCGTCCCAGATGGGTCGAGTTGGAGCGCCCCTTGAAGCGCCAGCTGGACAAGCGCGCCGCTGCCCCGCTCTTGATGCTGAGGGTCATGTTCTACGTGGGACCGGGACCGGGCACCGCCCTCTTGTCTGATGAAGTCACCAGATACCACTTCTTCCTGCAGCTGAAGAGCGACTTGGTCGAAGGTCGTCTTGTCTGCGATTGTCGGCAAGCCGTCGTGCTGGCAGCTTACAGTCGGCAAGCTGAATACGGCAATCATGACAGGGAAAGACACACAGTGGAGTATTTGAAGAATTTGCTCACATTTCCTAAACAAATAGTGGACGGGGGACAAGTCATAGATGGTGGGACTCTGGCAGAAACTGGTCGATTGGAATGGCTCACGGCTGCTGTCATTCAGCATCACATGTCTCTACATAACATGTCACAGGTAGATATTGTGCATTATTTGTATATTCATGGGTTTTGTGGTCATGTCAAGCTGGGGAAGATATGACAGGAAACACACTGTTATTATGAAACACTAATATGAATACTAATCATTAATTATTTGCATAACTGTTAGTTATAGTTGTAGACATAACAGCCAGTGATGTGTGTAATGTTAGGTAATATAAAGAATGGACCTAGCTACAAATTTACACTCCTATGAACCGCACAACTGTGAAAGTATGTTAGTTTTTCTTTCACACCATAATGAAGCTAGGGATCCATGTCATTTTTTACACAGAGTTTCTTTCTAATTCTTATTTTACCTTTTAAAATTAAGGCAGGGTAATTACAACATATTTTGCTAAACATGAATCATAAAAACTACAGTGAATTAATGAAATTTCTCCAATTTGTATTTTATAGTTATGTTGAGTTTGATTCCCACTTATCATTATGCTGTATCAGGTAGATGGAGGAAATGAAGTTGTGGTTTGTTATCTTGTTTAATATCAATAACATTATCTAATGTAATGTTACCTGTGTGTTTACTTTAAAGATAATAATTACAGTTAATCTAAAACTTTCTCATATCTATTTTTATATCATACCACATTACTTACTAATTGCAATTTGAATATGGACTTAGTACCATCCATCATGAGTGCAAATAACAAATGCTGCCCATGTTCAGTATATCCCTAAATGTCTTTTCTGAGTATTTGTTCTGTTAAAGTCTGTTATTATTTCTTTCTATTTGAATGTTACGACTTATTATAAAGAGGTAAAGTTTGGATGTAGGAGGTAATTTCTGAAACTATTGATCCGATACTGAAAATTATTTAACTAATAGAAAGCCACAGAATCCATGGCCGAAGTCGGGTGGCGGAAAGCTATAATATAATAAAGAAGTGACACAATGACAAGTAGGTCCATCAAGTGCAGCAACTACATGTACAACTGTTGTCATGTGGACACTGTTACTGATGTCTCTGACCACAAAGCAATGTGTGTGTGTGTGTGTGTGTGTGAGAGAGAGAGTGTTAGACAACTATGAGAATATACATCAGAAGGGAATGGAATCAAATAAGAATCTGAATTAAGGAAGTATTAATATTCAAGGAGTCAATAGCCTAATTGGTAGACTGTTGAACTTTAAACTTAAAAGTTCACTCTTGCCAAAAATACTAAGCACCAATTGTCTTTACGAGAGGGCATGTAAAGCTGTCTGTAAAGAAGTAGCACATGTAGGTCCGGAGTTTTGGACTGGAAGTAGAACCTGTTTTTTGCATGTGGCCCTGCTCATCATTGTTGACAAGTGGGAACTGACTCTAAATGAGGAAGAACTAGTGTTTCATTAGGTAATGGGGGGGGGGGGTATTTAAAAAAAATTGTGCTGAATGCATGATTAGATGTGATGTATTGTTATAATGTTATAAATATAATGCTGTTTTAGTTCCATCACTAATTACTTATGGAGTGAGTTGGGTATGGAATAAGAAGCATAAAAGTAACATAAATGCGGAATGATGTCATTAGAGAAGAATGCTGAGTGAAAGATGATGTTGTGACTTAAATGAAGAAAAGTAGTTTACCCTGGTTTGGACACGTTGAAAGATTGACTAAAAAGGTTTATATGGCTGAAGTGAAAGGAAATGCTGGCAGAGGATGACCTAGGTGTACTTTTATTGAACATATAAAAAAAGTGTTGATCAATAGAAATATTAAAAGTACACACAATCCAATCACCGAGCATGTATGAAAGGTATGATGAAAGAAGCTAAAGAGGTATGTCAGGATCGTAACAAATGGCATTTGATTGTCTCTGCCTACCCCTATTGGGAAAAAAGGTGTGATGATAGATAGTATTGTTATAACGTGCGCCAATTTAGTTGAGCCAAAAAATATCACTTGGTTAGACTACACTCCATACAATTTGTATGGGTTATGTAGGGGGATTCTTTACCTGCCCACTCTAACAGTCAATCTTGTGAAACTTATTTGACCATACTAGTCAGTCATAATGGTAATGCAGCAGTGGCAATATGCACAGTTTCATAAAACAATCCTACTTTCAGGCACAAGCTGAAGAAGGTTTTATTAGTGTGTGCCAATCACTGCGCTACTATGGACAGGAGCTGTTCAGTGCTGTGGAGGCCAGCAAGCAAGCACCCATCACTTTAGCCATATCTATCACTGGCATCACGCTCATCACTGACATGGAAGAAGTTAAGCACTTCTACAGGTGAGTTCTGCTCATAATCATTTACTTTTACTAATTAATACAATGAAAGAAGTATTTCGGCGTTTTTCAAAGTTCAATCCGTAAGGGGATGTCAAAGTTTGTATAGGCAATAATATTTACTGGTCAGATTTACTTGAAACTAATGAAACACGTGTTTCGACGTTTCACTAAGTTCAGTCCCTAAGCCTTAGGCCCTGAAGCGCAAAAACGGGAAAGCTCCAACGGGCGAAGCAGTGGGCAGGAAGCTAGTCATAGAGAAGACAATAGTGACCTTGCCACCAACCGGCCTGGCCATGACCTTTGTCCATGAATACCCACCAGTCGCACTGACTATGCCGCCCATAGAGTTGCTTTTTCCCGCTAAGACAATTTTTAAACCACCACCACTTAATGCAGCCATTTACACCAAACAATCTCTTACTCACAGATGGCAAGATATAACAAATGTCATCAACCAGAAACGCACATTCAGCATTGAATGCCAGAAGACAGCGGACAGCGTGTCGTTCCTACTGCCAAGTGCTGAGGAGGGCAAGTATGTTTGGAGGATGTGTGTCTTGCAGCACACCTTCTATATGAAGCACCAACTGGCGCTCGGACAACAGGGGGCGCTAGATGACCATAGACCTAAGTTTCAGGTAACAAACAACACTTTACCAAAAACGTTTCCAGAACAGTGAAGAGCTACCGCTTTGGACTTCCTATCAGTCCAATGGCGATAGCTCACATTCACAAGGTATTATTTGGGCCGATCCCGGCGGCACTGCAATGCCGGGCCAACCCGTGACAGGAGTGGAGCGAGCCCCGAGCATCCCGTCTATTTCCAAAAATCAGTTTAATATACTGGTCCCGCTGTGCGGGAACTTTCAGATATTAAGCTGAAAAGAACAGATACTACACTTTGATCTTAGCCAAAAGGCCGAGAAGCGATAACAATCAATTGGCAATTTTTCACTATATACCGCAGTTGAATGTAAACACTCGTGCGATATACAAAACGTGTAGCGCCATCTGTTGGTGATGTGTGAATAATTACCAAATTTACCAATAGATGGCGCTACAAGGCTTTTCTAAACAAAATTGAACATATTTTTCACAAACTTACTTACACATTGCATTTGGAAATTTTCGTTATAGGCGCCAACGTCAAGGTGACCATATATACACTATGTTGCAAAAAAAACGAGCACTTAAGAACACCAATGTTATGTGGCACGGCGGCTTGGAATTACATGTTCTAAAGTTTAAAGGATTTGGAAGAGGTTCCAAAAGACTGATTCTCTCTGTAGAAGGCCTGGTTCTGACAGAAAAAGATGTACAGAGCAGAGGGGTGATCGATCTCTTGTCAGTCAAGCTCTTAGAAATCGACGAAAATCTTACAATTATCTTAAAAACCCACCTACAAGAAGTGAGATTGGTGAGAGTTAGCAAATGGACTGTACGGAGGAGACAAGTTATCGAAGCAGGCATACATTCTCACAGACCCGCTACAGGACCAAAATTATTCCGTGGGCATCGCGCAGCAATACTAAGTTTTGGGCAAAATTTGTTACTATGGAGAATTGAGGATTGGGGTAGGGTTCTGTTTTCTGATGAGGCCCGTATATGTCTACATGGTGAAGACATACATCGGAGAGTACTGAGAAGACAAGGCGAACGTTGTGCCGACGTGTGCTTTGAAGAGGTAACGCCATGCGGTGGAGGGTCCTTAATGCTCTGGGCAGGAACAACTTCTGAAGCTCGTACGGAGTTAGTTTTTTGTCAAATGGGACACTTAATGCACATCGCTATATCTCAGAAATTCTCGTTGCACATGTGCAACCTGCATTGGTTGTTATGGGAGACAGGTCCATTTTTATGGATGATAATGCTCGTCCTCATCGTGCCGTTGCAGTATCCGCCTATATGAAGGAGGTTGGGATTCCTCGATTGGATTGGCCAGCGAGGAGTCCCGACCTTAACCCTATAGAGCATCTATGGGACGTACTAAAACCGGGTTTTAGCTGGAACTCCAGCTCCATAAAATCTGACAGAGTTAAAAAAAAAGTGTTTCAGGCTGAATGGGAACTTATACCACAAGATATCATAAGAAACCTGATCGGGAGTATGAGAAAAAGAATTGCAGCTGTCATAACTGCAAGAGGTGGACATACTCGATATTGATTTTGGTGTAGGTTCATTTAAAAAAGATTATTTAAAAAAATATTTAAGTTTAATTTGTCACTTCATTCTCATTAAAATTACTTAATAAACTGGTTTTTCATTTTTTATTCAATTTACCTCATATTTCTACTTGTGATAATTAAAAAAATGTAGAAATTTGATTATAATATGTTGAAACATCATAAAAAATAATTATTAAACCATTATTAACTTCAAAATATAATAATAACCAATAAAGTTTTAAGTGCTCGTTTTTTTTGCAACATAGTGTATATGAATATGATATTGTTTAGTTAACAATTTATTACAACCTCAAAGTACAATAGATGATTCTGTATGGTTGAAAGATTATTTAATTTAATTATCAGCGCTTGATACTTTGAATGTGAAATTACAAATTGGTCAAAGAAGTTGATCGTTTTCCACTACGCCTTAGTAAGTAGGTAATTAGTAACATTTTTTTTTGCTTATACCTACATAACTTGTCAACAGAAGCATGGCATATCGGAGAGTCGCGAGGAGTTAGACCGTGTGGACAGATCAGGCAGCTCGCTGGAGCCCCTGTCGGCCGCCCATCGCGCCTTCTCTACCTCTTGTCTAGAATTGGAGCCCCAACCACACGTTAGGTAAATAACACTTTTTTATATAGGTAACATTAGGACTGTTTTTAAACGAGTAACTCACTCTAAGCTTTGAAGTTTAGAAATATTATTTTAAATAAAAAAGTCCGTATAATGTTGTAGAGCGCTCCTTCCGTCGTACCGACCCGCTCCCGACTACGAGACCGCCGTCCAGCAGAAGTACCGCCAGCAGCGGGTGGACGTGCAGCAGGCAGCAAGGTTCCAGACTCATCATGCTCACCAGCTCCTCAACAACCCTCCGGTGTACGGATCCCACCCCGACATACACCGCATACACTACCCCGACGTCACCCGCCACACCGTCACACCCAACCTTCCCTACAACTGTCCGTTCGCGCTCAATCCCAACGTCCAGACAGAGCTGCGGTATGTCAACATGTACAAGCCTCCCCCGCCCTACCCGCCCGGACTTGCCTCCAACTCCACTCCGGACCTCCAGGCCCTCAACTACCACAGAGGCTGCATCTCCAACCACGTGTCCGGCTCCAGTCCCGACCTCGTGTCGACCCGAGGCGCTCTCACGCGGCATTACTTAGGGTACCTGGGGGCCGGGCCGCACCTGCTGCCGTACGGCGGGACTTACGGCGACCTGCCCGCCCTGCTCGTGGACCGCGGTGTGTACCGCCCGCCCGCACACCGCCCGCCTTACCAACGCCGCGTCCCGCTACCTCACCCCGGCGACACCGACGAACCTATCTACGAGAACATACCGCTCCCGTGGCGGGCCGACACCGCCGCCGGCCGGGACCGCGCTCACAGTCTCACCACCACTGAAGAGATGGCGCGACTCAACGGGAGAAGTGACGTCCATTTACCGGGGTACGGGCGGGTGCCAACCGTGCAAGTCAGCGACGCCAACAGTCACTACGTGAACGCTCAAGTCATCAAAGACGTCCGGGAGTCCAGCGTCCCACGGGACCTCGCCGCCTCTGCCAGGTCTGTCCGTGACGATGCAGATTTCGAGAACATTACTCTGTCTGTAGAGCGGCTGTCACTGAACAAGTCTGAACACGCGCACGACTACTCAGACGAAACGCCCTACCAGAGCATCTCCACCCACCGGGTCAATAACAACCTGGACAACATCACATCCATCTTAGTGCCGGACAGTAAAGACCTGTACAACTCTAACGTGTCCCACGGCAGCGCGCCTGACAGCGGTCTCGTCAACTCGTTCATCACCAACTCTACAAACACTACCGTCACTACAGTAGACTCGGAGACTAGCACCACAAAGACCAAGGAGAAGAAGCGACGTCGCTGGGCCATGTTCATCGGGCGCGGTAACAAGAAGGAGGAGGTCAAGAGTGCCACTCTCGGCAGGGACCGCGCTAAGAATGCGGCTACACAACCGAACAAGCATCGCTGGTCTACCGGGTTACCCAAGTTCCAGCCGCTGCCTCCCAGCATCACTAAAGAGACCTTGGTCAGTATTTTTAGGGTCATTGTACCTTTTCTATTTAAACACATTTTCACGGCCCTTATACCTTGCGGTGTGGCCAGAAACACCAGTAAGTAACAGTGTCCAATTTTTGCCAGTTGGCAGGTGGTGTTACGGGCGTAAAATCAAATAGACTTTTTAAAAAATCACTTTATTTAATTTAATTAAAATATATTTTAATTAACAATAACATGTGCTAAGCTAACTACAGCTATGTACTAATGTAAGAGATGAACTGATGTGAGGGCGGAAGTAAATTGGTTTTTATAACATGGTACAAACAAGTTTTAGGGTTGTGACCTCCGGCGTGTATAAAGAAATCAATTAAGATATTCGGAATGACGTCTAACGAAATCTATTTACTTTAATTTAAACAAAGGGTTCTTTATATTACTAGTATCAATGAACCTATGACCTGTTAAGATAATCAGTGGAAAAGTACTGTGGGATGTTCCTATGGGAAGCTTAGGGCTGTGACAGTGGCAGCCTGCTGCACTTATTTACTTACTTCCTTGACATACATGTAGTTTATTCTATTAAAGCAAATATTCTTAAGTAAAAGTGAGATTTGTAACCGGGTGGTTCTTCCGATTTCAAGTCCAACGCTCTACCAATTACGCTATTGGCTCCATTATCTATTTACTGTATCAATTTTAACGAGAAAAGACTACAGATTACCGTCTGCAAATTGCAGTGCCAACTCCTGGAGCGCAAGATGTCGGACAGCCAGCTCTCGTTCGCCTTTGAACAAATACCAAAGGGGCGCGAGTCGGGTGCCGACATGAGCACGGCCCTGCTGCCAGCACACGCTGCCTTCAACTTGTACAGCGAGCAGCAGCTACCGTACGAAGACAACCGCGTACGGCTACATCCTGCACCGCACAACCGCAGCGGGTACATCAACGCCTCTCATATCACGGTGAGAAACCGAGCAAATATAAACCACAAAACCAAGAGTTATCCTCGCACAGCTCAGCCGCCCTATTACTATCTCGGTTGCTAGATACAAGTAAAATCCACCAATAAGATTACCTGCATCCTAATATACAAGGACCTCTCTACTTCCAGATGACGGTGGGCAGCAGCCAACGTTTCTACGTGGTGTCGAAGGTGGCTACATCGTGCACGCCCGCGCCCCCTCCCCCTTCGTGTCCGGGCCCAGCAGCTCCCCACGGTGAGCTCCTCTGGTCGTGCGCGTGGCAGGTGGGCGCGAGACTGGTGGCGCTGGTGGGCGGCGAAGAGAGACCTCCACACCTGCCGCCACTAGGGTCTACGGTGCACTATGGGAAGGTAAGTTTACGTGGACAAAAGGACAAATTGTCCTCAATTAAGACAAAATATAGATTCAATAAAAACACTCCTCCAATGATCTGCTTTTCAACTTTAACCGTAACGCCGTAGAATCATCGACCTTATAGGCCATAGTGCCAGTAGCACCAGTACACACAATGTCCAAAAGTAAGCTAGTGACCGAGTGACAGAATCCTACATATCTTTCGAAGGATTAATATTTTAGAAAGACAACCAATCAACAATGGCAATAGAATCGGCTGTACGAGAGTGTTTCCGTTTTTGCTTTCTATGATGTTCTAGGCAAGTTCTCAACTTTGAACGCAAATATCTCAGTTTCACTTCGATGTGGACTGGTTCCTTTCTGCGTAACTACAGCCTACAACATCTTAGATAGCATGACGCGGTAGTTTGTCTACCGGGTGTAGAGATGTGGGACAGTTACCCTATTCATCGAGCCCGCGACAGCACGCGCCTCGTATCTACCCGCTCGCTTGTTTGTAAACGTAATATATCTGATATAAATATATTCAGTGGTATTATTGAAAATACACGCAAAAGATGACTCGTAGAGAGAAAGCAATACAAACTGTCGCGTTACGGTTACATTATAACATTTGTCTCTCTACGTCAAGCTAAACTAACACGTATATACTCCACAGCTAAGCGTGTGCTGCGAGACCCGCAGCGTGACCGAGTGGGGCGTAACGTGCGTAGTCCGCGTGTCCGGCCCCCACCCCCCGGGCCGCACTCTCTACCACGTGCAGTACTCCCGCTGGCCCCCCACAGTATCTCTACCTGAGCCGAGCTCGTTCCTGTCGTTCCTGGGTGAGCTGGGAGCGCTCCGGGCCTCCAACTCTGTCCCCAGCACGCCGCTGCACGCGAGGAACGCGCCGCTAGTGTTGTGCTGCGCTCAGGGCGCGGGACGGAGCGGCGTCGCTTTAGCTGCGGACTTACTGTTACATACGCTAGATCATAATCAGGTGAGGTTATCCTACCTAATATTATTATTCTTCTTCTTCTTCTTCTTTTTTATTATGGCTCCACCAATGTTCATCGGTGATTTGCCAATGTCAAGTATTATAGCCTTTATAGTGTATATAGCCGGTAAATCGGTATTTAAGATAATCCCGCCGACCGTGATATGTCTTATTAATCACAACCTGGATTCAACCTGGAATCATAAACTGGATTCCACATCACGCCACGACGAAAACGCGTGCGTATGTCGCCATGACCGGATGTGGAATCAATATTATTATAAATACAAAAGTTTGTTGTTTCTTACGTCAAAACAGACAGGTCGTTTTTTTTTGTACAGATATAGTTTGAAGGCCGGAGAGTGACAAAGGCTACTTTTTATCCCGGAAATATTATAAATGCGAAAGTAACTGTCTGTCTGTCACGTTTTCACGCTAAACCACTGCACACATTTTGATGAAATTTGATACAGAGAAAGCTTGAACCCTAGGAAAGGATATAGGCTACTTTTTTCTTTAAGAGCAAGCTTGTTAGCGCAATGAACTCAGTAAATAGAGCAGCTTATTTTGTCGATATCTCTTGTTAGAAAGATACACTGCAAAAAGAATCGATTAAATAACCAAGGGTACGATAAGATAGGCCAATATTCACGTACCAGAAACATGAGAAAGAACGATTTCACAAAAAATCGGTCCTGCGAAAATATACAAAACAAACATAATTTTATATGCTCTTCCAGTATTATACAAAAACTATTAGCAATAGCAAGTTGTAGTTAATGTTTTCATAATGTATGTGAAATTATCTATAGGATAAATACGAGAAAATGGTACATTAGTAAATATATTAAGATAACTCCAGTCGTAAAAAATTTACAAATAAAAATACGCGTGAAATTGATGACTTCATAAAACCTAAATGTAACTGATTTTCATATTTAAAAAAAATCATACTATGTCAAATATATTTATCTTTTGAAAGTTATTTAAATTTCGATACTAGACGTAATTTAAGAAGACGTGAAGCATGTAATTATGTAATTTGTATGGGACCTTCCTTAAATCCAACCCCTAAGGGAGTATAATAGAGGGCTAAGATGGTGTGAAATACTTTAAAGGAGCTGGACATACCTCGCACCGTGAGACTGCTGCATCAACAGCGAGCCAACTTGATACAGAACGTGCACCAATACAAGTTTCTACACCAGATTCTGCTTCAATATCTCAAGCACTCTCGTCTTATATAGCTATACAGCACGTGGTAAGAGTCATATTGTATAAACAATACTTTGACAGGACAATGTATTCTGATAATAGAGCTGTGTTCTCGTCAATTATATTATATTGGGTGTAACACGATTCATTTGCTATTTACTGGAGGAAACTAATACAAACATTTGCTGCAGCAACGTAATATCCTCTCATACTCTTGTTTTGGAAGGTGCTGATCACTAATTTTGTAACAACTTAACTATCAATACACTCGTGGAAAATTTAAACAATTCCGGTATTCCGAGGAAAATTGCCTGGTCTGAGTCACAACCCTTCCATGCGGTGAAAAAATGCTTTTTATTTTTTCACCAATCAAAACTGCCCAGCCTGTTTTCGAAGATGCCAAACCCGGAAAAAATACTCTCATACTTCCCCACCCTCCTCAGACTGGCCAAAACCATGCACATACATGGGTTGGCCAAAACCATGCACATACATGGGTGTTTTGGTCAGTATGAGTCATGTTACACTCTGCATAGATATATGCATGAAAATACTCCTTGATACTATGTGTCATAATTAAAATGCATGTGTAGTAGTAGTAAGCATAAGTAAAGTATAAGTTAATATAGAGTTTATGTGAAACCAAAATAATATGACTGAAATTTATAGCAGCTTTATAAATAATGTTTTTGTAACTATATTGTTTGTGCTATAGTATTATTATATGTAGATGTTAGATCATCTTTACTATAGTTTTTATATCATGGTACATCACTCATCTTTATTATGCGTTAAACTAACCTGAGATATATCCTAATACTGTCAACAAGTGTAAATTAGTATTTTTAACTTATTCTTTATAATTTTACTTATACAGTATACACTGCCAAAATGCTTTTATTATACTTAATATAACTAAATACCTCCATTTGTTGATGTACTCTTGTGTTTAATATACTCATTGCATGTATTTAATTTTTCTAAACTATGTTACAATTGTCTATGTTTGCTTTAATGTGTGGTATGATTCTTCTAACTATTTATTTATTATCTTTTTTATTAACATTCAATAAACCTAAAAGGAATACAGTATAAATATATAATAATGTTTCATCTCTTGTATATTTATTGTAGAATTAAGTGAAATGAAGTGCCTTACAATGAGATTAATTGATCTGATGACCTGTGCCTGAACTTTTATATTATATATATGTGTAGAGATAATACAGGGAAAGTATGTATTGTTCAGTATTATAGTATGTATGTATATACTGTCAGTTGTAGTTTCTAGTCGCATGCCAACTTTACAACAATGTATTTTCTCATATAGTATTACTTTTAAATAAAATATATAACAATGTTTTGAAAATAATGCTTTTGATAAAGAAATGTGTTTTACATTTCTATATTGTTATATTGCTCAATTTGACATTGAAATAAACATAATATATCATTACATAGTTGAGTGTTATTTTGTAACTTGTAATGGTCCTATAGTAGCTAGAACATGCTCAATAATTATGTAGTTATTTAATTACATTCATTAATACATCTGGTATCTTTTTATTTAATATTGTCATTGTAAATGGTTGGTTGGTTCCCACTTAAGGGTCCTAAGCAGTCGGCCATCTTACTTTTGTCAAAAATATGGCAAATCTCAATTAATCTTAGAAAAAGGTTGCTTTGCTAAGTATTGTTCTTGAATATGGGTGTTAGTATGAGATACTATTAAACTTATTTTTGGTTGTTTTTATTTGCAAAGTTAATTGAATGGGGACCCCTCACAAGTAACATCATTTTAGGAATGGACAGATAATATGAAATAAATAAAAGTAGTTACATAGTTAGTGCCTATCTATTTATTAAAATAAAATGTACAAGAACACTATACAGGCGGAGATCACGGGGGCGGGTAGTAGGGGCGCGGAGGGGGCCGCGTGTAATAGTTGGGGAGCGGGACTACTGGGGGGAACCTCACGGGGGGCATCTCGGGGAACACCATGTGCGGGGGTCGCGGGAGCGGTGGGATCGGTGGCGGGGGCACAATCGTCGGGGGAGCGTACGAGTACGGGTACGGGGGGTACAGAGGAGGGTCCGCGCCGTTGTTGAGAGGGGGAGGGGGCGGTCTAGCGGGGGGAGCGGCGGCAGCGGGCGGAGGAGCGGGGACCGGCCCACCGGGCGAACACGAACTCGGCGGTGTAACGGACGGGGGCCGCTTTTCGTTTTTTGGAGGCTTCGAGATCAGCGGCGGAGACTCGCTGCCTGATGCAGGCTTCTGGGGGGAGTACAGGTCCAACACCTGATAACAAACACATAGTTACCTGACAACAAAGTTGTACCCGTACACTTTTTGTGCTGTATAAGCCGGGCTTCACTTATCAAATAATACACAAAAATTACAGTTTCTTCAATACTATGAAACATTCACAATTTCACTTTCACTATAATATACAACAATCCATTATCTAAATTGTTTTGTTTCGCACACAACACAGCCATACAATATCAGATAAGAAAAAAAATGTTAACACTTTACAAGACCTATACTAGCATACATTTATAATTAATTGATATTTATGGTCACTGCTCCTTTCCTCAATAAAGGGTTATTTAATGCAAAATAAAATTTAAATTGGACATCAGTTCCTTAGATCAGCACATTCAAATCCTAACTAATAGTATAAATTTAAAAAAGCCTGTTCTATTATGTCACATTATATAAGACATACCTGATGACAGATATCCTCCAAGAGTTCTGTAGTAATATCCTCCAGGAACATGTCCCACCAAGCTGTGTGCTTGCTGTTCCGTCCGTTCCAGTCCACCACTTCAAACTTACTTAGTTTACCAGCGAGGAACATCAGAGCCACAGCTATCACTTCTGGCTCCCATTGTAAACATAGTGTTGTACACAAACTAGAACAATAAAGAAGTATAAGTATATAACTTTGTAATTAAAAAGCCATTAGTACATGACCACTGTGGGACTTGAACCATGCTCTGGGTAAAGGTCCAGATTATCTCATTTTGAGATTTTCGTGTTTTTTCGATTTGTTCAATTACTGCATTGCTTTATTGCATACTTTAACTATTTCAAGACTCGGTAAGTTATAAGTTTTTGGAGATCATCACAGGTTTTTGCAAAATTAAGGTTGGAGTTTTCATGATTTTGAAAAAGACGATTTTTTTACTCCATTTTTTATGATGCCATAGGATGAAAGGCGTCACAAGGCAACTTTCGTCCAGGACACCAATCCCAAAAACCCCTTCCGTGACCGCCAGGTCGGTGAAAAGTCTTCAGACATGATCAAAATTTTTTTACTCCACTAAATAGGTTAGCGAGGAGCGCAGCGACGAGCGTGGTTCGGATGGTGTAAAAAAAAACCTTTCAATTTTCTCAAACTAGTGAACACCGGTGAAAAGTGGTACCTTACCGAGACTTCAAAATGGTTAAAGTATGTAATAAAACAGTGCAGCAATTTAATAAAGTTGTCAAAACACGAAAAGCTCAGGATTAGATAATCTGGACCTTTACCATGGTCTGCATAGATATATCCATACATTTTACCACTATTTACACATATTTGGCCACTGATACATCTTTATTATTTAGTCGTACTCGCAACTTGGCTAATTATTTATACACTAGCTGATTGCCTGCTACTTTGTATGTGTTGTATGAGGAATACAATCCACCCCCCTGGGTAGGTAGCATGATGATAAATAGCCTATAACCTTCCTCAAGAATGCCAAAAGATTTTTCAAATTTGAGTCTATAGCATACAAACAAACAAATATTATTTTTTATATATTATTGAAACATTAACTAACTGTAATAAATACACATTTAATTAACATGTTAACTATTATTTAGAGAATGTGGTAATTTGTACCAACCTGTCATTAACAAAAGTCCACGCCATTTGTACCATCTTCTGCAGTTTAGTCTTGTCTCCCTTTAGACACTTGGCATACTTGAGGAGGTAGCCGTACGGGTGCTCCACCTGCAGATCAAACTTAATAGTCTGCAACAAGATCCGTTCCAGAGTCATAACCTCTTCCTTGGGATCATCACCGAAGCTCGCGAACTTCTCTTCACTTAACCTCGATTTGGCCACTTTAATTATGTCCTTGCACTTCTTGGGCGTCTCCTCCACTTTCCCCGCCAGGAACAGACAGCAACATGCCGTGATGTACCGCGGGAACGTCCGAAACGAGTGGAACATGTAGAAGCGGTGGAAGTACACAACCCCGGTCGCCACCGTGTTGTACCCGAGATCCATCTTGGAGCCCGTGTCGATGATGAACCGCGCGCCCTCCTTGCGGTACCTGTTTTCTGTTTCAGCGCTGATCCCATCGTGGAAGGAAGGTGTGTTTTGAAGATCTTTTCTATCATAATACCAGTACGGCATCGTCAACCCATCTGTTGATCTGTCAAACTAAACTAGCGCCGCCTAGCGGCAAGCGTCGGTAACAACAATGAATGAGGAAGTTGATTGACAACTGCTGACAGTACTTTTCTTTATAGAACAGGATATTTCCATTTTTATTTTGAATGCAATAAAATATGATTGCTGTAAGTCTTTGAGCTGAAAGTACATACTCTACTTGATGTAGTTTGCTCACATTCAAAAAAACAGACGATCCTCCCCTACGTACCACGTTACCACCACACTCTGTGACAATAACACTGAAATGAAATGTTTCACTCAGAATAAGAGAACCCCGCTCGAGTCTCAACTCCAATTTCTTTGCAGAGGAACAACCCTGCCTTAAGTTATCGTTCTTAGAACAACCCACCCAAAGAAATGGTAGAGGGGTACAATTTCCATTGCACAGACTATATAAGTGTATGCTGAACACAGACTATAATATAGTGATTACTGAACTCAAAGTCACTGAAGGATAAGGTAAAGAGTACCAGTAGGGGCCAGAAGAAGTTCCCGGGGGGTCGATGCCCCCTTGAGACTTTCCCGGCCAGCCTTCGGCTCGGAAGACTCCATATGTATGTATGAAAGAGTATTCCCGGAAGTGACCTCCTTACAGAATCGCGCCAAATTTGAAACGTAATAAAAGCGCGGTAAAATGTAACTTGAATAATTATAATGATACGATAATATTGCGCTGGATTTGATACATTTTACATTAGGTACGTATAAACATTTTTTTTTGATACAGTTTACTTTGTATTAAGCAGTACCTATAGGTAGGTACTACTTATAGCTAGATACTATATGATACACTTACTAAAATGTTAGTGATTATTACATAACTCATTGCATATTCACATACCGAATTATAGTTTGACTAGCAGTTGCCCGCGACTTCGTACGCGTTGTATTAGGAATGTGACGTAATTTATGTAAATACGCAGTTTCCCTTAATTTTATTTTTTACCCCTGTAGTCGCTCCGTGAGACAGAGTATATTTTGGTATCTGATATTACCGCCCCCGTGAAAATTTTTGAAATGCGGTACAAATTCGAAATAGACAATTTATTACCCCGTTGCAACCCTACTTAAGGCCCCTATATCCATAATTTGTATGGAGATATTACTATTCCCAATTTCTCTGTAATACTCCACCTGTGTCAATGTAATTCAGCATATAGTTACTTATTCAATATATCTAAGTGAAATAGTCGTTATTTGGATTACTCTACCCTATCTCTTTCATAACCTATCACAAAACTCTAAATTGTTTTTAAAGCGCTCTTATACCATTATTTTTCAATTATATATATCGCTTTTTTTGTAGCTTATTGAAAATTCAAAAAAAAATTTATGAATTTTTAATTTGGCAAAAATTATAAAATCATTATTATTTTAAATTTTCAATAAACTGCCAAAAAACTCGATATATATATATATATAATTGAAGGGTAATGGTATAAGAGCGCTTTTAAAAAAAAAATAGAGTTTTGTGATAGGTTATGAAAGAGACAGCAGGGGCAAAGTTAAACCACCCATATTTCCTATTCAATAAAACCCATTGAAAAAATAAGAGCTATTTCACTTAGATATATTCAATAAGTAACTATATGCTAAATTATAGTGACACAGGTGGATTATTTACAGAGAAATTGGGAATAGTTTATCCCAGAAAAAAACCCAGTATAGGACCATTGAGGATTATTTTATAAATAACTATACAAACTTGAACACCCCGTTGCACCCCTCCTTAAGGAAGGTTTTTAAAATCCTAAAACACGTGTTTTATTATTTGTTTTGAAGAGTAGGTATTTGTACCAAGTTTCCATACAAACGTTTACATACACCCCGTTTCACCTCCTTAGGGCTGATGTTAAATAGCCTAAAACCTTCCTCAAGAACTGGGCTATCAAATGGGTTTTTTTTTAGTCCAAAGATTAGCGCGTTCAAGCAAACAAACAAACAAACAAACCAACAAACAAACTCTTCATTATGTACCTACTAGTATAGATGAGATGATCCATCCAACTAAAATCAGACTAGCAAGGTTTATCTGGCCCGAAACAACGACGTGGTCACGTCTCCCTCCAATGTTTATTTCGTCACTAATAATATCGTCATCTTCGGACAAGTTCGGGTGTGATTCGGCCGGCGGAGTGCCATGCGCTTGCACGTATCTGTATATTTAAAAATCTAATATTATTATCACGCACTGATATACAATAATTTGACTATGGCGATGAAGAACGGTGTTAGTTTGTTAAAGTATCTACCAATTAGACAATCTTCCAGGGTAAGTTCTCACTCAATACTTTATAATATATGCTAATGTTGTATTTAACAAGTCATTCGACAACATGAAGTTATCGTAAACTCTGTTTTGATCGCGCATGTCGTGTGATAACAAAGTGTTGTTATGCAAAATAGGCTTTTGTAGAGGTAGTTTTACGTTTTGGGCCAGACAGGAGAATGAGTAACCGCTACCTCACCGATATGTGTGACATTTAAAAAAAAACTACTATTATTTTTTTTACTTACCTACATGTAACATCTTACTCAAAGCTCTCTCTAGTATAAAAATTTAATAGCGAATTTGAATCGATTTTTTGAGGTTCTTCTGATGTAGCCGATCATTGGCGAGTACTGCAGCACTCGCTCGTTTTTTCAGGTTTTATCAACCCACATCAGACCGGAAGTGGACCAAAATGGCACTAAAAACGGAGAGTTCCCCGGCGCAAGAGCACCATACGTTTCAGAAATTAAATTTTTGAACGAAAATAGTTACGACCCTATCCCTATTTACCGAGTTATCGATAGTCATGGGGAAGTTATCGATAAAAGTCAGGAACCAGATCTTGATCAGAAGACTTTAGTTAAAATGTACAAAACTATGACACAACTTAGCCAAATGGATAAAATTCTCTACGAATCCCAAAGGTGAGTAACCAAGGGCCAGTTAGGTCCATAATAATAAATAGTAACGAGTCTTTATAATTTGTGAGCCTATTAAGTAACGTTGGCGGGATATAAAATGTCGTCAATGGACAAAAAATTATAAAAATAATACAATGTAAAATACTGCAGCTGAATAAATAAAAACAGGTGTTCTAGCTAGACCACCGTGCCTCCTACATACGATGTATGGATGTGTATGAAGCAGAGAAGTAAGAGGCGTGAAGATATGTACCTATGTATGTATGTAACATAATTATGACTGACCTTTTCTCGTCTACACGGTACTTTAAAATTCCGTCTGTTTTCGATCAAGGTCAAATTTCCAAAATCCACACCACGTAGACCTCAGACGATAGAGCCAGAGGTATAGGTCTACTGCATTTTGGACATTCTATCTATAAATACTTATTACAGACAAGGTCGCATATCATTCTACATGACGAACTACGGCGAAGAAGGTGTACAAATAGGAAGTGCTACCGCCTTGTCTCACGCTGATCTGGTCTACGCTCAGTATAGAGAAGTGGGGGTGTTGCTCCAGAGAGGGGTGACGGTCCGAGAACTGGTTCATCAATGTTACGGCAGCCACGAAGACTCGGGTCGTGGGCGACAGATGCCCGTACATTATGGCAGCAAAACACACAATATCGTCACTATATCCAGCCCTTTGGGTAACTTTTCATATCTACCTTATAGTCAACTAAGCAACGGAGTTCTGATGATGCGAGTATTTTAGGACACCTAAAAACCTTCATAAAATTGTTAGTGAAAAAGTCATATCAGTCAAAAGTCTGTGAAAGTTTTAAAAATCAAAATAAAAAAATCAGGCAAATTACTAGGTACCTAGACCTACCTACTTATAGTTTTGTCAATGCGAGCGTTATCAAATCATGTGGGGGCCTGCGTAAACGTTATCTGTTTATGAATAACACTTATAAGTACCTACAGATATTGTGTATGTATAGTATTGTTATGAAACTAGATAGTAAATTATGTACCTACTTCTAAATAATATATTATCTCTCTGCGAACGGAACCATCAAATCAATGCTCTGTGGTAACAAAATATTTTTTATACCAAATGAGCCGCGCAGTGGCCGGTAGTGGTCAATTTCTGTTCTTTCAGGGACCTTTCATCTTTTCTAATGAAAAGAGTAGGCGATCGAGATCGAGAGAATATTTGGCAGTATAACAAACATTTTCATTCATTTTCAAAAAATCTCGAGTTATAAGAGTATCACAGAAATGAAGCACTATTTTTAATTAAAATGCAATAAGTTTACTTATTGACTTTTTGACCCCAGTTAGCATACTTTATAGTTAGAAATTTATATTATTATAGATTGAAGAATAAACTCGTTTCGTGTCACTTCTATTCATTTTCTGATCGTCTCGCCAAAATAAATAGACCGCATACCTAGTTCCCTGCCTACCAAAAAGTATCAAACAGGATTTAGCAACCCATGTGGTTATAACTGGGTGTAGTACTTATTTTTTTGACTGTAAGGATTTATCTACTGACATTGTCTATATTTAATTGTATTATATTGCAGGCACACAAATGCCCCAAGCGGCCGGTTCAGCGTACGCGTTTAAACTGCGACCGGACAATGATCGATGTGCAGCTTGTTACTTTGGTGAGGGAGCTGCCTCAGAAGGTGATGCTCATGCTGCGTTCAACTTCGCTGCCACCTTGGATTGTCCTATTATATTTATATGGTAATGTATCGACTCTTCAATGGATCTACATTCTGGCTGTCTTTGTGACTTTATGATTGACTATTTGAAACAACCCGGAACCATCCCATTATTCTGTTCGAACATAGTTTTAAATTAGGTTTATAGGAGATCTAAATGATGGAAATTACACCACACTATGGATATGGGCAGTTGTAGTTCTACGGTTCATGCATGGGTCATGGTGGGTCGTTCGTGGTCTATAACTCACGGTACCAATCCTATACTATTGGAAACAGCCTTACATTTTTATTTTAAACTCCATTAGAATAATGCGGTGTGAAAGATGTGTTATAACTAAAATTAAGAAAGTAGTTTACGCTGGTTTGGACACGTTGAAAGAATAAAAGATGAAAGATTGACTAAAAAGGTTTATATGGCTGAAGTGAAAGTGTACGAAATGCTGGCAGTGTACGACCTAGGTGTACTTTTATATAAAAAATGTATTGATCGATGGAACTATTAAATACACTCATTCGCCGAGCATGTATGAAAGGTATGATCAATATAAAAGAAGCAAAAGAAGTATGTCATGATCGTAACAAATGGCATTCGATTGTACATATCTGTCTACCCATCTTGGGATAAAAGGCGTGATATCCAACCGTGATAGATATCCATTACCTAGCTACATTTCAAAGTACATTGGAAAAATCACTGATGTGATCTAAGAGGACTTCGATTTTTATTTATTTATTTATTTAAACAAGGTTCACAAGATTTGCCAGATGTATCACGAGATACATTGTTCGTTCATACGTCTTCCCTAACTAGGTTGGTATTTCCCCACAGCAGAAACAACGGCTACGCAATATCTACTCCCAGCAGCGAGCAATACCGCGGGGACGGTGTCGGGGCGCGGGGACCCTCACTAGGTCTTCACACCATCAGAGTAGACGGAACAGACACCCTGGCTGTATACAACGCTGTACTCAGTGCCAGGAAACTGACGCTGCAGGAAAACAAGCCTGTCCTCTTGGAAGCTATGTCCTACAGGTGTGTATTTGTTTATTTGACGAGGTTGCTGGTTCTGTGACTATGTAGAATTGACACAATATATTTTCAACATTTATTTAGTTCAGTAGATTCGATATAGACAAATATGTTGGAAATGTATAAAATCAGTCACATCAAATTCTCTAAATCTCCTCCAAGCCATTGCATTGGATACTACACCACTATTATTATGTGTGTGGGCCAGGAAAATACTGAAGTTCAACAGTTCAACTAGAAAACCTATATTAGCATAGATTAGTATTGGTACGCCTATGTATGTATGTAAGCATGAAAGTAAGATAAATGCAGTGGAAATGTGGTCTTTACGTATAATGTGTGATATAAATGCGTATTGGCCGTATCCGGAACGATGTCATAAGAGAAGAATGCGGAGTGAAAGAAGATGTTGAAAAAAGGGTTTATATGGCTGAAGTGAAACGAAATGCTGGCAGAGGACGACCTAGGTGTAATTTTATTAAACATATAGGTAAAAAAATTATTGATCGGTGGAAATATTAAAAGTACACACAATCGCCGAGCATGTATGAAAGGTATGATGAATATAAAAGAAGCAAAAGAGGTATGTCAGCTTCGTAACAAATGGCAGTCGATTTGTCTTTGCCTAACCCTCTTGGGATGAAAGGCGGGATATATAAAATACTTTACTTGATAAGGCCATGACTGATTTTGTATTGTTTAATATTACAGAGTAGGACATCATTCCACTTCAGACGATAGCAGCGCGTACAGGCCAGTGGAAGAGATAGACAAGTGGTCTAAAGAAGACAATCCCATAAGGAAGTTCAAACTTTATTTGCAACGAAAAGGTATATTACTTAGAATATACACGACCACTCTAATTAGCCGGTGGTTCCAAGGTCCAAAATGCTTCTATTATCTATTATTCAGGTTATTGGAACGAGGAAATGGAGAAGGAATGGCTGAAGGAAGCTCGCAACACTGTCGTCAAGACCATGCAGGAAGCTGAGAAAGAGAAGAAACCTAATTGGAGAGAAATGTTCGAAGATGTTTACTATGACATGACACCTAGAATACAGTACGTACCTACCTATATGTAGTCTTTATAACCATTTTAAAATACTAATCCCCTTACTTACTTAGACGCTGTATAAAGTTATACAATGCTTTATCATATTAAATGACATATTTGTTAGAGGGAGACAAAACATTGTATCGCTTTGTGCAACGTGCCTTAGTAAGGGGGTTAGAATCAAGAATGTATATCAAGCTAAACATGGACAAAAATCACTACAAAAGGTACAGTTAGACTACATTTATATATAATACAACGATCGACCTAGCGGCTCAGTAAGCAATGTATACTTTTATTTGGTAAGTACTAGGTTTCCGCCCCGGCTTCGCCCGTGCAAGTTTTTGAAATGTGAATTTAGACCGTTTAATTTTCGGACGTCAAACAATCTCTTTACATAAACGTCACATCGATCCTTTGCTCTGTTTTCGCATTTATAATATTTCTAGTACGGCAGTTACCATCTGAGTCGTCCCGTGATAAACGCCAGTATACGCATCTCATTACATACGCTGATCACTGATTGGTCGTTCTTCCTACTACTTAAACATTCGTTACAGTTCATCGATATCTACTTGCTACTATTACATACATCACTATAGCGCTCCATAAGCCCAATGAGTGCGAGCGAGACAGATAGAAAATATTTATGACCAGAGACTTCTCAGAAGATAACGGTCATAATATTTATAATATGCTTAGAGATTGTCAAGGTCGCGCACGCAAGAATAATAAAGAATTGTAAAAATTAATAAATTGACAACGGATTAATTTGTTTCAGAAAACAAATGAAATCAATGGAGCAGCATGTTGAAAATTATAAGGAACATTACCCAGTTGATCAATATCAAAACTAAGTTATTATTTTTGTAATTTTACCTTTTTTATAAGAGTTGAATTTGAATATTATAAATTATTGTTTCCAATATTGAGTTAATTTTTATTGTCTTACTTCTGTGTTATACCTGAAGATTATGGGCGGCCTACAGTAGTAACTCTACATTGCAGTGGCTGAAGTGGCTCACACAACTTTCTTGAGCTCCCTCTGTAAAGTATTTGGACGTTATCCATAATTCCATACCTCATAAAAAACACATAGATACTACTATTATTTACTCATATGCGAAAATAACTCTGACTGTCTGTCTTTTGCTGGGGCTCTAATAGGAGATAAAAGCTAATATGGGCCCAATGGGCAAAGCTCGGGGCGGAAAGTTAGTCCTCTATTAAAATACTAGGAATTTTGGGAATTTCCCTGAATTTCCATCAATTTGGAAATCAAAGAGTATAAGAAGTAAAGTAAGTATCTTGTTATGACTGTGTTCAATATATTATTTGAAATCATAGAGTTGGTGCCAGCCCTTGTGAAACAATCTATATACCTACTATAGAATACCTTGTCATTAATTAACACAGACTATATGTACTAGTTAGGGTTCTTGTATTCATTATCTTTGCTTCATAATAGAAAAATTACACTTAAAAAAAACTAAACATTTTGAGTTTGACAGATAAAAAACACAGACTTGGCTTCGGCCTATATTATGCAATCTGTCCATGGCTGTATGGTTTTACATCTAGACCTTTTGCTTTTTCCTGGGAAAGACTACAAAAAAAAAAGTACTCTCCCCCTTTGCCTTCCATGAAAATGGAGAACTTTGATGGAGAATGAGAAACAAAAAAAAAGTACTCTTTTGACTGCTTTTGACAGTTCGATAAAACATAAACACACATTGTAACCTTAAAAAAGGCTGCATGTATTTTTCTTTTGCCTATCCCAGAAAGGGATGAATTAAAAAAAAAAAAGTAACCTTAAACTAAAAATATCATTGCTAAAATTTAATAAAATGGTATTTTGTCCTTAGTTTTTACTTTGAATAGTTTTCTAGCAAACAATGTCAAAATTGTTGATAACGGACGTGACTGCGATTAAGTTTTATAATGATTTTATATTAGCTGGTAAGAATAAAACTTTTTAATTCACTAGAACATAAATCCAGTTATTTTGTAACTTTACTTGTTGTATAATTTATATTTGTAATTTTGCTCTGTTAATACAGATCGTTTTCTCCTATTACATTGTGTAATATTATTCCAGAATCTTATTAGATTTAATTAGGTTACATTATATTTCTAAATACTTTTTACAGGAATAGGAAGCCATGTAAACTTATTTAATAAAACAAATTGCAAATTATTGGACAGAAAACATGTGTTCAAAGGTCAACGGATATATGGTATTGTACCACTACAAAATGATAACAAGTTCCTTATATTTGGAGGTAAACAATTTGCAACAATAATTTTAGATAATGCAGATGACAATGTTAAAATCAGTCAGTTATATGAAAAATTTATCTGTGATGATTGGATCCATGCATCAGTATGGAGTAGCTGTACAGATGTGGTGTTACTGACGGCTCATAATGTTGTCCAGGTAAATACACTTGCCATTAAGTTAAGAAGTACAAATAGAGATATTGCTAATTATGAAAAAAAACTAAGCCGCATCAGGGCTGAGTATGTGAAGCAAGGGTTGTATTTAGAACATTTTGGTATCAAGAATAATAGTATATTCTCTTTGGCATCAAAGAACACCTTTAATATATCTACATTCTAATCCAGGACATATAATTTAACTCTCACATTTATAAATTTAGTAGGATAATAAAACATATACCTTTATATTTCCAGGTGTGGAATATTGAACAAGGAAGTGTAATATCCAAACATGAGAGTAAGAACAATTCTATATTGTACAGTGGTTTGTTGCTGCCTATAGCTACAGAAGTGGTGGTCTTTAGTGGTACTGTGTTCTCGGACATCTTGATACAGACTACTAAAGATGAGATGTTACATTCTTTGAAAGGACATAGAGTAAGTAATGCTTCTTCCTTCATCACCAATTGAGCAATTACTGCATGCACGGTGCACCTGACATTTAGTAGCAAGCATGTCTTAACCCACAGCTGCCTCTAGTGAAGCAGCTACTATTCATTGTGAGGTCTATTTCAGGCAGGAAACTGAAGGTATTTTTAATTTATAATGTAGGAAGTTATTCAAATATTTTCACACGGAAGTGTGAATGCAAAGGGGTTAAAGTTGCAGGCCAAAGTTGGGGTGGCAGTACAGTCGCATAATGATCAATGAGGCTATAATGTGATATAGTATGCGGCAAATAAGTTAAGTTAGATTGAGCGCTAGAGGATGGACATACAATGGAAGTAAATCTAACCAAGTGATACTTTTCAGGTCAAATTATTTGGCAACAGTTATAATGTAATCTGAAAATTGTCAGATATTATACTTTTCAATCAAATGAAAATACCTATTTTAAATATGATATATCATAAAAATAATGTAATGTTTTTTCCAATTTCAGGGTGTGATATTCTCTATAGCCTGTGACCCAGAAAAAGAAATTATTGTTACAACATCTGATGATAGATCAGTGCGCATTTGGGGACCTAACAACTGTGTACAACTTCCAAAGAATTGTATAGATTATTGGAAAAGTATTGATATTGTTTGTAAAAAAGAGGTTTATGGACATCTAGCAAGAGTTATGAGATGCAGTATATCTAGCTCGTGCATAGCTTCTGCAGGAGAAGATGCTGTTATATGTTTATGGGACTTTGAAGGATGGTTAATTAAAAAGATTTCCTCACATCATGGTTGTATTTGGACCATAGACACTAATGATACTCAGATAGTGAGCGGCGGAGCAGACAGCAGTGTCATGGTGCATCCTTTAAATGTAACTATGCAATATGGAATCAAAAATACAATACCTATAGGGAATGTGAAGAAGATTCAGTTTACAGCAAGAGGGAATATGGTCATTTTGTGTGACAACAGTGATCTGGTGTACTATGATGTTAAAGATAATATATCATTGTTAGTATGTAAGTTAATGCACAAGTCTACATATAAACTCCTTAGTATGTCTTCTTGTAAACAACTAATATCTGTGGTAGATATGTTTGGTCATTTGGATATTTTTGTGGAAAATTGTAAGGAAAACAATCTTACCAGAATGTTAACTACTAAACTTACTCTAAATAATGTTTTATCAATGCACTGGGCGGGTAATAGATATTTAGTGTTGTGCTGTGAAAATGGTATCATTAATGTATTGGTTGCTAGTGGTACAGGAATGAATGTTGTAGCTACATTTACATTATCTGATTGTAAAGAAAGATGGCTAACAGCAGTTGCAATAGATCCGACATTCAAAATGTTTGCATTAGGTGACCGATGTGGCAACATACATATTTATAACAAAGGTCAGAGAGACCCTATACACACATCACGCAAAGTTCACGGTAGATATGGACCGACGTCTATTACAATGAAAACTGATCAAATGATCAGTACGGGACGCGATGGTACACTCAAATATTTTTCTTTTAGCAATAGTGTTAAGAATGTTTACACTGCCGATTTGAATTTCCAATGGGTTGAGAAGTTTCTAGATAAAAATGAAAACCTCGTGTGTGGGTTTCAAGAAAGAGTGTTTGTTGTTTATGATGTAAAACGGTGCGCCACTGTAGTGGAAGTGCCGTGTGGAGGGGGACACAGAGCCTGGGATGCTCATAGATATTTTAAGAAAATAAATGATGACTTTGAGGAACATATCACATTTGCATACTTCAAAAATTCCGAAATAAATATGACAACATTTGAACTGAGTAAAATTGTATCAAATAATATAATAGTCGGCGGACATGTGAAGGAGATAAACTGTTTGAAAGTTTATGTCGCGGAGATTATATACTTAATATCTGGGGGACAAGATACCACTGTCAGAATATCTAGGGTGAACACAGGTGAAGATTGGAGTTATCAAGATGAGCTCATATTTAAACAATTATCAAATGTAAGATCTATATGCATTCATCCAATAAAGAAAGATAAACTGATTCTAATATCTGCAGGAGGTCGCGCACAAATATCTGTTCAATTACTACATTTTCATAAAGATGCCGTAAAGTCGGATTATATCACAGATTATTTAATTAAAGGGACAGACAAGGAACGAAAGGGAGATAAAAATTGGCGCAACTGTACTGTTGACTTCGACCCTGAATGTAGAATTATGAGTGTAGATATTGTTTATATGGAAGATTACTATTATATTTTTGCTGGCTGTTCAGACAGCGCGTTGAGAATTTATAAATTAACTCTGTCAGACAACACTACATTTGAAGCTGTCAAAACAGTTATATATCATCAAACGTGCATATTAAAAATTAAATCATTTATTATTGAAAATAATCATTTAATCGTAACAGCAACCACTACAGGTGAATTGGCATTCTGGGATTTATTTCAAAATAATAAATTTAAAAATTTAACAGATATAAGGCCAAGTTTTGTTACAAAAACAAACAAATCCGGCATTAACAGTGTTGCTATTGAAACAATTAATGACAATGAGGTTCTAGTAGCTACAGGAGGCGACGATAATGCCATACATTTGTTTATATTGAAATCTGAAAACGCGATATTGAAGATAACGCATACCGGGTCCAATGATAAATACCACAGTGGTTTAGTGAGTGGGCTGTATCTATTTGACAACAAATATTTGTTATCGACATCTGTCGATCAACGAGTCACCTTGACTCAATGGCGACTGAAGGACGGAGCTCTGGAGTTAGATTGTTTGTGTCAAGTCTGCAGCGATGTGCCTGATATTCAAGGTCTCGATATTGTTGAATTTACTGAGTAAGTTGAATATTAATCTTTACCTCTTTTTAAAGATCTATTCTATTTGATGGCGAGAGTATCGCTGTTTCTGAACCAAGTATCACATGTTTGGTCATTGGATGTGATTTTTAATAATAATTACCATGCGAATTTGTTTTGTTTCCGCCCCATTTTACGAAATCACTCCCTACAAATTTATGCCACATAGTGAGAGCTAAGATTTTACACATAAAAACAATTGCGCGTTCATCATCGTACACGTCATAGAAGTGAAACTTCTTAAAAAAGGGATACGCTTTCTCTTCTCTACGTTATATCTTTCTTCTCTATCATGTAACGAAATGGAGCGAAACGTGACACGTCCTTGAAATTTCACTCTCAAATTATAGTCCAATTATAGAATCGCCGCCTTTTTTTTTGGCATATTTCTTAATCACTATACCTACTATAGTACAGTAGACCTAATAATCAGGGCGCCAGAGGTGCCGAGCATGAAAGTGTTTTCCAACGGAGCGAATTTGGGCTTAAAATTACAAAAAAAAATACAAATAATAATATCCTAAAGTCTTGACATTGAGCGAGTTGTTTATGACAAAAGGGTTGATCGAATGGACTCGGAAAAAAAACTGAGTGTATCAAGTTGTAAAAGTAATTAGGACGGGCGCTACACGCAACAAACTAAGTATCTCAGCTTCTATTGGTCCTACAATAAACTTTTTTATTTTTAAATTCATGAAAAAATCAGCGCAATTGAATGCATTTTATTGTAAATCTATAAGTTGACGATTGGCGAAAATACGGTCCTTAGTTACGGGTTTTTTTAACCCAACTTTTTTATTTGTTTATTTAAAAATCTGAATTTTTGGGAGATCAAAGACACTGTTAGTACCTACCGATTCCAGTAAAGCAGGTTGCGATTCGTTTTGATGGACCACTTGTACAGACAATCGAAATTTAACAGTTTTGCAATAGGCCGCCATTTTGAAATATCGTTATCGGACGTGGCGCACATTGTTAAACATACAAAAGTCTATAACCTACTCAATTTTTATCAAATTTCAAGCACTTTAAGTATTACTTTTCATTGTTTTAATTTTTTTGCGTTTTCCGTCTTTTTCATTGTTTAAACAAAGAAAACGATTTTTCAATTTTTTTAAATACCCAATCCTCATGCAGAATCATCACCTGCACAACTTTTACTCTCAACATTTTTCTCTAGGAACAATACTTTTCGCTACACTTAACAAAAACCGTAAAAAAAAAGAGTAAAAAAAAATATTTTTCAAAAAAAAAACAACTTTCCCGACCTCGCTCAATGTCAAGACTTTAGGATGTTATTCTTTGTATTTTTAAGCCAAAATTTGCTCCGTTGGAAAAAACTTCCATTTTTTCCCGAGGAAAATAGCTTATAAGCACAAATAGACCAGTCGGATGCTGTTTCAGAGTGGATGCACGTGACGTAACGCTAAAAAAAAAATTTTCGGATTCTTTGTACGATATAGAATATAGATCCGTGGGTTGAGCCCCCTCGAAGGTACCCGCTTCATTGTTCAAATCAACAAAATATGATTTTTAAAATGCGTATTTTTTTTTACGTTTGCACGAATTACTTGGCATCTGAGGGTTTTAGGCCAAAATCTCATTAGACAAAAGTTGTTCGCAATAAAAAATACACAAGATATGTGGGTTTTAATACCCCGTTTTTTCAATTAACCATGTTGAAATGGCTTATGTTTATGAAGGTACCCTCGAGGGGGCGCAACCCACGGATCTATATTCTCTATCGTACAAAGAATCAAAAAAAAAATTTTTTAGCGTTACGTCAGGTGCATCCAGTTTACACTGAGCTTTTACAGCATCCAACTGGTCTATAAGCACAAATTACACGTGGAAACTTTTAGGAAAATTAAAAAATCGTAATAAAGAACTTTCATTCCCGGCTTCGCCCGTCGAAGTTTTTGAAACATACATGTCTGTGCAAAAAAAACAAACACTCGCATTTATTATATTAGTTAGGATATGCCTGATATCCATGTTTTTTTGTTTCAGTAATTCAGTAACAGTGTGTGTACATGGAAAAGGAGTAGAAATAATAAAGCTGACCATACCAAAAAGATGATCATTAAATGAAAATGACTAACTATAAGTGAAATACTAAAATACATGTATGTTATATTTTTTATATGTTATAGAAGTTAATATATTATTATGTTGTGGTACTAAATAAAATATAGTTTTATATATGTTAGTTTTAGTTTGTTGTTTTCTTAATTTGTTACTATGTTCACTTATACTTTCAAATTCTGTATATCACATTTTTAAGAGTCCTTCAATTTCTCATAACATTTTTATTACCATTATTTTACCAATTATTTTTACCATTTGGATCCCCATATCATTTAAATTTTACACGAAAGTTGTTTAATGAAAGGATAAACGTATGTATATGTAAGGATGCCAGCTGTACACACTCCCCGAGATAAGCCAACACTAATATGTGCTCTATATTTTTCTATTCCTGTACTGTTATTTTTTTAATACATACACCCAAACTGTATAATTATAAAGTCATACATTATTTCTAGTTATATCATTTACGGGCATGTCACTTAGCATGCACCTAGTGCATGTGTGGCGCGCATGGCCTACTAGAATTATTTCCACCAATCACGCGCTCTCACAAAAAAATTTCTCACCATTGTAACAGTTGTTTGAAATCCTGACTTCAAATTAAGTACTAGCGACCCGGCTTACAACAATTTGAATACCTACACAATTACTTATCTATAGCAACAAAATCCGTTTAGTAGTTTTTGCGTGAGACGCGGCGGGGGACTTTGTTTTATAATATGTTCCTAAATATTAGGACATTATAATGGTACGATTCTTGAGCGATGGTCGTTAGATGCGCAGAGCACTATTTTTGTGTCTGCTTGACGGTATGAGGTATTAATTTTAAATTTACCACCAGTAAAAAGCAATCGTAAAAACAAACACCAATAAATCAATTATAATAAATATACAAGTTATATTGCACTCGAATGTACATATGCGCAAACATTCCCCCACTTTTTCGTCGAGCGCTCAAGAACCGTCCCCTACTGAATGTTACATGTCTAAAGTTTCTTGAAGTATGATTTACATTTAAGTTGTGCATGAGAATGTGTGTAGTGTATACTGAATGTTATTTGCAAGAATGTAAATACTAAATGATAACTGATGTGTAGAGTCGTTGTAACGTTTATCTCTAATATCTAAACTCATTCTTACTACCAGGTATTGCCAACCATTTACCGGACGTCTAATATATTGCACACAATACTATAAAGCTTTTTAAAAATATAATTATTATTAGTTCCGCAAATGTAATTAGGGATATAATATAAATAATAAAATATACCTCAACAGAACTGGCCACTCGTTAGGCATAGCCTCACAAATACCATCAGCTAAAAGCCCTCTTCCGCTGAGTACCCTGGAACTGTAATATGGTTTAGGGAGCTGTAAGGCAACCCGTGGAGAAAAAAAATGTAATTAGGTTAAAAATTGTTTACGATGTAATTAACGGATCTTAGTTTTGATGATGATCCCATGCCGAGGCTACAAGTATTCATTATCCTTGCCCCATAAACTTAATGAGAAAACAATAACAAACAATGTAATGTATGTAGTAATTAACAGTACCTAAGTTATTTACATTTGTTACAGGTCACCTAGATACAGTAGTTTTCCAAAGTAATGATCCATTAGTGTCGTCTTTAAACGATTCCAATGATTACAGTACATTAGTTCGTTGTTGATCTCCTGACCATTCACACGTTTACTTACATCACGCCTCTGTTCTTGTGCCATCTACAGCAGCACTATTTTTGGTAAATTTTACATCTTCATCAAACTTATAAAATAGATTAAATTCTATTTTTGTGACTGAATCACGTCGTAAAAGCTGAAAGCATTCGGTGCCACGATAAGAACTAAGCCAGTTGACAAATTCGCACACCATCATTACTTTTACCTTTTATTTAAGTGTAAATGAACAAGCTGTCGCTGCACTAAAAGCTTGTTAAAACAATTAGTGGCAAATGTTGTCAACACCTGTTATAACGGTTATTCAACATTGTTTACAGATTAGATAAAGTGCCACATATATAAGGTCCACACGTGAGACTCTGTTATTGTGATTAGGAATCTCGCACCTCTTATACAAGGTATGTCACTCATTTTATAATCTCCTTTTTGTCATAGGATCCGAGGGGGTAAATTTGGAAGTTTAGGAGTTTTATCATGAATACCTGCCTTCTTTAAAACTAAATAAATAAAAAAGTGTATATTAAAACATTTGTAGATATGTTTCGTAATTTCGGAAAACCTAATAGTTAAATACTTACCTATATTTTCACATTCTATAACTTCAGTTGGTATAATTATTCATGTATACTAATATTATAAAGAGGTAAAGTTTGAATGTAGAATAATCTCCGAAACTACTTATCCAATTTAAAAAATATATCACTAATATTTAGAATGGATCTTCAGGGTGGACATAAGCTATATATTATCTCGTTAAATAAAAGGTCTATTCGTGGAAACCAATTGTGTATGACGTAATAAAGCGCCTACTAAATATAGTAACATTGCCATTTTCTTTCTCACGCGAATATTCTATTTCTACACTAGTGAAACCGTGGGCAAAAGCTAGTTTTCCATAATTTTAGTTCCTATAATGGACAACATTTCATTTTTTTAATCACCCATTTTTATTACTTTAAGTAAAAATATATTAAAAAATAAGTTACACGTATTTTTCTATTTTATTTTTGGTTGAGTTTTTATATTTTTAATTTAATTATGAATTTTTATAAATTATGAGGACTTATAAACTAAAAACCATAGCTAGGACTAAAATTAAGAAATATAAACTGTCACCCAAGGAAAGTGACAGATAGTGTCAGTCAAGCCACAGAGTATACGTTATAGAAATGCAAAGAGTATAATATACCGTGTTAAAAATAGGTGTTGCCGTAGCCGGAACTCAAATCGCCTACAACATTATTCATAATGTATATAATAATACTAGCTTTTGTCCGCGGTTTCACTCGTAAATATATTTCCTGTGATAGCCCATTCGAAACTAGCAAAACTTCCAAAATAATATTATATATAAGAAGTATTTTTATAATTATATTTAAAGAATAATTATTAATTTAGCTTTAAATGGAATAAAAATGGGTAAAATTAATAGAGGGCAACACCTGAGTTCAATAACTAACAACGCTGCCAACAGACATTAGTATTTTTAAATTAGAGGGTTAGCACAGATTAGGGCACCTATTAATCCTTAATTTTCAATATTTCAGTATTTTTAAAATAACTCGAAAATTAAAGGATATAAAAAATAAAAAAAAATGAAAAATAAGCTTTCTAGCATGTAATCTCCAAACGGTTTTCGAATTTTGGTACCTTACGAAAAATGAAATGTTGTCCATTATAAATACCTATGTATAATTGCATTTTATATAAAAAAAAATCTATAATTTCAGTTAGGTACTATAATTTTCAAAGTTATAACGTTATTTCCTATATTTTACGATCTATAATATCAACCCTTTACAAGTGATTAAAATAATAGGTTTGCGAGGAGTTTAGCGACTACCATGTTAAGTAATAAGTAAAAAAATAATTCAATCTTTAGCCTCGGAGCCTACTAAGGTTCCGCAACAACCTAAGGCAAGTGTCACAAAACACCCACCTCCAAGTGTTTGACACACCCTTCCTCACTCAACAGCAGTCACACACACGCAAACGGGCAACGATCACGTGGCGACAAGTCCTCCCAAAGTAAAACCCGTCTGGTTAACAGTCATCTCCAGGGTCTGGGCCGAGCCAACCCTCAAGGTAGGCATTTCTCTTTCTTTAGTCATATTATGTACCTAGCGATTATGTTTGTAGATGTCCCCAACACTGGAAGCCGTGGTGGGTCCAGTAGAACTCGGAGAAGGCCCTCACTGGGACCACCAGGACCGCGCGCTCTACTTCGTCAGTATATTCGATAAGACGATACACAAATACGTGCCCGCTACTGGGAAGACTACTAAATCTAAACTTGGTAAGTGCAATCTGTTCTTATAGGTAAGGGTAGACAGACCACACTAACTGTAAAATTTCTGGCTTCTGCCCTCGTCTTTTTAAATATTAATCCTATGGTAACCGAGAATATGACTTTTACATTACAGTACTCGCGAAAGATGTGTAACATCTAAAGAACCTAAAAAATGTAAATATTTAAATCGATCTAATCATTTGAATTTTCGAATGTAAATTTATTTATTTCCGGTCAAAGCTCTCATTTTACGAAATTACTCCCTACAAATGTACGCCACATAGCGAGAGCTATAAGATGCTATATACTCATCAATAATTAAAATAATAGAGTATTTCCAGTAGTAGTAAAATAGCATGTTTATTTTCCCCGCAGATGGCACAGTAGCGTTCATTATACCGGTGGACGGCAAACCCAATCACTTCGCGGTGGGTGTCGACAGGAAAGTGTTGTTAGTGCAGTGGAATGGTGAAGAAGACAGCGCGAAAATAGTCAAACTTGTAGCGGAGGTGGACAATGACAACCCTAAAAACAGAATCAATGATGCTAAAGCTGATCCCAAAGGGAGATTGTTTGCTGGTAAGTGATCTGACAATCTGAAATAATCCTCGTTCCCAGGCCCGTCTGCCCGTCCGCCCGTCCAGTTTTGCGGGTACACCTTTTTACTGAATTCCACAAACTACTGGTATATATTCACACACAGTAGTTTGCATCCTGTTTTTAGAGGAGAGAGCGCACAGACATCTACAAAAATTAAGCAGCTAAAAACCATATGCAGGACCCTGGTGTGAACTTGATGTGTCATTAAACAGAATCCTGTTTTTTACTGGACAGTGTCATCCAGTTTGCAGCGACAAAACCGAATAGCATAATTCGACCGTATCATCTTGCATAATGACATTTTTGATAGGTTAATTTTTATGGTTACTGCTTCGCTCCTTTGGTATAAAGACTTTCAAATTGAATTGGTAGTTTCTGAGATTAGAGCGTTTAAACATACAAACATCCTCTTTAGCTTTATTTATTAATATAGATAATAATCATGATTTTGGTATATGTTGCTACAAGTATAACATCGTTAAATTATGTATTACCATTTAATATTAAGTACTATCCGAAATTGGATTAGAAAATTGTATTATATAAATTTTAAATGCAACCAAAGCTATACTTATATATATTTTCAGGTACAATGGTTTATGAATACGAGCCAGGCAAAAATTGTATTATATAAATTTTAAATGCAACCAAAGCTATACTTATATATATTTTCAGGTACAATGGTTTATGAATACGAGCCAGGCAAAAATTGTATTATATAAATTTTAAATGCAACCAAAGCTATACTTATATATATTTTCAGGTACAATGGGTTATGAATACGAGCCAGGCAAGTTTCACCTGAAGAAAGGCTCACTATACCGCTTCGATTACAAAGGCAATCCCACCAAAGTGGCAGAGAACATTGATATATCTAACGGTATGTGTTGGGACCTTAAGGAGAAGGCGTTTTATTATGCCGACTCGTTTGAATACGCTATTCGGAGATATGATTATGATGTGGACACTGGAAATATATGTAAGTTGATTTTAAATATTACTTTTTGATCGGATGTGATGTCATACCAGGCATTAAAGAGCGCCATCTTATTTAAAAAAAAACAAGCGAGCCTTACAGTAGTCTTATCTGACATCTCATCTTGGTACACGCATACAAGCTCTCGGAAAATGGGTTGGTACCATCTGACGGCCAACTCTACCACCGCGCCCACTGGTCAAATCAGCTTCCATTTACTAACACACCCATTTTTTATACGCGGCTCCCGAAAGCGTGGTTCTCATTTCGTCAACGACACCGTTGGTGTTTACCTAGATGTGGCGATATCATAGTTTATTATAGAATATATTATATCATAGAATTGTATGACTTTTTGTATACATACATACAATTTCCATGATAACTTGACGGAATATAAGTTTCACGGCTTGACTTCGTGGCGCTAGTGTCGAATTTTGCGACACTTCTTATATAGCCACTTTTTCCACTCAGTGTACAGTCCGAAACAAAACACTGTCGATTATGTGATTGAACTGTCAACTGCAAAGTGAGCCTTATCTGAATGCAGTTAGACTCACATTGGCTTTGTATTATTGTATATTTCTGTACTGATTCTACTACTACCCAATAAATATACAATTTATTATTTGTTTATGTTTCAGCAAACCCAAAATTGATATTCACATACAAAGATCACGGTCTCGACGGTATAGCGGACGGTATGACCATAGACACGGACGGGAACCTGTGGGTGGCCAACTTCGACGGTTGTCAAGTACTCAAGATAGACCCGAGGGCGGGGAAGGTGTTGCAGAAACTACCTATACCGGCATTACAGGTTCAATATTTATTAAATAACCTACAGATATGTACCTCAACATACAACATACAACACACATCTAGGGATTTACTCTTGACTTATTTCAAATTGAAATCATAAAATTAACGACAGCGGTGACAATCTATATAATAAAATCGAAAAACCAGAACGCGGGATGGCGCTCTACGAAACTTCATTGACACGTTTCCCCCAAACGGCGTACTCCTTCTCAGGAATTTGTATGTATTTCGATTCCTTGATCTCGGAAATCGCAAAAAACTTAAGAAAATATGATTTTGGGTGTGTAATTTTTGTAAGTATAGTAAGCAAAATAAAATCGCCAGTGTTGTCGTTTTGGTTTCGATTTACACAATACGAACTTGTCCCAAACCTGTGCACAATATTCTACGCGGGCGGTCGCTAGTTTTATTTAAATCTAGTAGCATAATATGAAATAACTTGCCGTGTAAGCATGGCGGTGTAGAATGAATCTGTGAATCTGTATGTAGACAAAATGGCAGTTAGAAAGAGAAAGATATAATGTACCATAGAGATAAAGCAAGACAAAAAAAACCGGTCTCCGTGACGCTGCTTTTTGTCCTGCTTTGTCACTACGGAAAATTATATCTTTCTCTTTCTAATTGAGATTTTGTCTAGGTCTGTACCTATATTCTTTCTACACTGTCATGCTTGCACGGCTGGTGTAGTCTGTGGATAATTGAGACATTTGAGACTGATAGGTAAAAACTTGGTACGTGGCGAAAAATGTAACTAAATCAGGCCTGTGACAGTTTTAGTTCCTATGTTTACGCCGAGCGCTAGTATCGCACCGCCGCCATCTTTCATTTTTATGACGTCGCAATCATCAGTCGACTGTCGCCTAGACATTTGTGATTTGTCGCGCTTTGTTTACTAGCTACTTGCTGTGGTCGTTATTTCAGTATTTTCACAAGTTTTTATATTATTTTCGTTTGTATATCCTCGCTTTCGGGCTTGAGTTGATAACGAAATAAATAATAATTTGAACAGCAAACGTTTAGTGCTATATCTTCTCGTAAGTGCTGTGTAAGTGGTAAAGTGAAAGTACATTAGTCTGCATATTAATGCGGGATATTAAAAATTATGCAGACGACTATCAAAGTTTAACCATGGAACCTGTCTAGTACCTAGATAGATAGAAACCAGAGAATAGAGGCAACTAAAGAACAGTAATTTGGCATATCCTTCAAGCAGATTTTTTATTTTGTAAATAAAAATGAATAATTTTATTAATAAATCCATGCTTTTTTTATTTACAACAAACCTTAATAATAAAACTCATGCATTGATTGATGTTGTACGTCACTATTGACCACGATTGATGCTGATCAAGAAGCTAATAAACTCTTGATAATTTACGTATCTACATCGCTATCGACTGAATCGACACTAGCGCTTCGCGGAAACAAGCGGTACTAACTGCAAACTATGAAGTGTCCTATCTGTCTTTGACGATTATAGATATCTGTCAACTAAATTGTTTAGTGCGTTAATTTTGTTCTGATGTCTCAAATTACATAGATGGTGGCGCCGCCAGTTTGTGCCAACTTATACGTCTTGTCTGTAGGTATATTTCATATTATATCCCAAATGTAAAAGGAACGACAAAAGTGTTAAGAGAGCTAAATTTGCTATTTTATTTATCTTATATATAGGTATGTATATAATTCTTCTGTACGTGTGTATGTCACTGAACTCCTCATAAACGGCTAGACTGATTTTGATGTTTTTTTTGTGTGTTTGAGTAGGTGGTTTAGACTCACAATTTTTGTTCGTAAATATCCACGGGCTAAGCCGTTGGGCGGAAAGCTAGTTATATTCCACATATTAGCCCCACTATAGGCCTCCTTTAGTTTTTGCATGACCCAGCGCACTGACACGAAGAAAGATAATATAAAAATGTATACTATATACTTAGCGCAATATTAATAGAAACCTTTGGTATCCTGTTTCAGGTGACATCCGCTACATTTGGAGGAGACCATCTTGATGAGCTATTTGTGACAACTGCTAAAATGAACAGAGGACAAGAACAACTACCTCCGTGCGGCTCCACCTTCAGAGTTACTGGTCTGGGTGTCAAGGGACATCCTAACTCTTACGTTAAACTAGAATAAATATAATAATTACTCATTTTTGCTTGTTTTATGTATTCACGCCTCGCTCCTTTGGGTCGTAGCGTCTATTAATATCCTTCCTCAATAAACGGGCTATCGTTCAAAGTCGCATACATACAACCTCTTCAGATTTATATATTAGTATAGATTATGAAATAGCGTTTTAAATAAATGAACAATTCCTATAGTTCTCCACTGCCATAGAGTACTAAGCCTATGGAGGGGCCATAGACGGGCTCCCCCTTTCGCCAATTTTTTCTCCTTTGACCAGCAGTTATACCGACCAGGTGCGCGTAATAAGTTCCGTTGGTATCGTTTTGTGTCGCGAGACAGAGCTCTAGGAAAATAGTTAATTGTGATGTTTTAAACGGGAAAGGCGATCTAGGGCGTCAAACTTAGTGTTTCCAATCATTAATTATAATTATTATGTTTGTATTTTAACATAATCATCATATAACGTAAAATCCGTTGCGACAATAAAACGACAGAAAAATACAGTGGTACAGGGGCTAGTACTAGGCGTTTAAAAGTGGCAGAAAAAATTGTTCGGTGATTTATACCCTTCACGTCTCCTTTGGTAAATACTCGAAGTCCACTGCATATATTTTCTGTAAATAAAACATTGCTTTCAATACGATTGTTCACGACATCTCTTGTTGACATTACTATATACTGAAATTCAGTTTCCATTTGACGCAAATTTAGATGGACATACATTTGTAAAGGGTTATTATAAATAATACAACATTATATAATTAAAATCTTTAATTATAGGTAGGTAGGTATATAAAAACAATAAAATGGAAGACACACATTTTTTTTAATTTATAGTTTATAGGCTTTGTTTTCATGTCCTTTGACACCTAATCCAGTAACCACGAAGGTTGCACCACAAGGAGGTTTCTGTTCACCGCTAATATTAATGGAGGCCGTGGTTACGAACAGAATATCAAGGTTGGGACCACCGAATGTCACAGAAGTGACTTGTTCCGCTGGAATAGGTATGGTTTGCAGCAATTTTCCCGTTTTGGGGTTAACTTTGAGAACTGAAGATCCGAAAAATACAGCCACCCATAGATTACCATCTGTGTCGATGGTCATACCGTCAGGAAGACCTTTAATATTGTTCTTCGATAATTCGAATATGTGCCTCTTGTTTGCTGTGAAATTAAACTGACATTACAAAAAACACCAAGCGATGTGTTTGCTTCGAGGTGAGATTTCTAAAATAAGAATCACGAATCGTAGAAATTTGGTAAAAATGTCAATGTATTCCAAATACAGTTTATATACTGCTCAAAACAATTAGGGGAACAAGATTTTGATTTATTCTAATTTTTAAATATTATTATGTTTAAAATAAATGGGTACGTCATTTTTTTCGTTGTTAATCTGTTAATTAATACAATTAAAAAAAATTGTATTTTAATTGTTTAATTGTATAAAATTTAGAAACTAAACATTTTAGGCGAAAAACAAAGTGGTGTTTAAAAAAGGTCCGTCAAAGAAGTAAGTAAAGTGTGTGGCCTCCATGAGCCCTGATCACGGCTTGACAACGACGCGGCATACTTCGTATGATTCTCCGAATATTTTCCTATCAAGCAAATCCCAAATGTGTTCTATTGGATTTAGATCAGGGCTCATGGAAGGCCACTCCATTATACGGATTTCATGATGTCGTAAGTAATCTAACGTGATGGCTGCAGTATGTGGTCTGGCATTATCCTGCATAAAAACAATTTCTGGGCCTATACCATATGCTGCGGGCAGGACGTGGTCTTCGAGCACCTTTTCAATATAAGCTTGAGCATTCAACCGGGGAGCAATGACGAGATCTGTGCGCTCGTACAAACTAACTCCGCCCCAAACCATCACAGAACCACATCCAAATTTGTCATATTCCTGGACTGCCACTGCGCTGTATCGCTCGCTTGGGCGTCTGTAGATACGTAGACGACCATCGCAACGTGTTAGACGGAATCTTGACTCGTCAGTAAATAGCACTGGCCTCCAATGTCGGAGTTGCCAATTAGCGTGGTTTTGTGCGAACCGTCGGCGAGCTTGTCCGTGTTGAATAGTTAGACGCACGGCTCGCACGGGTCGGCGTGCTCTCAAATTACCTTCCATCAACCTATTCCTTACCGTCTGGTCTAAAATTTCTACACCAGTAGCCGTCCTCAGTCTATTTTGCAGATCTCTTGTAGTAGTGGTGCGCTTACGTAAAGCACAGTTGATGATGTAGCGATCTTGCAAACGAGTAGTTTTTCTCGTTCGACCCTGGCCACGCCTTCTTGAGTATTCTCCCGTCTCTAAGTATCGCTTCCATAGTCTGTAGATAACAGAAGGGGCGACTCCTAGATCATTTCCTACATATCGCATAGTTCGACCCTCTTCAAGCAGAGCAACAGCTCGGGAGACTTGGATTTCAGTCAGATGTGGCATAATGACCCTCTAACACTCACTTCAATTAATAACAACACTCAGAAGACTTGAATATCCTCATAAAATGAGTTTTCTATGATTAAAAAGTAAGAAAATTAAATGGCGTCACTTTGTTTTTAGGTATACAAGGACTCTTCGCCACTATATAAAGAACTGCTTAGAAAAAATCTGATGTTCTTTTGTTTTTTATTTTCGTGAACAATGTCACTATATTATTTAGTGGAAAGTTACAATTAAAATCCTAAGCAAAAAGTTTTGTTCTACTTTAAAATCTTGTTCTCCTAATTGTTTTGAGCAGTATATGTTACTAATAATATAATTAATATACTTATAGGTAATTATGGAAATGTATTGTAACTAAAAAAAATTGCATGTTCTTTGTTACGATCTATATTAAAATAAAATTTGAAAATGGCTCATTTCCACTCAAATTCATGAATAAATGTTGCAACCGCCTGAACGTTTACATCTCCTGGCATATACATGATGTTTCCTATAGTGGTATACCGCCCGATATAAGACGCCAAACGACGTAATTATTTCAATAAATAATGGGATTGAAAATGGAGACTTTTGTATGGGCCTCTCGCTTCCACATACCTACTATTATAATGTAAGCGAGAGGCAAATAGAATATACGACATTTTTAATCCCATTCTTTGAATCAAGTTGTTTCTTCCAACCAACGACCTACTAAAACGTCAAATAGGAACAACTTCATGATCACGGGACAACTTGAAGTATAATAATAACATATTGATAGAGCGTTGATTTGAAACCAGGAGGCGTCGGATTCAATTCTCACTCGTGTCAAAAATCATTTTCTTTAAGAATATGTACGTGCTTTCATCGACTCCTCATGCTTTGGAGGGAACGCAAAGCCAGCGTCTTAAAAATAACAGATACTTTCATCTGTTAAAGAAGTGACACATCTAAGTCCATTAAGTGCAGCAACATACTTTGCCACCTGTTCTATTAATATAGTAAAAGTGGACACTGTTACTGGCGTCTCTGGTCACACCGCAAGGTAAAAAAGGCCGTGAAGTGTATATAACTTACATATATCTCCGGTGTCAACATTGTAGTCGTAGCGACTGACAGCGCCCTCCAGAGAGTCAATGTAATAAAATGCTTTCTCATTTAGGTCCCAAGCCAGACCGTTGGAAATGCCAATTTTGTCTGCCAACTTGGTTAGTGACCCTTCACCTACAAATCTGTATAGAGAGCCTTTCTCCCGTTCAAAGTTACCTGGCGGAATTTCCTTGCCCATTGTTCCTGAATATTAAATATAGGTTATTAATCTGGGTTCAAACTGGGGCAAATCACTGTCCTACTAATATTATAAACGCGAAAGTTTGTATGTATGTTTGTTACTTTTTCACGCAAAAACTACTGAACGGATCTGGATGAAAGGCACAGAGATAGATTATAGTCTGGAATAGCACATAGGCTACTTTTATACGTGGGATGGGCAAATTACAACCACGGGATTATTTATTTTTGGATCTATTTCCACGCGGGTGAAGCCGCGGACAGAAGCTTGTATATTATAAAACACTGACGCGTCTGTCTGTCTGTGACCGCCTCACGCAAAAACTACTGAACGAATTTCGTTGCGGTTTTCACTGTTAGATAGGTTGATTCATCGGGAAGGTTTACGAATAAGTATGAAACATTATCATGTTTAGGATCTGAGCATTAACAGTATAAGTGAATCAAGTCGGGGGAAAAAAGTTAGCCAAAGCAAGTTCTCATGGCGTAGTTATGCTGTCTAATTCGTCAGAGATTTAACAAAATGACGTAGGAAAGAATTGTGTAGAATAAAATTATCTACAAAAAAGTCTGCGGTAGGTACTACCTATATATATGTATCTCTAATAGATAATTTCGTGGCTACATTAAAAAGGAAACTTTAACTTTAATTAACCTGTCAATATAATTCTGGAAAAACAAGAATAATATATAAAATTACCTGCATAAAGTCTGCCTCGTGGGTCCACTTTGCCATCATTAATTTTTGTAGTAGGTGAATCTATATCTACTTCAGCAAGTTCCTTAACAACTTTAACGGGGGAACCATCTTTACCGTCCCACTGTATCACCACAAACCGATGTTTAAGTCCCACTACAAACTTGTCTGTTGTGTTTTCAACAGGTATAATGAAGCCAACGGCGTCGTCTGTAATTAACACATTATTTTTTATAAACATTAGTTAAGTATATTTTGATTCTAAAAATATTACTTAAACTACAAATATTAATTGATCCATAAAAGGTATGTTTCAGGGGATATTTTGTCAATTTAGATTCTATTGTCATCAGGCAGATTATTATAAAGTACCTATAATAAATATATTGTAACGAGTAGGTACTCAAGGTCGATAGACGTCTTTAGAAGGATCCAGAGAGAAACAATTACAAACGAAAATGGACCGTATGTGCCTTGCCATAGGTACCAAAATCGGCCGCGGTCGGTGTGTAGGTATTTGGCGCCGAGCCGCATCGGGGCGCGTCTACAACTTTGTACAACAATCTCGGCGTTTCTTGAATGTTCGGTGGGCAATATAAACAAAGGATCTTTGTCGGAAATAACACAGTGCGAATCAGAGCGACCAAAGCGAAACAGTCGGTATTTTAAATCTCTTCGAACCCTAGCTCGTAACAATATTGTAAATGTTCCTTTTATAAATATATTTATGACAAGGAGATGGGTATAAATTAATTATTTTAGCTCTTATAGTTTGCCTCTGAATAACTTTACTGCGTTTCTGAAAACATTCAGGATGGGAGTCCACAAAAATACACATGTCTCTGATGTACACATGTCTCTGGCCGGTCCTTGTTGGACATGAACGTTTTGGCCTGTTCAAGGCCATTCGACCGAAACGAAAGTGTCGCTGTCAAAATGTATGCTAACCCCACAGGCTTCGCCCGTGGATTTTTTTATTGTGATAAAAGCCTATGTCACTGCGGCCCTCCAACTATGTCTGTGCGAAAAATCACGATGATACGTTGCTCTGTTGTGACATGACAGCCAAACAAACAAAGACACTTTCGCACGGATCAACAACGTGCTCATGTTTTGTATGGAGTATCTTATCTTCCGCACCCACGACTGACGCCAGCACCTAAATCTGTTACATTATAGGTACTGACCAACTTTAGTTTTAGTGTGTTCTCCTGTAGAGGGGACATACTTATGTATGGTGTGCTCCGAGATGCTCACGTAGAACAGAGCTTGTTGATTGGAGTCCCAGTGAGGTCCCTCGCCCAACAAAACTGGTTCAGCAACCTTTTGAACGTTGTACGACATTCTGAAAAATAATTAGTTTTACATAGGTATAGGTATCTTTTGGTGTAGGAGGCAGGGGGAGGGTCCAGTGGGTCCGGACCCACACTGAAATCCGTCACCGACACTTTTTGAAATTGATAATTTAAAAAAGTAGGTAATTACTATCAGTTCAGCTGAGCTGATGAGGTCGAGTCAAGCGAGCTAGTATATGACTAGTATTGACCTATTGCAGAAAAGATTAATAAAAGGTAAAGTCGTAGTTTTTTTTCAAAATAATGGCTTGGTTGGTGGTTGGACCCCCCCCCCTGACGAAAAATCCTGGCTACGTGCTTGGCAGCGTGAGTTGAGACAAACATGTGTGACTTATCTATACACGCTCCTGTAGGTACCTAATAGCGATAGGAATGATAAGCTCTTGAATGTTGCGGTAGGCTTACCGATCTATTATGATTGGTGGTCCTGTTACCATAAAAACTATAAATAGTTAAGTTTTAATTAAAAACAAACAATGAGAAGTAATCACAACTCTGTGAAGGTCAGTGATGTAATAAAAAAAACTATATAAAAGAGACGTAATTATACAAAATTTTGTATAAAATTGAATTTCAGTTATTTATTGTAATTATAAAAATATGGATAAGTATTCCAAAAATAATGAGAATTTATTATTATGTATTTTAAAGTTTAGTACTCAACAAAAATTGGAATTAGACAAAAAATAGTATGATATTTACCTTTAGTAGTTATGCAAGACTTGTAAACAGAGCTGGCCGTTCACGTTGTCTGACAAACAAGTCTCTAAAGCAACTGTAACAAGTTATAAATATTGATAACGTTTTATAAATTGACATAACAAGTAGGTCTACTCAACAACTTACAGTAGGTATCATATATTAGTCCGTAATTTTCCATTGGAGCTAAGATTTTAGACATAAAAGACTAATTAAGGGTCCTATACTGGGAATTTGTATGGAGATATTACTATTCCCAATTTCTCTGTAAATACTCCACCTGTGTCACTGTAATTTAGCATATAGTTACTTATTCAATATATCTAAGTGAAATAGTCGTTATTTTTTCAATTGGTTTTGTTTAATAGGAAATATGGGTGGTAGAATAAAAGATTATTCTGCCCCTTCTGTCTCTTTCATAATCTATCACAAAACTCTAAATTTTTTTAAAGCGCTCTTATACCATTATTCTTTAATTATATATATCGCTTTTTTTGTAGCTTATTGAAAATTAAAAAAAAATACATTTTATGATTTTTTAATTTGGCAAAAATAATAAAATAATAATTATTTTAAATTTTCAATAAGCTACCAAAAAATTCGACATATATAATTGAAGGGTAATGGTATAACAGCGCTTTTAAAAAAATTTAGAGTGTTGTGATAGATTATGAAAGAGACAGCAGGGGCAAAGTTAAACTACCCATATTTCCTATTCAATAAAACCCATTAAAAAAATAAGAGCTATTTCACTTAGATATATTCAATAAGTAACTATATGCTTAATTACAGTGACACAGGTGGATTATTTACAGAGAAATTGGGAATAGTTTATCCCAGAAAAATTCCCAATATAGGACCCTTAAAATATAATTTCTAGATAACTATGCGCTTTTCCAGTAAAATATAATATAACCACTTCTGATGAAGAATAAAAACCGCTTTCAAAACCAAAATGTGCTTTCCGAAAGCAAATGCACATCACCATAAAAAAAATACCCAAATCGCTCCAAGTGTGCCTATATAATTTGGAGAGTTCTCAATTTCTCCTGGATCCCATCATCAGATCCTGACCTGATGACCATGGGACCACCTGGAAAGTATACCCTTTCAAACAATATAAACAATACCAAATCGGTCCAGGCGTGTTCAAGTAATCGGGGAACATACATAAAAAAAGATTCCGACGACCTCCTCCTTTTGAAATTCGGTTAAAAATATAGGTACTATCTCAGGGTACAATATTCTTATATTTTATTTATATCGATGGACCTAAGCTACAATTTGGCAATTTGTCAGTTTTGCCGCCATCCATGACATGCGACAAAAATAATTATTGTATGAGTAGGTAACAGTGGCTCTGGAAAAATACTATTTTTCTCTTTATTAGTTACGTGTAAGAGAAATCGAAAGATATTTAGAACTCAAATAGAAAAATCGCGTCGACCGGCAGCGCTGGATTTACACTAGGGGCACTAGGGGCTAGCAAATTACCAAGGGTGGCAAAATTCGAAGCGTGAGAAACCGGTATATTTTACGGTGTCCCAGGGCAGCAGGGTAAATCCGGCCCTGTCGACCGATGTAATAATATATATGCTACCCACTGATTCATTGAAGAATGGGATTGAAAATGGCTGATTTTCTATTTACTTACCTCTCGCTCGTACATACCTAGTACTTATATGTGTGAGCGAAAGGCCCATACAAAAGCCGCCATTTTCAATCCCATTATTTCATGAATCGACACTGTCCGTATGTAGGTATTTAACCAACCTCGTCTCGAGGAATCAAAATCACCTTACCTTATAGTTAGTCATGGACTCGTCACCACGTTTATCTTCGTATATAAGTATAAACCTAGGTATCTACTAATGTTACTTACCTCAAACCGAAGGCTTTAATACTAACACTCTTTGTTTGTGCAGATTATTATGAAAACAAAATACGTATGCCACAGCCACAATACAAGCACCAATACCAACAATACGTTTATTATAACTCGTACCATGAATCGTCTCGATTGGTAGGAGTTACTCATCAAATCCAATCACTTCCTCAGGTCGTTGCACCAAACCCAGCAACCGTCATTAGTGACCTTGAAATAAGTTAAATTAAGCTTTTATATCTGGCTTCGATCGTGGAAATATTTTAAATGTGACATGAATTTATCCCGAGATTCCCGAGCGATTTCCGGCTCTCCAACTATCTCTGTGCAAAAAATCACGTGATCCGTAATCCGTTGCTCTGTTTTGACGTGACAGAAGGACAGGACAAACAAATAAATAGAATATTAGTAATAAAAACTAGTAAATAAAACATTTCCGGACAAGATTATCTGTCTATTATATATTCTATTAGATAAAGCCATTGATTTATTAGGTAACTATTTAATATTTAGGTGATATCTACTAAAGACGGTATGCTCTTCATCTTCAGTGTCACTGGTGTCAGGGAACAAAGTAGTATTCCTAGAACCACAGTAGGAAACTTAAGTCGTGTTTATAGGACTTAGCAAAATTTCCAAAACCACTGGATAGATTTTTATGTAGGTATGTACTCCATATTGAATCGCTGTCATTCTATTGGTATAGAATTGATAACGTATAGAGTTAATTTCCATCTTATGATACGCCTGGCCATAACTCAGGACTTCATGCACTTATTCTTATCTGACATATCTATCTATCATCACGCCTTTCATCCCAAGAGGGGTAGGCAGAGACAATCGAATGCCATTTGTTACGATCCTGACATATCCCTATTTTGCTTCTTTTATATTCATCATAACTTTCATACATGCTCGTCGATTGTGTGTACTTTTAATATTTCCATCGATCAACATATACTTATCTGATATAGTTTTATCTATTATATGTTTACCCTACCGTATGTACCTACACTACTTTCCGAATACCATAATTGACCAGTTGTTCACCTAGGGCAATAAAACTATTTAAACCTTCTCCTCGTTACTCCAACTCATCAGCTTCTCCTCAACTGTCATACTCCATCCTCGATCTCATGAAGTACTGTGGCAGCAGCAGCAGAGGTGATCAGGTTATCGGACCCATGACCGGACCATCGTTTAAGAGGATGTGTAGAGCTAAATGCGAGTTTTATGATGCGTAAAAGTATATGATCCACTGCAGTGACCATAATAAAAAAAAAATATGATGTTCTTGAGGTTATGCGTTATTAAGATACTGTGTTCAAAACATAATACAACTATATTGATTCGATAGAAAAAAATCACGAATGTACCTCTAAAAAAATATTTTACTGTCTAGTAACAGTACTAAAATGCATGCAATGATTCTGATTTTTTGACAGATTTTTTATCTAGCAATATACTATCGTAATACTGTTCTATTTTTAGTCAAATTTTCAGCAAGTTCCTCTAATCTCATTTTCGAGTGTGTGCGTAAGCACCGGCTGCAGCCTGATGCTATATTATTAGTGGCAGCCACGTCGTTTGGTGTGTATGTGTACCCGCGTGGGGGCGGTGCCATCTCTCAAGGTCTTTGGCTCTATTCAGCGTCTTAAGGCTCCGTCCCTTCACCCTGCCCATCACCACCTCTCTTCATGCAATATGGCCGAATTATTGCAGAATTTGTTTCATGCAAACAGTGGAGAGCCGTTACTGAGACACACACGATGTTCAGCTCTATAAATATGGATATTTGTGCAACAAGCGATCCAAGGTATACGTGGCATATTATAGCGTTAACAATGCATCTCTCATCACGCTTTTTATCCCAAAAGGGGTAAGCAGAGACAATCGAATGTCACGATCTTGATATACCTCTTTCGCTTCTTTTATGTTCAAATTCATAATACCTTTCATACATGCTTGGCGATTGTGTGTACTTTTAATATTGCCTTCGATCAATAAACTAATATGTTCGATAAAAGTAACGATCTAGGTCGTCCTCTGCCAGCATTCCAAGGGTCCACACTTCCGAGCCATGCAATAAGACGGAAAAGACTAGTGTGCAGCTCACTATAAAACGCATACAATTTTAAAAAATAATTGAGGCACCTTTTTCATCGTGATACCTATTGTCGTCAATGTCTTACTTATTTTGGTTGAAGGTGTTTTGAAAATAGAGGACCAGGTAAAAGACGGTTGGGTCAAGAGAGAGTAACTTGCTGCAAGGGATCATGGAGGTCCGCTAGAGATAAACGAGGTCTTAATATTACATAATGGCATATCAATTAATGAGTCAGCATATATAGAGTTATAATCACAACTGATATGACGGTAGATAGCCACTTTGTTATTTATGTGATTGTTTAGTGACTTGTTCTGTCGAAACTTAAGTAAGATATTAATTTTATAATTAAAAATTATAACCAATTTATCAACCAAAAATATTTGTTTAACTTTTAAAACAGTAATTTTTAGAATGTCTCCCACTATAAGTAAACTACCGACGCCAGTGACGTCGCTGGGAGAAGGTCCACACTGGGACGAGCAGCAACAAGCGTTGTTCTATGTTAATATCATTGAGAAGACCATACACAGATATATACCCTCCAAGAACCTACATACACATGCCAGCGTTGGTAAGTCTATCTATCTATCTAATTCAGAATAATTTAATTATTATAAGTACTTATATATAGTATAAGGATCTCATTTTTCACCGCACCGCATTTGGCATTAAAACTGGCGCCCGAATCACGAATGCGTGACATACCTATATTATTGAATCAAATGTTAGGGTGGTTTATAGATCATATATATAGGTAGTTCTAAAAATACTAAGAGTAGGTACCTTACTTTTGGTACTTCTAAAAATTCTAGCCCAAAGATTAAAAAATCCTCGGATCAAACTACCTGATGGTACCATGCGGTCAGAAGTAATTTCTACAACAGAGTAGGTGCATGTCCAGATGTCCACTTTCCAAACAGCCATTTTCCATCAATTTACGTGTCTTGGTCTTTCAGATTCAGAGCACAACGTACACTTCATAATACCTGTGGAGGGTAAAAAGGACACTTTTGTCATCGGTACTGGTCGACAGATAGTTGTTATAAAGTGGGACGGAGAGGACAGGTCTGTTGTAGAGAAGATACACGTGTTGGCAACATTAGATGGAGGACATGAGTTCAACTTCATCAATGACGCTAAAGTTGATACGGAGGGAAGACTTATTACAGGTACACGCCAAATATACCTATTATATATATTAAACGCGTCACAAACACCGAAGTGACAAGAAAAAGAAGAAGAAGACACGGCAATATGTACGATCAAATGTAATAATCAAACTAGTGTAAACAGCACTGCGCTTACATGCCCCTCATACCTCACCTCATGATATCCAAAAACTGTTACAATAGGTATTCGATATTACATATCTTCTTTTATCCATCCATTATTTCAGGTACAATTGGAAAGACGAGTGGCAAGCACTCAGTGGATGCAATGGGACCAAATGGTTCTCTATACAGTGTGTCTGGTACAGGAGAAGTTCGTGTGCTGGACACCGGCGTGACTTGTTCTAATGGAATAGCTATTGATACAACACGGAAACGACTCTACCATGTAGACACGTTACAGAATCATGTGCGCCAATTTGATTATGATGTGAAGACGGGGGAAGCTAGTAAGTGTTGCTATTCTTAAATCCAGTAAAAAATAAGATACTTCCAAGTCCCGATCCTGAAAAGTTAAACTCCATTATCAAATCCTGAATGGTAATATCAAATCATTAAAGTATATACTGAGACAGATATTTCAAATGAGCCAAACCATAATATAGGGTTGTTTCTGACCAGGGTCCGACCGACTCCATCATCAGACCAGCTCAGTAATGTCATCATACTTAATGTCTGCCTAATATCACTTTAATACCGTACTGCAACTGAAAGGTAGAACAATAGTTCTGTTGTAAAAGCCACCAATTCAATGCTTCCACTTTTTTAGATCCTAATTTGTGTGAATTTTCAGAAAACAAGAAAATATTTTTGAACTTCGTGGAAAGTGGCTTATCTGGTGCCCCTGATGGTTTGACCATAGATACCGAGGGCAACGTTTGGGTTGCCAGCTTTGGTGGCTCCCAAGTAATCAAAGTCAACCCTGATGGAAATATTCTGGAGAAGTTAGATCTAGGAGTAAAACAAATTACTTCTGCTACCTTTGGTGGACCACAATTAGATATACTGTATGTCACTTCTGGAAGCTTTGATTTTGCGGGAGAAAAACCACCTGGTGGTGAATTATTTGATATCAAAGGTTTAGATGTAAAAGGTTATAAGAATCTGGCTTTTAAATGGTCACCGAAGTAATGCAGTCATGGTTACTACTAGTTAACAGATATATCAAAAGACACTAGACAGATGTAGCATCATCTGTCTTTTGATATATTTATAAGTTTGTATTAAAATAAAGTTTTATATCATTGTATATTGTTTTAATGTTACTTTCCGGAAGTTATAGCCAGTGGCGGCGCTAGGCGTCAGCGACGTCGGCGACCGCCGACGGCCTCGCGCCTGTGGGGGCCTCGCAAAAAAGTTTAAAAATTTACAAAATTCGCACACTCCTGATTTCTTTCACAGACAACAACGTAATAATTATCTTACTGTAAGCATAAGCTTTAATTCCACAAGTGACAATACTGTAAGGATTTGATGATTAAAAACAAGAAAACTTCTAAGAAGAAACAGGGTTTTCTAAAAGTCTGCGCCTGGAATACGATTTTCCATACAAACGTTTACACCCCATTTCGCCTCTTAAGGGATATTTAAAAAACCCTTTACGTCACTTCCTCTGACCTATGTCCTCTATCTGTTTCAAGTAGATCCGACCAAAGCAACATTTTTCCCATATAAACTTCAACAACCGGTTGCATCCCTCTTTAAGGGTTGTTTTGAAAAACACGTGTTTTAATAAATGTTTGAAGAGTATTTGTACAAGTAACAAGTTTCAAGTTGATACACGCAGGAAATACGATTCCATACAAATGATTACACTCCATCTCACCCCCTTAGGGGTTGAATTTAGAAATATCGTTCCTTATTCCTTGTATACATCATAAAGAGAACCTTTGAGCGAATGTTCAGCTTTCTAGGTCCAAGGATTTGAGCTGGGCGTTGACGAGTAAGCGAGTCAGGACTATGCTTTATAGATCAAAGATAATAACATATCTAATTATATCTACTATATGTGCTGACTCACTAATTGATTAATGATACTGAATAAGCACATATATAGATAGAGGTATGAGCAGTTATCAGTACAGTAACAGTTGTGAACTTGCGATATAACTGTAGATAGCCACTTTGTTATTTATGTGATTGCGTAGTGACCAGGTTTGACCAAACATGTCTCCCACAATAAGTAAGCTACCAACACCATTGACGTCGCTGGGAGAAAGTCCACACTGGGACGAGCAGCAACAAGCGTTGTTCTATATTAATGTCTATGAGAAGACCATACACAGATATATACCCTCCAAGAACTTACATACACATGCCAGCGTTGGTAAGTTTACTATCTATCAATAACTCAGACCATACTAATGCGGCCTTATTTCACCGGGCCAATACAACCACTAAGTAGCCTATTTTGATCACGCTGCGTACCCGACTAGTAGTTCAGCCGTGGTGCTGGTGTCTTAGGTTACTAAACGAGACATCAGGCGTTACAAAACGACATTGTTTTAATATGGACATTGAAGGGAGAAAAGGGACAAGCTTGGGGGAAACAGGTTATTAGGCAGCTAAACTGGCACCCGAATTAGTGACATGCCCTATTGGATTTTGCTGAAAATAGAAAAACATCATCGTCAGGGCCACATTTAAGGGGAGGAGGGGGGATCTTTTTGAGTTGGGCCTAAAATATGCATTCATCGCTTGCGGAACTGCACTGCAGCGGAGCGACTCGGCACAACGCTTTTCTATATTGAAACGTTCCTTTGCCGTGTAATGCCTTCTATCCAAACAACTTGGCTACATCGTACCGCGCCGCTCCGCTGCAGTACAGTTCCGCCAAAGAATGCCCGTTTAGTGCGTTTAGACTATCGTTTCCCAAAGTGGTCTATATGGACCCCCAGGGGCGATTTCTACTTGCTGAGGGGTCTATGTCAAACAAGGAAAATGTACTACGGGGGTCTACAGAAAATCAAAAACATCTACAAAGGCGTAAAAACATTTGGGAACCTCTGGTTTAGACCTCGGCTTCGGCCGTAGATATTTTCGAACAAAATAAAATATAGCCTACCTATAGCACTCAGGGATAATGTAGCTTCCTATTAGTTAAGAATTTTCAGAACCTGATTAGTACCTAGTTTCAGAGATAACCCCTATATCCAAACTTTATAATATTAGTATAGATTCTCGGATCGAATTACTTACCCTGGTTGGTACTACGCGGCCTGAAGCAAATTCTACAAGAGAGTAGGTCCATGTCCACCAGCCATTTTCCATCAATTTACGTGTCTTGGTTTTTCAGAGTCTGAACACAACGTACACTTCCTAATACCTGTGGAAGGTAAAAAGGACACTTTTATCATCGGTACTGGTCGACAGATAGTTGTTATAAAGTGGAACGGAGAGGACAGGTCTGCTGTAGAGAAGATACACGTGTTGGCAACATTAGATGGAGAACATGAACGCAACTTCATCAATGATGCTAAAGTTGATTCGGAGGGAAGACTCATTACAGGTTATTTTTTACTGAAACAATTCACTCACGCTCGCTAAGTTAAAACCAAAAAACCGTTTCAATAGGTATGTGATATTATCGACATCTTATTTATCCATCCATCATTACAGGTACATTTGGATCGACCACGGGTGAGAAGATTACGTTAGATTCTTTTAGACCAAATGGTGCTCTATACAGTGTGTCTGGTACAGGAGAAGTTCGTGTGCTGGACACCGGCGTTATTTTTTCTAATGGAATAGCTATTGATACAACACGGAAACGACTCTACCATGTAGACTCAATCACGAAAGTTGTGCGCCAATTTGATTATGATGTGAAGACGGGAGAAGCCAGTAAGTGTTGCTATTCTAAAATCCAAATAAAAATAATACACTCCCAAGACCCGATTATGATTTCTCTAACAAAGTCTGACTGAGCAGATCCTGGTAATCACAAAACATTAAACACTAAGACAAGGCAGACATTTCAAATGAGCCCAACCACAATGAGTTTTTGTGACCAGGGTCCGACTCCATCATCAGACCAGCTCAGTAATGTCATAATAATGTATTGTTATCTTGTCCATCCTCCACTACATACAATTTAGGTCCTAATTTGTGTGAACTTTCAGAAAACAAGAAGATATTTTTGAACTTCGTCGAAAGTGGTTTATCTGGCTCCCCTGATGGTTTGACCATAGATACCGACGGCAACGTTTGGGTAGCCAGCTTTGGTACCTCCCAAGTAATCAAAGTCAGCCCTGATGGAAATATTCTGGAGAAGTTAGATCTAGGAGTAAAACAAATTACTTCTGCTACCTTTGGTGGACCACAATTAGATATACTGTATGTCACTTCTGGAAGCTTTGATTTTGCGGGAGAAAAGCCACCTGGAGGCGATTTATTTGAAATCAAAGGTTTAGGTGTGAAAGGTTATAAGAATCAGGCTTTTAAGTGGTCACAGAAGTAATGTAGGCATGGTAACAACTAGTTACAGACGTCTCCATGTATAGTACGTCCACTGAAAATTGAGCACATTCCACTTGAGAAAAGGTTTGGGAGTATCTTTTGTTGACAAAATTTGTAAGATAAGACATAATTATAAATGGAAATATAAGTAGTAAAAGTTAAGTAAAAATACAGACCTAAATAGTCTTCATTCTTGGAAATAATCAAATGTTTCAAAATGTTATAGGTAGTGTTATAACTACACATTCACTTTTGTATTGCCTATTTCAAGTCTGATGAGCTACAATCTTCAGAATCAACATTTATGCCAAATATAAATGCTTTTGGGATAAAAAATTTAAAAATATAAAAGGATCAGACAATAATTTATTATAAGCAATCCAACAAACAATAGCTAAATTACTCGTCTGTCTCAAGTGGAATGTGCTCAATTCTGAGTTGACCTACTATATTTGATTTATTTGTAAGTTTAAATAAAATTGTACATCATCTATATTGTTTAAATTTCCGGAAGCTGTAGGGTTGTAGCAATGCGAACTAAAAAGTGAGGAGGTGCCGTAAATATAACTAATAAATAAACACACATTGAAAAATCAGTTTACATTTATTGGAAGGAATTTTGAAAAAAAATACAAATATCACCTTAAAGGTATATCATTAATGAGATTTGAGCTCTGTACGTTTTATAGATATACATCACAACACGGGTACACAACACGTACATCTTTGGGAGTGCGCTGAGCGACGACACATAGCTACGAACTCGCCGTAGACACTTTAGTACTAAATATTAATTGGCACAAACTCGACTACATCCTATAAACTGTTGATACATAATGACAATTTGACAAAAGAGAAGCTACTAAGTTAGGACATAAATATTAATTAACAAAATATGAAACATAAAATCTAATAATTATGGTCAATAACCTAATACTGTAACATCAAACACGTATTGTACAGGAACACTGACACCTATATTATACTAACCAACTGAAACTTAAGTCTTAATTGTAGCTAACTACATTCAAATTTAGTACCGCATTCACAGCCAACACGTATCTTTCCTAAAATAGACGATCCATCATTATCTACTCTCTAACTAGCAGTTACTAGCAGTACTAGCACTAACTAGCAGTTACTAGCACAGAACTTACACCATCCTACTGAGTACCCAATTTAGTAAAACACGCGAGATCTATTATTTGACAGATATTGAAACTCGTACCAAGACTGCTGTTGTTCACCTTCGAGTATTATTTCTAAAAGCAATCAAAATACTAATTTTGCAGTAATTGAATAAACAAAATTATCCTTACGCTGAGATCCCTGGATCTTAAAATAAAAAAATAATGGTCCAGCGGCACGATACGGATACCGAATGTCGCCCCTAAGGACGGACAGGTTCGGGATCGTGCAACTCGACCAAAATAATAAACCTAGTTAAACACTAATTTAGTACACACCTACAACTAATTAAGCCGAACTAAACTAACTGAACCGGAATGACAAATAGTCGCGCCTCGTGATGTCAAATACTGTCTTAACTTTACGATCACTTAGTATACATTATAAACCTTACTTAAGGAATAATATACGAGAGAAAGTCAATCTCATAAAATACCTCGTCGACCCTGTATACTCCTTGACAATTTAGCACCACCAATTAACACTTAGGGATTAATCTTACAAAAACAACATAACTATACTGTCAATACTGAACACACATGTCGTATTTAAAGTTAGCACATAACTATCACTCGACTCTAACTATCGACGCAGAAGCTATATTATATTAAAGCTGTATCGCCTACAATGAGTGCTAACTGAAGCTGAACAACGACCAACCTGCAGCGGACGTATTGTGGGAACTATTAACTGTTTACTCATTTTCAATTTTGTTACTAAAATATACAAATAAACATTTAAAACGTTCACATCCACACAATACGTCAGCGAGTCATTCGTTTGAGCGGCATACAGCAAAATATGAAAAAGTAACTAAATTGAGAGAAGGAAAGTTAAATTGGAGATACTGAAAATCTCATTCGAAATTGTCAAGTTTCAGTCGCGTCTATCAGTACCGTTCTCATTGTCAATATCGTATATTACATCGATATCACAAACTGTTAAGCCGCAACACATGGATCATGTCAAATTTTAATTTTAACAGAACATGCTTTTATTGCTGGTTCACAAGTACGCTGCGGAATTTTAATAACTTAGCAATGACAACTTAATTTTGTCGCATAATACATACGGATGATAATGGTAGACACGGGTGTCAAAAAATTGCTAAACGGTTAAATCCGTGCCATACTATAGAACGTCGTTACAAAATGTATGAATTACTAAAAAAGGCAGTTTTTAACTAAATCTAACCTTTTTCCAAATACTTAGGCACATCAGAATAATTGCCAGTAAAAATACCAACCCGAGATGGTCCATGTAGAGATCCCGCGTTGCTTTTAAATTGTTAAAATCAAGAAATAAAAGCAACACATCAACAAAATCTTTATCGGTACTTGTTAAACCTATAGGCCGTGACCTAGGACTTGTACATTGGACTGTGTCCACGTTTGTCTAATCCTTTTTAATCCGAGATACAAAAGTAATAGTAAGATGATAATATGAAGTTACCTTACTCATAATCTTTAGTATCAAGTTAGTGCATCGTTTCTCAACCCGAGACTCGCGTTTGGGTAAAAGGAGGGGAAGTAATCTGTCTAAAAAATAAAAGATTAAAATTTTGATTATATGGTTTCTTTTTGCTATGAGGGGTCGCAAAACTGAATAGGTTGAGAAACGAGGCGTTAGTCCGGATCACATTTTCGATGAGAAATACGTTGTCATCATCGCCTTTATACAGTGTATTTAAAAATTCAACAAATGTGTAAAAGTACTAAGTAAGAATACTTATACTGCGGTATATTACTCAAATTAATACATAATTACCATAAGCTAATCTTATATGCGATTCAATAAGCGGGTATATTTCCAATCGCGAGATACCAAACGCTCTGTATTTGTTACTATCAACGCTCTTTGTTATTATCAACCGAAGCCGCACAATCGCGCGTTTAAAAACCGCAATGTAAAATACAAGCGTTTCCGAACAGCCCGTATTATGAAAACGAACTGTCTACTTTACAGGCGTTTAGATTGCTCGCAATCACTAGCTTAACAAAAAAATTATAATATCGACCAATGGTTGTTGAGTATGAATAAGTGACCATATCTCAAAGTTCTTCTGACGGGTGATTTTACTAATTTAATTCCGACCGAACGTAGAGTACAATTGTCAAAATAATGACTGTTATAGTACGTGGCAGATAAGAACAGCTCTGAATTAGTAACACGAGTCCTAGAAGTTAAAGAATGCATTGAAATTGACTCGACAACACGACATCGAAAAAACTCGTGATAGTCCCTCAGAGTAGGTGGCTTACTCTGGTCTTTACTTTCAATCAACTTTTTTTTAACAATGAAAGAAATAACAAAATAATTCGTTTAAATAGGGATTTTTTTTTTATTTAGACTTAAATATATAAGAGTAAGCCACCAAATCGTTCTTAGGTATAGGTATCGCAGCATGAGTAGAGACGAACAGTATTGGCACACAACAGAGGTTTTCAGCAGCGACCGTGTCCGTGTACAGATACATAATTAGCCTCAACTCTTCCTGCGATACCTACCTATGCCGTATTACAACAATAAATTGACAATAGTTCCAATCCTGTGCCCCGACGTCGTCTACTTGTGCTCGACGTTGTGTTGCGGTTGCGGCGCGGAGGCGGGCGGCTGCTGCGGCGCGTGTTGAGGGTGCGGCTGCGGTTGAGGCTGCGCTGGGGGCGGCGGGTAAGCGGGCGAGTAGTACGGCGAGACATTGTTTACATACTCGACATTTTCATCGTAGGGCACGTAGCCACCCATACCACCGACCATGCCCACCATGTCTGGAAGTAGGGAAGCTAAGTTATAGGAGCTGCGTAACTGATATTCAAGTAATTAAAGTAAAAAGTGATATTTAAATGACAAAAAATCTCTATTTTTAACAGACTACAAAATAGGAGGTTCTCATTTCGGTTGTATTTTTTTGTGTGTATGTTACGCGATATTTTCGCTGATTGTGAACCGATTTTGATGGTTTCTTTTTGATCGATTTGTTCCATTTTTGTTTCGGTGTCATTCGCACGTAGGGGCGCGCAGGTGGACTAGAAGTTGCTTATCTGAATCTGTCTTGTAATAACGTATTTCTTGTTGGTATACATACTGGGGTCGTGGTCGAGATGGTAGTACTGCTGGTAGACCGGCTGGTACATCGGCTGGTAGGGGACCGGCACCAGTGACTCCATACATTCGCCACCGTACTGCACGCTGCCGTGGGACGGGGGGCGCGGCTCCGGGTGGGAGTTGCGTCTGGAACAGGACATACAATTCTTACCCGATCCTCATCAAAATAACTAAGAACTAAGAATATAAATAAGAATAACTAAGTCGGTATACCGACTAAACCAACCTGCAAATAAAAATCGGTCCATCCGTTTGGGAGCTACGATGCCACAGACGGGCTTCAAAATTAGAACACCCCTCTTTTTGTTTCGGGAGTTACAAACACTATCGCGTCCTTCACACCTTGCGGAAAGCTGCTCCTAAGTTCAGAAGAAGCGGGGACGAAGCACGAGAAGTCGATCAAACAAGACAAGACAACGTAAAGAAAACAGTCCCAAACAACTGGAGGCGGGGGAGGGCTGATTGTATAAATTTAATATATAAATATTATTTAATTTATAAACACAATCTTGAAAAAACAAATAAAAACTGGATCCTTTGTTAGTGGACTATATAACTATTGAGCATTGAGCGCTAGAGTAGAGTACTCCCATACAAATATGTGTACAGCTTAATCTAACATCAGGTGACAATGAAAACAAGAAAATATACCTGTTATTATTTTGTCCACCCTTGTTGCCCATGTTGTTATAGTTCTTGTTCTGGTTAATGTTCTGGTTACCGTCGTTGGGTCCTCGCTTGAATCTGGAACATAACACGACACACATTACAATGGGCCCAACTCTCAACTGTAACACAGACCGTAGCATAAATACTTGACATTCGGCTCGGACGCGAATAGAATGCGGCGCATAGATGACGCGATACTCAATACCGTTAACCTCGTGCGTTGTACCCTTTCATTGCCTATCAAATCTTTAATGAGCCATCTAAAGAGTGAAACTGCTTTAGGCGTGGCGAGGTTATGCGTGTATATTTTTTTTTCTCCATGGGTTACCTTACAGCTCCCGAGAACCGTTGCCGGCCTCAGGATACCCCGCTGAAGACAAAGTCTTCCTCATTTAGCCGATGATTTTTTACGAGTGGCCAGCTCTGTTGAAGTATGTAGATGGAAAAGCCTGATTGTACGGTTTGTCGGATTTAGGCGTGTATTAATGAGTGAACACTAAATAGACGCACAGTTTGAATACAGTCGATCCATACCTCGGCCCGACTAGAGGACGCTGTCCGTTCCCCTTTCCCTGGTTGTTGTTGGGATGTTTGTCAGAGTTGTTATGCATAGACTTGTTGTGCTTGTGATTCTGGTCGGCGCCGGCACCGCGCTCGCCGAGCGACATGTGCTGCATCTCCTGGATAACATAACATATCTATTATTTAATATCTATACAAATAAATAAAATGTCCGTTTGTCATTTAAAAATTCATACAAATATCAGAGTGGGATATGCTAGTAGCATAATTTTTTCTTCACGAGTTCCCTTATATACGGCTCCCGAAACCTTGTTACGGTCCCAGGGTACCCAGGGGAAGACCAAGTCTCCCTCTTTTAGCTGATGGTCTTTGTGAGGCTATACCTAACGAGTGGCCAGTTCTGTTGAGGTATATTTAGATGGAAAAACTCTAAGTGTGGTTTGTCGGATTCCGTACATAAGTTTTTTTTATAACTCTTTAATAAAAAAAAAACCATGTACCGACATGGCCGAGATTCGGGATCATACTCGAACTTGGCCACCGACGCACCAATTACTAGTAGCATAAATGATGGTATTTTTTTTTTATTTTTGTTTGTCTGTTCCAATGTTTGTGGGTACATAGATTTAGAATACTAATATGGGGCAAGGGGGAGAATGGAATAAAATCTATCTGACCCCAATTGTCATCCTCACCTGCACGCGGTACCCTCTGCTAGACAACAAACGAGGCTCTGGCGACCGAGCAATGGCGGTATAACCATACACCTAGCTAGGCAACTGGCTGGAAGAGGCTACAGCGAGCCTGAAGACCTAAATAGTCTCAAAATGTCTGGTGCAGAAGGCAAGGGGAAACCACTGAACTATTCTTCCCAACAAAGTTAACCATGGCGAGTCAATACAAGGTGCGTCGCGCTGTGGACCGCCATGATTGGCCACGACTGCTCTGTTAAGAGCACCACGACTAAGAGATTTATAATATGCTCTTTGTTTCACTATGATGGGCGAATATAGTAAATGAGTTAGCACCTGCACGATTTCATGATGGTAATGTCTCGGCGGCGGCGGCGGCGGGTGATGATGATGCACGGGTCCCTGGTAGCCGGCCCACACACACTCCACACCGACGTTGTAAAAGAAGCGCAGTGTTGCTATGTCTGTAAACATGTGTTAAACGTCAAAACAGAACGATTCATATGTATTGGGAGATTCACATGTATTGAGAAGCCGTTAATCAAAATGGCGCGTGTCACAAGATGGTGGCCGATATAGTAGACAACATTATTTTTTCTATATTCATACTAATATGATAAATGCGCAAGTAGCTCTGTCTGATAGTTTAAAATCGGTTCCTTGCCTTAAGACTCCTGAAACCGTGTTATCGACCCCAAGGTACCCAGCAGAAAACTAAGTATTCCTATTTTAACCGTGTTTTACTTTTCCTTTATACTATGCTAACATGAAACTCACCATTCATAGGCAGATCGGACCCATTGGGCTGCACCGACTTGCCGACGTGCATGTTGACACCGGCCGGGACGATTGCGGGCGGGATGGGGATGGGCGGTGCGGGTTGCGGGGGAGGACACCACATGACACCGCCCTTCATGTAGTTGGCCACGCCCACAGAACCCATTCCACCCACGCCGTACACGTACGGTGGTGGGCAAGCGGCCATATTCATGGCGCCGTAGCCCATGCCTATATTGGAATAGCAAAAATTTTTATATGGAACTATTAATCGTGACTATTGTAACAGCTTTTGGTTATAGAGTTGAAATATAACACAATATTCTGGACTTCACAACTTCACAACAACTTCATACCAGACCAGTGATGTGTCAGGCATAATATGGAAGTCTTTAATATAATATATGTTGGTTATCCACTCGGCCGTTACAGTGGGTAAAGTAATATTTAAAATAGAATACAGACCTGAATAAGTTTGATGAGGTAATGGATGCACGGGGGCCGGTGTAGTCGCCACAGGCACGAGAGCCATGTCTCCACTCGCTCCTTGCTAAAAACAATGAATGCATATTTAAATATTAGCCTTTCCTTTCAGACATGATACTATAATAAACTAGTTATAGACTAACTCAACAGAGCCTAAAGAAATTAAGGGCCATTATACTAATCTATCTAGATATGACAACCGAAACGCCCACCTGGTCTTAGGCTGTGAACACAAAGATAACAGGTTGCCTGCTTTCAGTGAGTCAGTGCAAAACTTGTCTATCAAATTAACTATATCAATTTTAATTAATGTTAGAATAAAATAAATTTGTATACAACCTGCCTTGTTATGGATCAGTAAAGACGAAATAAGTAAATATGGCTTGAGGGCAAATGTAACCTGACATATAACTAACCTGTGCCAGATGGTTCTCGTTGGGCTGTAGCGGCGGCTGTGTCGAGGGCGGGGCGGCCTGCTTGTCATGGTCGCCCCCGCCCCCCGCGCCGCCTCCGGACCGGCAATCCACCATCAGGGGGTAAGCTGTGATCTCAACCTGCAACACAATAAACCACATGTATACTAGGAACTATTACATATTATACTTATTATAAAAATATTCTTCAGGGTTTTTTCAATGTCATAATGAAAGGCTAAAAGAGGGAGACTTAGTCTTCAGCTGGGTACCCTGGAACCCTAACACTGTTTCGGGAGCTGTAAGGGAAGCAACCCGTGAAGGCAATTGACACAATATGAAAAGAAAGAGATGCAGATGGCCGACAACCTTAAAGATGATGGCAGGGATCACTTGAAGAAAATTGCTGGCCTGTTGGGGACAAGGCTGGCAGGAGACAGAGAAAGGAAGGAGATCTTTTGTGTCCCAGAAATGGAAACAGGGGTCTGTGGTGCACTACATAATAATTAAAATAAGTTCTTTGTTAATAGCATTGGCTTTGTATTGTATTGTAAAACAAATCTGTATATAAAGGAAAGTTTCTCCAGGTAAGGATCTCTCCAATTACTTAACTACATAATTACAGAAAAAAATATCATTATCCTGCCAGTATCAAGTAATAAAAGATAAGCCTTTCAAGAACTACAAATTAATTTCACATAGTTCTTAACAATTGTAAAATTGTAAATTCTTATCACCATTGTCAAGAATCAATAGAAATAAAACAAGAATACAAAAGTTCAAAAATAATTAACAAAAAAAAAATAGAGAAATTAATAAAAAAAATACCTGTGCCATGTGTACAAGGAGAGTGTTAGTTGCTAACTAAACCATACACAAATAGTGCCAAGTTTAAATATACTGTGTGTTAATGAGAGATTACTACATCTATAGTTAGTAAATTAATCTATTAGTTAATTATCTTATTATCTACAATAAAACCAAATATACTCATTAATTAACTACTTTATTGCAAAAATTAAAATAACACTAACTGGCATCACCGGCATAAAATTAACAAAATCCAGATGATGGTATGTTGAGAAATCCATCAAGGGCATGGGAAATTGTACCATATCCTTCTCTTCATCAGTCTTGCTGTATGTCATGAACTCCTCCTTCCAAGTTATATGGGTGGACTGTTTCTTAGTCATTTTAGTGTCCGACCCTCTGTCATCTGATGATTTTCCTTTGCGCACTTTACCAGGTGTTTGTCTGCGGGTGATGTTGCCTGGAAGAGGAATGTGGAAACATAATAATGGTAACATAAAAAATTATAATAACAAATAAAAATAATCAAACCTAATTGCTGCAATATTTGGCTGATAGTAATAAATTGGGAGTGCGCTCTGGAGTATCTGTACGGGGGAGCCCACGGCTTGATCTCTTCTCTGGGAAGGGGCTCAAGCTGATGGAACATGACCACCCTCTTCTCTCCCAGTTCCTCAATGAATACTGTGCAGGGACCCTCTGCACTCATCTCCTGAATGTGGCAATGGTACGGAGTGGTTTGGTCCTGCTGAAGTTTACATAAACACTTCACACCCACTTGCAGAGTTGTTCCATCTGAGTATCTACCTCCATATCTGAGTTCTGGAATATATTGTACAAAAATGAAGAATGGGTACAAAAATAAATAGGAAATAACAAATTAAATACTGAATGAATACCTCTTCTTAACTCACTCCACACATCAAACTCAATATTCCTGTAAATGTCAGGATCCAGGGCCTTGGCCACTTTGTACGGGAATGGTGTGATGCCATTGTCCAACAGTTCCTTGGCACTATTGACATTGAGACACAGGGGACAAATATTCTCCAGATGTATCAAGCTTCTATTAAAAACCAGTATGCTCAGAGAATCTCTCAGAAGGTTGGCTTTCTCTACATCTTCAGAATGATGGCGGCACTTTAAAGGTGTACTGGTGGGCTCTTTTTCATCTTTCACAGAGTCCATAAATATTTTTGTAGACTCTTTTGTAGGCTTCTTGTGAGTATCTACATTATCAGTCATGATATACTCAATATGGTTGGACGGCAACTTCTCATACAACATTTTATCAACAGCATATGACAAGTCCTGCATTTGGAACACTCTCTCATATATTAATTCATACACTATAGCTATAATAGAAAACGATAAAAACATTTAAAAATAATAATTAGTATAGGTAAAAGATAATAATTTCTGAATACTTAGCACCACTATATGAAATATTCAAACTATGAAACTTACACTGGCAAAAAGATGACCTTTGGATGAATTCCTTGTTATAAACAACATCATAGTGTTTTATATCAGCAGTGTAAAATAGAAATATGGTTCTTTTATGGCCATTTGATATGGTGGTTTGGAGTTCTTTGTTAGCTTCGAATATGCCAAAGTTACGTCTGAAATAACACATTCTACTTTATAACAGTCCCCAACGAGTTTCAACTGAGGATTGAAAGTGCTGTAGGTAGGTTACCTGTAGAGGAGGCTCATGGCAGTTATCTCTGTGATACCACCCCACTCGGTCGGTTTCGACATTTCACTGATATACATTTCGAATGGGCGATCCATATACTACAAAACACAAAACAATTAATACTGATTCTATGGAGCGCAAAGAACCAAAACAAACTGAGAAACGCTCCATACCACTTCGAACATACTGCGTTTGCTAGCCATGAACCGAACGCAGTCCCGGCGCACCTCCGCAAAGTACCGTTGGCTATTGTATACGTTCTCGGAGACCGCTCGGAACAGACAGCTCGCGTCGCGGGCTATACGCTTGCGGTAATAGCCCATCTCCTCGAGCCAGCGATCGGCCTCCGAGCATCGCTTCGGCAGCTTCCACGCCCCGCGGCCTCGCACGGGGGACTGCGCCATGTCTGCTGCTTGTAAACAAAACAAAAGACGCTGCGGCGTCCGCTCGCGCTCGGTCACGCAGGCACGTGAAGCTGTTCTAGCAACACCACTTACCGGAAACTCTTCAAACAGCAGCCAGCATCGGTGGGGCCGGCGAGCGCGGCGATGGATTCTCGTCCGAGAAAAACACTCAAAAATTGCACGTGCCAAAAGCAAACCGTCAAAGCCGGCGGGAAGCGAAAATCAAAACGACATTTTGTGAAATTGTGATGTCAGTGTTGCCCTGTTGTGGTTGGTTTGGTGTTGCACTGTTGCGAATTTCAGTGTTGCCACTATTTCAACCCCTTCTACATGGTTAGACAACCACTCAACCGACGTGACCCAGCGTGTTTATGAAACTTTCGTAGACAGAGTATAGTATAGATAGACTAGCACATATAATAATAATAAGTGTTAGAACGAGATAGCGTAACCGACTCCGACGTGTGAGTAAGCGAGACACATTTTTTTTTTTGTCTACATTGCGTATAGGTTTTTATTGCCTACCTCCGTTAGTTGTTTGACAGTATCGGAGGCAGACGATATTATTTTGTTGTTGCGAAATAATCGTGGATAATTAAGCTAATATACACTTTATGAACTAGTTTTTGTTATGTCAGTGACAAATTATATGTTATAAACATTTCAATTATGGTGAATTCACAACATTTCATTTTTCGTTAGGTACCAAAATTAAAAATCCGTTTGGAGATCTTCTTTTGCTTAACACGATACACATTTTTTTTTATTCAGTAGTTTAGGAGATATTTTGAAAAAACTACACAGTGTAAGGATTACGGCTCAAAGCTACTATACTCTCTGCCTCAAAAGGTATCTGGCAATCAAAAGTATTAGTTGTAGATGTAGGAACAAAACAGGATAGATGAGGTCCTAATTTACGTGCTTCTACCCATCTTCGTTGATGAAAGTGAATAAATATTTAATTTTAAATCAATAAACTCAAAAAAAACAATAATCAACGAAACAAACGAACCATTAACGAACAATTGAACGAATGAAATGAACGAACGCACGCAGGTTATGTCATTTCTTTATTTTAATACAGAACAAGGAATATTTATACGCATAGACACTGATACATTAAGCCGTTATCGGCTCTTTCTAAAAATCCAATATTTAACAGTGTAAAAGTAAAAATTTTAGAAAAGCAAAAAATACGGGTACCTTTATTTTTCATCTACTTTCATATAGGCTAATAAAATTATGGTGTTAAAATTTTGATATATTGTGGATTGCTGTGTTGTAGGCTGTAAAAGCCGTACTGAAAGAAAACTTGAAAACGTATATTTTCACCGGTAAGAGAATTGGTGTGTCATGCCACATTTAATAAATCAAAGGACTGATTAATAATATCGACATTTAGCAAATTTAGTAAAATCTCATCATCTAAAATATAGAAATATTACAATATCCAAACAACAATATAACCCGACCAATATACGTGCATATGGGTATAATAGTCAGCGTCATAAAAGTCTATGCCATCTTAGTTGGTAGGGTTATCATTCTTTTAGGGATGCCAGTTCAATACATATTTATTTTTCTAATATTTGTTTATTTTTAGATTTCCCAGAGAACCATTTCTAATGAATAAATGGATTGAGAGAACTGGCCGAATTATTAATTACGAAAATCAAAATGTGCTACATCTGAATCCACAATCAGTGCCTATAATTGAAATGTCTATCAGTGCCTACAAATATAAATTAAATTAAAACAAACGATTTTATGTTTTTGTCATTGATTATTATAATACCCATCAAAAACATAAATGTGAAATGAGAGCCAAGTTCAATATTATGATATATGCCTTGGTTCTTGACTTTCTGAAAGAAATTGAAGAATTCCTAATAGATTGAAAAATTATAATAAAATTATAATATACTCGTTTCTGATTTATTCCTTTGTATTCACCCAATTACCTATCTGGATACCAAATTTTAACTTTCTAGATCATCTGGAACTGGGTAAGAGTTTTGATCTATAGGTCAGTCAGTGATAAAAATAACTATTTTTGGACGTTAATATCTAAATAACCGTTTGATTTGAGGTGTGTGCGCCGCTCCCCACGCCGCTGCTTCATGGCCGCTGCCAATATGAGCCAAATTTGACATGTTTATGTAAAATAGTTTTTGAGTTATGAGGGGGTCAAAAGTGGCTCCAAATGGTTCGTGTAATTTTACACACGGTGCTGCTCGCCAGTTCTGTTGGCTTGACACGCTCCCGCGTGTTTAGATTCCTCATTATAAATAAATCATACATATTACTCTAAGGTAAAACAATTTAGTATGACAACATATAGGCCCGTATTCACAAATAATACTTACACTAAGGAACAACGAACACTGTGCGAAATATGGTATAATATTAATACCAAATGGTAAGTGTTCCTAATAGATTGAAAAATTTTATTCCTTTGTATTCACCCAACTACCTATCTGGTCTGGATCCCAAATTTTAACTTTCTAGCTCATCTGGAACTGGGTTAGAGTTTTGATCTATAGGTCAGTCAGTAATAAATATAACGATTTTTGGACGTTAATATCTAAATAACCGTTTGATTTGAGGTGTGTGCGCGCCGCTCCCTATCCCGCTGCTCCACGGCCGCTGCCAATATGAGCCAAATTTGACATGTTTATGTAAAATAGTTTTTGAGTTATGATGGGGTCAAAAGTGGCTCCAAATGATTCGTGTGATTTTACACACGGTGCTGCTCGCCAGTTCTGTTGGCTTGACACGCTGCCGCGTGTCTAGATTCCTCATTATAAATACATATTACCCTATTATAGGTAAAACAATTTAGTATGACAACATTTAGTCCTATTGCATATAGCTATGTAGAGTATTGTTGTCTCAAGTGGTATACGCTGAGGCCTAGTCTATTACTATACTCAGTCTACGTTTTGTTCTATGGGCAACCCTCTGTTAAACCCCTTCTACATGGTTGGACAACCGCTCAACCGACGTGACTTTAGTGTCGCGGAACCAATGTAATGCCTTCTTCAATCCCATCTACTGTAGCTACGAAATTTGTTGTTTGTTTTACATGGTTGTGTGTGTTAATATCTTATTTTATTATATCCATTGTAAGATTAAATATCTATTAAATTGCTTTACCATTTTCTATATCTCATATTTCTGGAATCCATGTGTATCACTTTAACATCTATTTAATTAAACTATATTTTAGTTTAATATACTTCTTTATTACTTTCATAATTTCATAAAATACAATATAAAATATAAAACACATCTCTCGTTTTAAATTAAAAAACCAAACTCTATCATAGTTGTTTTTCTCACTTCTGCCATTTATTCTGTCCGATTCTGTCTAATTTTACTTTTCTTTTAATTTACTAAATTATTCGATACTAAATTTCGACAGATAAATGTAACTGAATAACGACGTGACACTGGCAGAAATGTACTTATCTTAGTACAATTGCCATCCAATAAAAAAAAAAAAAAAAAAAAACCATCAACAGTGTGGAACGCCTTTTCCAATACCCTCTTCTCGCCCATAGACATCACGTTCAGCCAGTGTTGCCAATTTCAATTTCTAGATTCCCCGCTTGAGTGTGCTCTATTCCCCGAAATTCCTCGAAATATTGAATAAAAACACTGTTTCATACAAAATATATTATATATCTTTAACAAAATTTTACCTTTGGAATGACTCTTATAAACTAAAAAAAATCTTACGTGTAGCATTCTTGACGCTGATTGGTCATAGCGCACGGGTATTTCAAATTAGCGAATTTTACATTGGAGACGCGTGTTACGTAGCATTCTTGCTCGAATGGCACTTCTCCCTTTATAGTAGTTTCGCTGAAGCATGGTGCGGGTGACGTTTGACTAACCGTTCCGTTTCACGTGTGAAAGTTACTGCTATCTAAGATATTATAATATAATTCAACTACACAATAAATTTTATCAGTATAAAATATATATAATTATTAACTGTATTAAATCAAATAAACTTAACCTACCACAATGAAATTTATGTTATTATTTTAAAAAATAAATTATAAGTTTTATGCGTGTAACGAAACGTAACAGTCTCGATTAGTGATGGGATGTCATAGGATGATGGATATGTCGATATTTATTTTATAATAGGGTAAAATAACGTACATCACGTCATTTAATTTTTATTTAAAACCGCTTGCGTGACTTGTTAATTTATATATTTTTATTTGTATATGTTTTAGAAGTCATATTTTGCATTAACCTATAACTGTAGGGATTTTAAATATTATTGTACGGCAATAATAGTGTACTTAGTTACATGAACAATTATTTGGAATAAAACATAATTTTAAATTCATGATCATCGATATTTTTATCGACTTTTTAATAATTGGTTTGTACAATATCACCACACTAGTAAAGTCAGACTGACAGCCGTCATGAGCTGTCACCCGCACTATGCTACAGCGCAACTACTATAGTATAGAAGTTCTGTGGTTTTATCTATGTACCAAATTGTATAAGATTTTTTCATCGATCCCACAAATATTAAAAACGCGAAAGTTTGTATGGATGTACATATCTAAGTTTTACGTAATTCTATGTAACATTTGTTACTTAATCACGCCAGAACGGCTGAACGGATCTGGATGTTTGGCACAGGGATAGATTATAGTCTGGAATAGCACATGTATGGTTCCCGTGGGATAGATTTGTTTTTGTTTTTCACGGGATCGACATGATTTTTTACATAGTGGTAGTTTAGGGGTCAGAGAATGACATTATTACTTATACTACTTTTTGCTGGCGGGTGAGGGGCAAATTACAGCCATGGCATTTTATGACTTTTTGCATAGTGGTAGTTTAGGGGTCAGAGAATGACATATAATACTTTTTATACCGCGAAAGCGGGCGGGGAGGGGCAAATTACAGCAACGGGATTATTTATTTTTGAATCTATTTCCACGCGGGTGAAACCGCAGACAGAAGCTTGTCTGACTATAAATTATGGTTCCTCTGACCGTCTAAGAAAGCATCGGTTGTGGGTACTGATTATATATGTCATATTTATGTCACTCATCTGTTTCGAATAGAACATGTATGTTGGTCTGGTCTGTTTACATGTTTAATTTAATTTAGTTCCAATATACAAAAATACGTAAACGTCGTTGCTTTCCTTTCAACTACATTAAACACAAACACAGATACATATAAACACACACACACACACACATTTAAATTATACACAATAGTAAAGTTTTTTTTTAATTAAATTAAAAATATCGTAAGAATAAAATCATCGACATATTGAATAAGTATATCGATATTTTGGGTTCGATATTACTGATATATCGATCTTCTATATATTGTTGCGTTTCTTTAAGTCTATGGTTTCTACTGTCCTGTAAAATGTAAATATTTTTGGTACAGCATTTTTAGTAAGGTAATGTAAATAAATAAACGGCTTTAATTGTTAAAACATGGTGATTATTCAAACCCCTACCCGTAGCAGTTCCTTTGTTTTTGGGACACGTGGAAAACTAAAATAAAACATAATTAATTGAGAATAAAATTTGATTTGTCTGTCACACTTATCGATATCGGTATATAAAATTAAACGCGTCGCACAGCCCTAACTCTTACGAGCTGCGGCCGAGTGCGGCCAAGGTCGCGCAAAAATAAAATAATGACAGTAAAACAAACTTTTTGTATACTTACAGGTGATAGGTGACTCCATCCTTCTTATAAGTCTTTGTTACACTCCTATTTTTGCAAATCACAATTGCACAACTCGACATTTTATTAAAAAAAGACAGAGAACTTTCCTCTATAAACACTCAAACACGACTGCGACTTTTTTCCCTGTCTACTCAGTCTACTGTGTAGTTGTTGTTTGAAGGGTGGTACCTAGCTAACCCTTTAGCCCAACTACTGACTATCTGAGAGATGTGAATTTACTACAAAGGATTTTTATAAATGAGAACACCGGAATAAAGATTTATGAGGACCCTTGGCTCTCAGTCATCTTGTATCTGTCAAAAATATGGTAAATCTAAGTTAATCCTGGAAACGTGAGTTTATTTATACAAAATCTCCTCACCCCAAAAGGATTGTTATTATTTGAAATTGGATTCAGCCATATTTTTATTATTCATGGGTTCTAAAGAGCCGTTGTTTTCGATACGAGCAGTGCCTTCGCAAATAAACTCACGTTTCCAGGATTAACTTAGATTTACCATATTTTTGACAGATACAAGATGACCTTGACCACCGCCCCTTAAGGACTTTTATTAAATTGAACGGGATTACAATATATTAAATTTTGACTATAAATGTACACAATATAAAATAACGAATTGAATTTGAATTTATTAATGACAGTAATTAAAAGAATAGGGAGCTAACTAAGATGTACACGGGAGTCGCGTCCATGTCCGAGTTACGCACCGGGCACTCCGCCCGCAGAGTCTATATCTAATATATTGTAACGAATAGGTACTTAAATCGCACCTAAACACATCAAGGTCGACAGACGTCTCTAGAAGGATCCAGAGAGAATCAACTACAAACGAAAATGGACCGTATGTGCCTTGCCATAGGTACCAAAATCGGCCGCGGTGGGTGTGTAGGTATTTGGCGCCGAGCCGCATCGAGGCGCGTCTACAACTTTGTACAACAATCTCGGCGTTTCTCGAATGTTCGGTGGGCAATATAAACAGACGATCTTTGCCGAAAAGAACACAGTGCGAATCAGAGCGATCAAAGCGAAACAGTGAAGTGGAATTCTAGTGTTTTTATTTATTTAACTGTATTTTTGTGGTGTTAAAGTAAAGTTTGTCTATTTAATCGGTATTTTAAATCTCTTCGAACCCCAGCTCGTAACAAATTGGTGTCAGGAGTGTGGGATTAAAAAAATGTCGATTACACCACGTGACTCGTCGTCATCACGGCGACCCCAAACACGACAAACTACTGCTGGACATCACGGCGAGGAGGTCGAAGAGGCTGCTGCTGCTGCTGCTGCTGCTGGAGCCGCTGCTGGTGCTGCTGGGAATGCTGCTGGTGGTGCCGGAGCTGCTGCTGGGACTGCTGCTGTTGGTGCTGGAGCTGCTGCTGGAGTTGATACGGGTGCTGCGGGTTCTGCGGGTGCTCCCCAGGCATTCGATATGGGGATGCTGGTTCGGCTGATGGAGGAGCAGGCCCAACGTCAGGAGGAGCAGGCCCGACGTCAGGAAGAGCAGGCCAGACGACAAGAGGAGGAGGCCAGACTTCGGGAGGAGCAGACTGGAGTTACCAACTAATGGGGACCCTTCCAATACGAGGTGCTCTATCATCGACCACCTAGAACGTTCTAAACATAAAGGCTGGTTACTCACTCCAACTTTAGTAAACAGCCAGAGTGGACGAGCTGTAGTAAGGGTGACCAACTTCAATGGCGCTCCTGTCACTCTCAGTAAGGATCAAGTCGTGGCGAAGTGCGACGAGGCGAATTGGATGCGGAGCTGCACCCAGGGGAAGCTGTCGGCGGTGAAAAATAACAGTGCAAACCCCTTGGAACTCGTCGATATTTCGAAAAAGGACTTGTCAATCTCAGAGTACAAAAGAGCGAAGGAGATGCTCACTCGTTACATTGACATCTTTAGTGACAGAGATGGGCATCTCGGCAGGACGTCATTGGTGAAACACACCATCAACACAGGCAACGAGCTACCTATACGTCAACGTGCTCGACGAATCCCAGTAGGAAGAGAAGCCGAAGTACAGTGCATGCTGGAAGACATGAAGAAGGCTAATGTCATCGAACCTTCTTTGAGCCCATGGTGTTCTCCGGTTGTGCTAGTTAAGAAGAAGGATGGCAGCACTCGTTTCTGTGTGGATTATCGTCGACTGAACGACGTAACCAGAAAGGACAGCTACCCTCTACCCCGGATTGACGACACCTTGGACAAGTTGAGTGGGAACCAGTGGTTCTCAACACTGGATTTGAAGAGTGGATACTGGCAAGTGGAGATCGATCCCAAGGACAAGGAAAAGACTGATTTCTCGACCGGAAATGGACTGTGGCAGTTCAACGTCATGCCTTTCGGGTTATGCAATGCTCCTGCTACGTTCGAAAGGCTGATGGAAGTTGTGCTTGCGGATCTCGTGGGAAAAGCTTGCCTAGTCTACCTGGATGACGACATCATCATGGGACGCGACTTCAATGAGCACGTGAGGAACTTAGAAAGAGTGTTTGCCAAATTGAAGCTCGCGAACCTAAAATTGCATGCCAAGAAGTGTAGTTTCTTCAAGAAACGTGTGAATTACCTCGGGCATGTAATTACAAAGGATGGCGTAGAAACCGACCCTGTAAAGACAGTAGCTGTACGAGAATGGCCCACCCCGCGGAACAAAACAGATGTTCGGGTGTTTCTTGGTTTGTGCTCGTACTACCGCCGCTTCGTATACGACTTCGCGGGAGTAGCCAAGCCCCTACATCGGCTGACGGAGGACAAGCGTTCGTTTCAGTGGACTGAGGACTGTGAGAAATATATAAGTTACTCTATGGTGTGAAACACCTGTTTTGGGCTACCCGGACCAAGTCGGCGAGTTTGTGGTGGACACAGACGCAAGCAACATCGCCATTGGAGGTGTGCTGTCACAACGGAAGGGGGACAAGGAAGTTGTGATAGCGTATTTCAGTAAGGCTCTGTCGAAACCAGAAAGGAACTACTGTGTAACCAGACGCGAACTTCTGGCCGTAGTGAAGACGTTACGACACTTCAACAAGTATCTCATCGGAAGGAAGTTCAAGCTACGGACAGACCATGCGGCGTTGAAATGGTTACTTCAATTCAAGGATCCCGAAGGACAAGTCGCTCGATGGATCGAGCAGTTACAAGAATTCGATTTCACGATCGAACATCGACGAGGACGGATGCATGGCAACGCTGACGCACTGTCACGAAGACCAGGTACGATAGGAACTTCAATAGTAACGGTTTTGACGAGGGATCGTTGGTGTGGCTGCACAACCCGAAACGCCGAAAAGGCAAATCTCCCAAGCTGCAGAACCGCTGGGAAGGTCCGTATAAGGTCATCACGAGGATCAATGACGTGACCTATCGGATCCAACGTTGCCCGCGTGGACAGTTAAAGGTTGTCCATATTGATCGACTGGCTCCTTGCAAAGGCTCGAATATTGCTCGGGACGAGCAAGTCTAAGCGGGGGGCATTGTAACGAATACTTAAATCGCACCTAAACACATCAAGGTCGACAGACGTCTCTAGAAGGATCCAGAGAGAATCAAATACAAACGAAAATGGACCGTATGTGCCTTGCCATAGGTACCAAAATCGGCCGCGGTGATTGTGTAGGTATTTGGCGCCGAGCCGCATCGAGGCGCGTCTACAACTTTGTACAACAATCTCGGCGTTTCTCGAATGTTCGGTGGGCAATATAAACAGACGATCTTTGCCGAAAAGAACACAGTGCGAATCAGAGCGATCAAAGTGAAACAGTGAAGTGGAATTCTAGTGTTTTTATTTATTTAACTGTATTTTTGTGGTGTTAAAGTAAAGTTTGTCTATTTAATCGGTATTTTAAATCTCTTCGAACCCCAGCTCGTAACAATATAAAATTCTCCTGTCACAATGTTCGTTCCCATACTCCTCCGAAACGGCTTGACCGATCCTTATGAAATTTTGTATGCATATTCAGTAAGTCTGAGAATCGGCTACTATCTATTTTTCAAACCCCTAAGTGATAAGGGTAGGGGTAGGGGTAGGGGTAGGGGTAGGTGTAGGGGTAGGTGTAGGGGTAGGGGTAGGGGTAGGGGTAGAAGTAGGGGTAGTGGTAGGGTAGGGGTAGGGGTAGGGATAGGTAGGAGTAGTGCAAGCAAGCCAACGTTTGGGCAGGACAACGTCTGCCGGGTACGCTAGTCATAGATAATATACTATGTCTATATAGGTTTCGTCCGAAACAGACTTCTCTCTCGCCGCCGCGCTTACGCTCTCACAGTATTCCTCCGTCCACGTGTGTCCTTAAGTGTATATGTACTTTTTTAGACTAGCTCTGGGCGGCAGGCATGAGACTCGGGTTGAAAGTTAAAGAGTGAAATACTTTACTATGTTTATATTCATGGTTACACATTATTAAACAAATTAAAACACGTTAACGATTAGCTCGCTTCACCGGCTTGGAAAAACTCTCCGCTCAGTCGGTAGTGTTGCCAGCCGGTGGAAACGTCGTGGGGTTGCCACACTAAAAATAGGCTAGTTCCTGTAACGTATTGGTGGGTTTATTATCCGTTTGGTCGCCACACTTTTATATTAAAATCCTCTTTTACAAACTGAACACGCATATTCTTTAACCCACCTTCTGACACAAACTCTAATAAAATACCCAAGCGTTAAAGTCGTTCAGGAAAAAAAATATTAAAGATATTACCTTGAGTGCTGTTTAGTTACAAATCGCACACAATAAACAGCAAGATATTCGTCACCTAATAAATGACAATATTGGGCCAAAATTTCATTAAAATTTATATGACAGTTTGTTTGAATAAAGATTTTATTTTGTAAGAATTAAAAAAATATTAAATTTTTCTTTTGTTTGTGTTGTTATTTTAATATTGTCAACTAATTTTTAAGATTGTAAAACTATTTTTATGTTTGAAAGTTTATGGGACTGAGCCTTCTGAGTCTGCTTTTCATAAAATGTGATTAAAAATGATGCCAAATTATTTTTTAGTTATAAGACTGTCATGAGATACTTTTTAGTTAGTAGATAGTTGATTTTATAATAAGAAATATGCAAAATTGTACTTGACTTTTTATTTAAAACCTTAACCTAATAAATGACAATATTATGATTGATATGAGTTGATTTTATGATAAGAAATATAGAAAATTAACTTGTAATAAACTTTTAAACATTTAAAACCTTAAAGTACTTATGGCACAAATCATAATTTTTTTATTTTGCCCTTTATCTACATTTTTTTTCAGTAATGCAAAATAATGTGCTATATGAAACTGTAGCAAAAACAATAGACAATATAATATTATTGATGTTTTAAAGCTATTATAGAGAGCAATCCAGTAACAAGGAAGCTAATCCAAAAAAAAACTTAAAACTCCTTTCCTGTAAAATTACAAAAATAGCGTTGTGCCTTTGTTGCACCGAGGGTGCGATATTTTGTAAATTTTGTAATTTTATTAAAAGGTTATTAGTGTTGTGAAAATTTATAAAAAATATCGATAGTATTTTGTGCGGATATGTTGTGTACATGAATAACGGCATTTATTTATTTCAGATGTCCCAATGATAAATTATTGCGTCAAAAGTGGATTGAAGCTAAGTGAAATTTATTGGACACCTAAAAAACATCAACGAGTGTGCTCCAGACATTTTACATCAGCGTATTTTATTAATATTTCCGATGAAAAGTATCGAAGACTGAAGGACGATGCTGTGCCAACTTTACATGTGAATTCAATAAACAAGAAATAGTCTGATAAACGACTGATTAAGCTCATTAAAAAATATTTAATTTAATTAGCGAATATTAAAAAAAGACGTTCACTCATAAAATAATGACTCACTCTACATATTTTGTCACCAGGAAGTCGAGTCATTATTTTATTAAATATTTTTTAATGAGCTTAATCAGTCATTTATCAGACTATTTCTTGTTTATTATAAACCATTAATACAAATTCACTTTTCAGTGTATTTTGACTACTTCAACTCCATGCCCTGCGGTTTTTGGAATCTGCAGCTTTCCGAGATGTCGACAAGGGTCACATTGAGAAGCTTGAAAAGGAAATTGTACGTCTTAAGAATTTAGCTAAAAGAAGATTACTAAAAATAAAATCAAACATATTTAATTATGTATAAGAATTCATTATATTACAAAAATAATTAACATATCCAAAGATAGGGTTTGGTCGTTTTTGACAAAAACTGTGATTTTCAAAGGTCAATAATATCCCTTCTACTACAATTTTACTAACATGAGAATTTATGGCAAGTTCAAGATGACAACAAGAATTTTATTGTACTTTTATATAAAGTATAGGGATTTTGCGGATATTTATTAAAGAGGTTGTTGTTTTAATGTTTTAATATTTTAATTTCTCATTACAATGTTCTCATAAATTAGGATCAAATCTCCACATTGTATATATAGCTCTGTTTAAATAGATAGTTAGGATTTAGATAATAAATTGGTGGGTTTTTAATTAGGTAGGTCAATAATAGTTAGGATTTTGTATAATACATTGTTTATATTTATATCTGTCTGCCTTATTATTCTCTTCCTTTATACCCGGCCGCCGACCTTGAGATGTCTTACAGGTCCATCTCGTACACTATGTCGACAAATCAGAGCAAAGTACCGAACCTACTGAAAATACTGAACCTACTTACCTTTTGTGACCTTTGGAGTACCTAGAGTACCCATAAAAGGGCCTAGGTTCAACTCTCTAGTTGTTACATAGGTACCATTAATATAGGTTATACATATTGTATATAATTGTTCATTCGAGCAAAGTCGGGGCAAGTCGCTAGTATAAAATATAGCCTATGTTACTTAGTGATAATATACCATAGCACTGGTGAAATAAGTATTATTTTAAATAGATCCAGTAGTTTTGAGTTTATTCATTAAGTACAAACAAAAATACAAATCTTTTCTCTTTATAATATTAGTGTAGAATGTAGATATAGACAGACAATTTATTTTATTTATTTGTAACTAATTTATCGATATCGATATTTTGCGTGTTCATTTTACACACATCACCTAGATTTGTAAAACAGTGTACGCACAATCTGTATGTCATCATGACAAAAGTAGTGTTGTTTCATTTTGACAACAAGAAAACAACCATAAGAGTAAAAAAGATAGCTATCTGTCAGGTGCTTGGACCTTTAAGGCTACTTCTATGTCTTTAGTCATTGTTCTGAGGCCTATATAGACTATCATTCGTTTCATTCTAGCTAGATAATTGATTGGGATTCCACATCCGGTCATGGCGACATACGCACGCGTTTTCGTCGTGGCGTGATGTGGAATCCAGTTTAATCCTGTTCGCGCTGTGATGGTTGTGATTAATCAGTGATTAATAAGACATATCACGGTCGGCGGGATTATCTTAAATACCGATTTATCGGCTATATACACTATAAAGGCTATAATACTTGACATTGGCAAATCACCGATGAACATTGGTGGAGCGGTGGAGCCATAATAAAAAAGAAGAAGAATATAATTGATTGACAGATTGATAAATCTGCTAGATCTCAGTCAGGAGTCAGGAAGGATTGAAGGAATCAATCAGTTCTTTTTCATAACCACAGACTACTATATATGACGGTTCATAACAAACAAACACATTACTTGCCTGTGCAAACACAAACCAAAAGTCCAAAACCAATCGCACGTGTATTTTTGTATTTGTGTTACTTTTGGGTTATTTCGCAGTGATTTTGTATTATTCTAATAACTATTTAAGATAATTTTGTATAAATAAGAATCAATATCGACATTTTAGTGTTAATACCTACTTATAAAATCAAAATGTTCAAGAATACATTGTGGTACAAATCTTTACTCAACGCTGAAAAAACTTGTCTAAAAGAAGGAACAATTAAAAAAGTCCACTATAAATTTGAAGATGACAGAGAAATGGTAGAGGAATACAACATAGATACTGAAGTTCTGCTCCGTAGAGCAAGTGAGGGAAAGTGGGATGTCGAAATTGGTGATCCCATACCTGATTTAAGTTCAGGTGAAATTCCTGATATAATTGAAAGTCAGGACCAGGTATACTGTTTGTAATTTTTGAGATTTATTACCAATCCAGATTTAAACCAAAATCTCCTGTATGCAAGACATTCTGGCTAGCTTTCTAATAGTTATCACTTTTTATCCCAATTTATACAATAAATGTGATAGTGTGTTTGTTTCTAAGCCCTTCTTTCACTTTAAAATGGAGCAACAGCTTGAAATGACTTTTTACACAGAGATACCTAAGCTAGGATGGGTCGCTAGTAAGTAATAAATATTTTTATTACTTTTATTTACTGCAGCTCATACTTATTGAGATTAATAAGACTATGCAGATTCAATAGGTACTGATGTTTCACTTATACTTCAGTCTAAATAGCAAATCACCTTCCGAATAATTCACATAGAGCTGAAAATCGGTACAGACCTTAAGAGCATCATTACAAATGATGTCAAAAGTCCCCATCAAGACCACTTTATGATGGTTTTTACATATATCTTGCAAAAGGTAAGGTGAAATAACTTATTTTACCTTTTAATTTGACCAGATTATTATTATTACCTATTTGTTTCAGCCTATCTTACTGAAAAGGAACACTAGAATAAATTAAGAGTGGAGAATTAGAAACCTGCCATATCCTATAGAGACATATTCCGTTAATACTAATGATGAAGAAAGGTGTATAATAATTACAACAACCAACAAAAAATATTATAAGAAAATTATAATTCACGAAATGATTAGATTTAATTTACCAGTAGTACAAGGAAATATACAAGTGACACATCAATATAACACCCTTATAATTACTGTAAGTATAATCTACTATCAAGTGCAAGATTGGAAGGACACCTTAAAGGCTATATTCGCTTGTATATAAAAATTTTTACTTTGCCTTTCCAATGCCACCTTCATATTTGCACCTTCAATGCATCTTCATATTTTTTATCTAAGAGATCTTTAATCAAATAAATTGTAGTCAAGCGCACTCTCTGATCTTACCCTACCTTTGGTTTGAAAATTGTTAAGATAAAGCTGTGACAAACATGACACAAGAATGATCCTATAAAAAGGATCTATGGAACCAAAAAAAAATAAAGCACATGGAAGAAGAAGAAGGCCAGAGAGTGACATACTTAGGCTACTTTTTATTCCCAATATCCTTTGGGATAAATTATTGTCCCATTTAAAAAAAAACCACATGCAAAGCTGCAGAAAAAATGTATAAAATAAACTTTTATCAGAAACACAGTGTTTCTTTGAATTATTGGCAAACTAATAGACCATGGCATTTGGTCACTTGCCACATTTAACCTACTTTTTTATTACAGTATAAAAAACCACAATTAATTTTGGACATGGAGAAGGAATGGTACAAAGAACTGGGTAAAGTGAAGGCGGTTAAGGATGTACCCAATGAATGTAAGACTCAGTGAGCAATACTTCATTCAGCATTATATTTTAAATATTTGCTAACCAAAGGAGAATTAAGTTAAGTTTTTATTATTTGAAAGAAAATAAAACAATGAAATGTGTACCTACTTATGTCTTTATAAATCATATCTTTCATTTAACAAATATTTATTTATTTATAAAAAGAAACTTACAGCTATACAAATAATAGGTGTTAAGTATGTAGGTATCTGTATACAAAGCCAATTAAAAGTTTCCTAAGTTAATTGCACGTAATAATAACTATATCTCAATGCATGTGTGTATGTGTGTGTGTGTGTGTGTGTGTGTGTGTGTGAGAGTTGGTGTGTGTGTGTGTGTGTGTGTGTTTGGAGAAGTGGGGGTTGTGTATTACACTTAATATTTTATTATTATTATTTTTTTTAATACTATTTTATTTTTACTTTTTGTTTATTAACTATTGATCTAATAATTTTATTATTTTATTTAAATGTCTGCTTAGAGCAGCAGAAGAGATCGATGTCATCAAACATTTTATTGTATATCTTCGGGAGCCTAAAAAGAACAGAGTTATTAATGTAATTAGTTTTTGTTCATAAAATAGTGAGGGCTTCACTCGTTGGGGACGGCGTGTAGGTATTCTGATTCCCAATGCTTTAACGAGCGATGGACAACTCAGATGACCACTGGCAACATCAAAGAGCAGACCCATATCTGTCACCAAACGTCTCTCCTCCAAGGTCAGTAGCTGGTACTTTCTGCAACTATCTGCATAAGTTGTCATGGAGTTGCGGCATTTGTAATTTAAGCTTTTGACGAAAATTTTCTGTACACTCTCCAGTCTTGCTTTATGCACAATGTATTGCGGTGACCATATAGAGGAGGCGTAATCCATAACACTACGGACATAAGAAAAATATACAATTTTCAAGCTTTCAGGTTTTGTGAAGGGTTCGCACACTCGCAACACGAAACCAAGATTTCTATACGCTTTGTTTGTGACAGAGTGTATGTGGTCACAGAACGTCAGTCTATCATCAAGAATTACACCAAGGTCTCGTACAGTATTCGTCCTTTCTATGGGGGTGTTATTAAATGTATAATTAAAGATGACTGGATTTTTGCTGCGAGTAAAACTGATACATTGACACTGATGTTTACGGTGATTCTGTTTTCATTGTAGTATGTGTGCAATGCATCTAGATCTTCCTGTACTCTATGACAATGCCGAATATTAGCCACCCGCATATACACCTTTTTATCGTCGGCGTATAATAAATGTTCTGCTGACTTCATGCAAGGACCGAGGTGCGAACCCTGAGAAACGCCAGATCGGATAGTCACATATTTTGACTTGTATCCTCCTAATACAACCGCCTGGGAGCGATTGGAGAGATATGACTTGACCCATCTCAGAAGATCTCCATGGATGCCCAACTGTTGTAACTTTGCAACAAGTATAGCGTGGTCCACACGATCAAATGCCTTTTCAAAGTCTGTGTAGACCACATCCACCTGTCCACCTTTTTCCATGTTTAGCAGAGCATAATTTGTGAACTGACTAAGATTTGTTACTGTTGAGCGATCCCTAAAGAAACCGTGCTGTGAGTCTGAAATACCACGTGAAATGACCACATAAAAAAAAAATAGACCAATTTCTCAAAGATCTTACTAAATATGTTTAATATGGAGATTGGTCTGAAGTTTTCTATTTTGGTACGTGAGCCTTTTTTATGTATTGGTACAATATGGGCCCGCTTCCATATAGAAGGAAACACTCCCTCATCTAGAGATCTTCTATATATTGTAGATAGGGGGACAGCCAGAGATTCCGCACAGTTGGCAATATATATAGGAGAGATTCCATCACATCCAGCACTTTTCGAGACATCCACCCTGGACAACATTTTTGTTAAAGTGCAGCAAAAGAAGTCAACGTTAGAGATATCATCCGTACTATGGTAGGGTGATGAAGAAATGAGGGTATTGGTAGCGGGCGGAGAGAATACGCTTTCAAAAAAGCTGTTGAAGGCTTCAGAAATGTCTTGACCATTGCTGACTGTTACATTACCCAGAGTATAACTATTGGAATAGTTGGATCTACCACGTTTTGATTTAATATATGACCAGAAAGTTTTAGGTGAAGTCTTAAGTAAACGTTCAGTGTTCAAAGTATACTCAGCCAAACATGTACTTTGTACTCTGTTCTGTCTCCTCCGCAGCATTTTGAACTCATAGTCGGAAGGATTTCCAAATCTTTTCCATCGTTGGTGTGCCTTGGATTTTTCGCGTATAATTTTTATGAGAGCTCGACTGTACCATACTGGGTATTTATAATTGCTGGATTTTTTAATTTTAGGGATAAAGCGTTCCATTGATTCGAATAGGCAGTCATAAAAGTACTTGACTGCGTCATCAGTGGTACCCAGGACGTCCCAGTTGGTTGAGTCAAGGAATGTATTTATTTTTTGGTAAGCACCCTTAAAATAATTAAATTTTAACACGGGGGCTTCCTTTAGTGGCTTAACGTGTAAGTTTAGAACTTCTATAATGATCGATGGATGATGATCATCCTCTTTTAATAGAGGGTCAGCCCTGTTCAAAGGTAAACTTCGAAATAACAGGTCCAGCACGTTATTACTTTTATTTTTGTATCTATTATATTGAGTCAATCCGAGTAATGTCAATTGTTCGACTCGGTTTATTCCTGCCGCCTGTATCTCAATTGAACCCTTTTTCAGATAAATAGGATTATCACTATTCCATACAATTAATTTCACAAACACTATTCAATCAATTTCTTAAAACCATGACATAGTGTAGACGTGTTTTTTGTTGTTACAATTTTTCTTAGTAAACAAAGTTATAAATAAATATTAAAACTTAAATAACAAAAACTGATTGGGCTGTATTAGTGAGTGACGAGCGATTGGCTTGTGGTGAGAAACTGTGTTTCTGTAAATTGTACCTATTAAAAAGTACGCAGAGTGCGTGAGTCTTATTCAGTATTTCTTGTGTAACTACCCACATGAATATGATGCGTTCGCCCTCTAAAGGAACATGCACACTGGGTGCCGCATCTTCCGACCCGGATTTATCTCGCTCAGAAACAAGTGTGCGAAAACGCCACAGACACTTGTCGCAGGATTGGCGTGATGAGCTGCAGATCTTCAAAACAGAAATTACACATTTATTATCGAAATGGCAATCTGACCAACAGAATATACTTGAACGAATCTGCTCAGATATGACTCTTTTGAAAGGGGAGATAACGACCATTAAAAAATCCAATTCCGAAATTGAGAAATCTTTAGAAAATGTCTCAAAAAAATATGACGAAATAGATATAAAAATAAACTATTTTGAAACAAGTAAAAATGAGTTAAGTTATGAAATTAATTTATTAAAGCAACAGATTGAAGATATGGAACGAAAGTCGTATCTAAATAAAATTGAAATCAGCAACGTACCGAAAAGGGATAATGAGAATTTGTTCGAGATCGTGAGCCGCATATATGAACATTTCGAAATAGAATGCCACTCAAATTCTGTACGGAACATATATCGTACCCGCGGAAAGAATAACAGACCTGGAAGTGTTTTGGTCGAGTTTTCAACGCCACTACACCGAGATAAAGTACTACAGGCATATAAGAAATCTAAATTGTCATCTGGCTCAAGTATTAAGGCGACGTCTCCGTACATTTTCTCTGAAACGTCTATTTTTTTGTCGCTAAATGTGGACATATCAAGCCATTTTACAAGTCCAAAAAAAAATTTGTGAATAGTGAAATATATAAAGAAAATATATAAATAATAAAATATTATTAAATCTTTGTAGTATCTTTAAAAAAAAAATCGCAAGTTACAGCACGAAAATAATTTTTGCTCTCAAAATTCTCAATATTTTGAGCGACAACTAACGTTAAAAAAAACTATATTGTAGGAAAATCAATGTACTAAAGACATTGCTTAAAAAATGGCAAATTAATAGCGTGTTTATTTTTTAATTAATTGAAAAGCCCGAAATTCCGTAAATATCGGCAGATGGCGGACAGATACCGCCGGCAGCGGACGTGTCCCGGACGCTCTGGTGAACTCGCCTGATTATAAATTAGCGATGTTTTTCTCGTAATCCTATTGTCTGTCCCTTTCACACCCGAACTTAAACGTCTACCACTATCCCGCTCTAGCTATCTTATTAGAAACAGCGGGCTTTCTATACATACTAATACTACTTAGTTTTTAATAAACTACCATATGTCTCGGTTTTGCCTGTGTAAATATCTGAATTTATACCTACTTAGGTCTTGATGGACTAGGCTTTTCCCGGCTTTACCTATGTAAATAGGTAACTTATACCTACTAAGTTTTTCATAGACTACCCTAATGTCTCGGCTTTGCCTGTGTAAATATTTTACTTTATACCTACTTAGGTCTTGATGGACTAGGTTTTTCCCGGCTTTGCCTGTGTAAATATCTGACTTTATACCTACTTAGGTATTGATGGACTAGGGTTTTACCCGGCTTTGTCTATGTAAATAGGTAACTTATACCTACTTAGTTTTTCATAGACTACCCTATGTCTCGGCTTTGCCTGTGTAAATATCTGACTTTATACCTACTTAGGTCTTGATGGACTAGGCTTTTACCCGGTTTTGCCTATGTAAATAGGTAACTTTATACCTACTTAGTTTTTGATAGACTACCATATGTCTCGGTTTTGCCTGTGTAAATGTCTGACTTTATACCTACTTAGGTCTTAATGGACTAGGCTTTAAATAGGTAACTTTATACCTACTTAGTTTTTGATAGACTACCATATGTCTCTGTTTTGCCTGTGTAAATGTCTGCCTTTATACCTACTTAGGTCTTAATGGACTAGGCTTTTACCCGGTTTTGCCTATGTAAATAGGTAACTTTATACCTACTAAGTTTTTGATAGACTACCATATGTCTCGGTTTTGCCTGTGTAAATGTGGTGTTTTATACATACTTAGGTCTTAATGGACTAAGCTTTTACCCGCCTTTGCCTGTGTAAATAGGTAACTTTATATCTACTTAGTTTTTGATAGACTACCATATGTTTCGGTACTGTTTAGATATATTTACTGTGGCCGAGTGTAAGTATAAAAGGTTATGTACATACGTAAGCTTAATTTCTGTACTCTCACTGTTTTGTAGTATTCGGCCGTAGTGCTAATACAAAATAAGAAAAGAGGAACACCGGGACGAGGAGTAGTGTATAGGCAGAGCGTATGCTACGTGGCAGGCACGCTGAGCGGTTGTATTACTCCATCTTTTCTTTTTACATTGATTGAAGATATTGAATAATAAGGATTTTGTATTATAATTTCAAATATTATACTTACTCAGAGTCAAAAGTATGTTTTTTTATATTCTTCTTACGTCGTTTTCTAATACAAATCTTACGTAGTTCTTTATTCCTTTTATTACCCATTATTTACACTAAACTATAAATTACTACTTATTAGTTAATACTTAATAAAATAAACTATAATATAATCACATAAAAATACAAAATAAAAATAAATTGTGTAACGAGATTTTATCAACAAATTTACACGATATGAGAGGAACGTGCACTTTCTAGACGTCTCAAGTCAACGGCTGTGACGCGAAATAGTCGCGCGGGATATGTTCGCGCGTGCATCATTTTATGAATACAGCGTGTTTGATATTTGTCTCCCTCACAAAGTTTTATAGACCAATGAAAAAATATTTTTAGTAGGATGTATCTACCTACACTAGTAAGAGCATGTAATAATCTCAATATTCTGATTATCAATATTCCGGTATATATCTTCCATAATACCGATAATTATTACGTACTAGTTTTTATAATATTTTCTGATTCTAATAAAATAACACACTGAAATACAATGTTTATTTTAAATTATATTACTTTATTTGATATTTTATTTCTTCTTAAATTATCTCTGAATAAAATATAGATTTGGTACCTACTATTGGCCACGCACTCGAAATCCACAGTTTACTTACTACTCTAAACAAAATAGGACGTTTGAAGAAGAGGCAGTGTTTATTGGCTTGTGATTGTGATAAAGAAGAAAAATACATCATGCAACTTTTAATTTAAATTAATTTAATACTTAAAATTTCACTCAGTAAATTTTAAAAGATTTTTTCTAACAAATAAAAATAAAGCTTCTAAAGTATAAATAAACAAAATGAAATAGTGATTTTAAATTCACACATTGGTTATAATAATTGTTCTAGATGTAACATCATTACAATGGAATAAGTTTTTATACCTATTCCTTTCGAACAAACAACTTCAGACACAAACTGAACCTTTTTATTGAGTAAATACTTGATAAAAACCTTATAACTATCTATAATTCAACACAGATGTTTGAAATATTTTTACTGTAACAATAATAAACACAAGAAACATCCTGTGAATGTAAAAAGATAGTCGCTAAGTCCTTTGATGCCGTGTGGCTCGCGCCGCGGCTAATCGACCGGCCGCCAGGAGAAACCGCCAAAGGCAAAGGGATGCCGCAAATCGATGTCAAGAGTTGGCAAAGCAAAGTGTCGATTACGCAATTTCTAGTTTCTTTTATAGTTAGGCACCTATAATAATTAGGTGGGTAGAAATAAAAGTACAAATTAAAGAAATTTTTATATGGAAATGACTTTCGGTCAAATTTCACGCAATTTTGAGAATAGATTCGTTTCGTAATTCTGAGCAAAAGTCTCCAAGGACGCGACTTTCGAGTTTCAGAGTTATTGATAAGAATTGGTCTACAAAAAGGCAGCGGTAGCGGTATAATTTTTTTTTTTTTTTTTTTTTTATTTTAATTTAATTTTAGAGAATGATTAACTTATATTACACTTACGCATTGGATGTAAAACATTACTATTATTAAGCACAGTTAAAACACATACATGCTAAGTCGCTGGCAAAACGAAAATTAATTATTTCAGTCCGATTATTCCTATGTTCCTAGATTGTGATGTCGCGGTCTCGGTATGTTCATAGTAGGCGCGCCGCATCTCCCCGCAAATCGAAGCTTGCATCACTCCGCCTCACCCCCTCTACTGATTTTTTTGCACAAGCAGTGAGGGCCTTAACTCATGCAAAATTGGTATTGATGGCCCCTCGGTACAAATATTTATCTCGGAACAACTAACCAAGAAGGCAAACCGTTTGTTTTTTCTTGCACGCTCACTTGCTAAAACCAAGCTATATAAATACTGCTGGACGAGATATGGAAATGTATATCTGCGTAAGGAGGACGGCTCACCTTATATTCTTGTCAAGGATGAAAATCACATTGCTAGCCTACAGGCTTAAATTGATCTTTTATATACAAATGTTTTCCAATGTAATCATAAAACTATGTTCTTTGTTATTAACACTAGTTATTGCAAAAGATATCTTACTTTGTTACTGCTATTTGTTGAACCGTTTTTCTGTGTCAGCAAAATGCACAAATTTTATTATCGTTTCATTGTCTTTAAACAGGGCTACTTATTTCGCTTATAATATATACATATATAACTTAAAATTCAATATTACATATTTACAAACAAATACAACACACCAGCACTTACTATACACAAAATCGTACAATTACACATACTCACTCACACACACGGACACATACAAAACTCAACCATATGCCTATAATCTACTACCCTCGTGTAACAATGCACTATCATATAGTTGTATAGCTAACTGCATAATATCTTTGGAGACCTCTGTATTGAAAATAATAAGACACTGTGAGCTGGGTGTAATGAATTGTTGTTATGGGGGGCCGATCGTACTCTTGTCATTCACTTTTAAGAATATATACGTACATTTAAATATAATAATAATTTTAATACAAATATTCATCAAGTAAAAAATATTAACGATATTGTGAATGACATAGATGCGATTAGTGTTTCTGACTCTTTTTGTTGCACCCCGGAGCAGTGTTCTAACTACCTACAAACATCTGAAAGATCATTTTCCATATTTCACGTAAACATTCGCAGTATAAATTGTAACTTTGATGAGCTGTGTATACTATTGGATAGAACTAAAATACATTTTGACATAATAATACTAACAGAATGCTGGCTAAGCAAAATTGATTATATTCCACCACTTAAGGGGTATACTTCCTGTGCCTCACAGTATTATAATAAAAATGACGGTGTTGTCATTTATTCTAAGTCCTACCTGCAGTGTCAGGTTACTGAGCCTGTAGTTGATAATGCTAACTGTTTGCTACTTCGGCATGGACAGGACTTTGCTGTGGTTGCCATATACCGTCCGCCATCGTTTAAAAATACTGATAAATTCGTTAACAGCCTCGACAAATTGCTGTCTACCCTGAATAATTATAATACGGTTGCGATAATTGGGGATATTAATGTAAATATCTTACCAGGTGCAAATGATCCTCGTGCTGATTATTACTTAAACACCATAGCGTCCTATGGGATGCTGCCAGCTCTCTTGTATCCGACCCGGAAAAATAGCTGTTTGGATCATATTATTTTAAAAACTAATAAGAAAGCTGTAAGTGTTGTGCTCGACTCTTTCATAACAGACCATGCCCCTATAGTTTTAAATATTGAACTAAAAAATATTACCAATAACCCTAAGAAGCTTACAGAACGTGTTGATGTCCCATTGGCTGTAGCCGAGGTTAATAATACAGATTACACATGGATTCTTGATATAAGTGACCCCAACCATGCTTCTAAACTACTGGTCTCCAACATATCTTCAATTATTAAAAATAATACAAAAGTAGTATCAATTACGAGAAATAAAAGAATTATTAAACCCTGGGTGACACCTGGTATCTTAAAATGTATTCGACATCGGGATAACTTACATAAGAAATTAAGAAAAAATCCAGATAACATACAATTGAAAACTATTTATATGCGATATAAAAATTTTTGTAACAAACTAATTAAAAATATTAAGCAAACATATAACCAATCTGAGTTTGAAAAAGCAAAATCAAATCCAAAAGCTACATGGGACACCATTAAACAGATTACAAATATGAAACAAACTAATCTAGCCCCCCTAGAACTTTTAAACAATAATGATGATGCACAATTGTCAATAAACCTAATTAATGAGCACTTTATTAATGTTGGAGCAAAATTAGCTAGCAAAATTGAAAATAAAAATGATGGAACAAGTAATTCTTTTGATACTACTTCTGTTAATAATCCATTTGGTAACTCAATGGTTCTGTTGGAAGTTGATGAGGCCGAAATCGAGCGTACAATTATGGGACTGCGAGCTGACTGCGCAGCTGGCTGGGATGGTATTCCATCTTTGGTACTTAGGGGAGCGAGAGGTAATTTGGTTCCGGTACTGAAGCATATATTTAATTTGTGTTTTAGTGCTGGAATTTTCCCTGATGCTTTTAAAACAGCTGTGATACATCCGGTATATAAAGGTGGGAGCAGAGATTGTGTTGATAATTATAGGCCAATTTCAGTACTTACTACTCTTTCTAAAACATTTGAAAAATTGATAAATCATAGACTTCTTGATTACCTTGATAAACATAATATCATTGCTAACAATCAATTCGGATTTAGGGCTGGTAAGTCTACGGAGGATGCAGTGCTGGATCTGACCGAGTCTGTGGTTAAGCAGTTGGATCGGAAGGATAAGGCTCTTGCAGTATTCCTTGACTTGTCCAAGGCATTTGACACAGTCTCTATCCCATTGTTGATGAAAAAGTTGGAGGAAATCGGAGTCAGAGGTCGAGTGCACGATATTTTTAACAGTTACTTATCTGGACGATCCCAACGTGTTAGAATAGATAAGCTGGTTAGCTGTGAGGCGTCTGTTAACTATGGAGTACCGCAGGGCAGTGTTCTTGGTCCAACACTTTTTCTGATTTATATTAATCAGCTTTGTCTGTTGTCGTTAAAAAATTGTAAATTACTTTGTTATGCTGATGATACAGCACTTATAATACATGGAAGGAATTGGGATATTGCAAGAGGCTATGCTGAAACTGCTTTAAGAGTGGTAAAAAATTGGCTATCAAAAAATCTTCTTACTTTGAACTTGTCCAAAACAAAGTATATGTGTTTCACGCCAAACAGCGCTGCTGTTGCTAAATTGAATTCATCTCCTCTTAAGGTTCATTGGTGTAAGGTGCGGGACCAAGAATCTTGTCATTGCGTTGGTATAGAACATGTGACCTTCATAAAATACCTGGGTGTTTACGTTGACTGTAGTCTGGGCTGGCATAAGCACATTGAAATGTTGATCCCACGTATCAGAAAATTAATATATACATTTAAAAAATTACGTTATTTGGTTGACATTACTACATTAAAGATGGTTTATTTTGCCTTGACACAGTCCTTACTGAGCTATTGTGTGGCTGTATGGGGGGGTACGTTTCGGAGTGCCATAATTGGTATTGAAAGGGCACAGAGAACTGTACTGAAAGTGATTCTCGGAAGGCCCATGAGATATCCTACTTTTAAAGTATATCGTGATATCGGGGTCCTTACTGTCAGACAGCTGTTTGTGCTCCAGATCATAATACGTAAACATCGTTCTCTGTACTTCTTGCCCGGCAGTTGTGATGACGTTCGCAGGAGGAATCGTGTGTGTGGGGTGGATTCATGCAGGATGGCAATGGCAGGACGCTGCTACTACATACTTAGCTCCAGATTATATAATAAAATTAATAAAATTCTAAACATATACCCACTTTCGGTTAATGGTTGTAAGATGATCATTAAAAGATGGCTCCAAAATCTTACATACGAAAATACCGAGGAATTATTAAATCTGCAGAGGTAGATTATTATGTAAAATAGGCACAAAATCACACGCACATGAACACAATCTCACACACTCATACACACACACACTCATACACACACACACACACACCCACACACACACACACACGCACTTATTTATCTTACTCTACAAACATATTTTTTCCACATTTTCTTTATATAGATCAGCCCTTGTTTAAATCATATTATTACATTAAATTATATCATATATACCTACTCTTATGGAAATTGTCATAGATAAAGTTGAGACAAGTTGTAAGTGGTTCCTAAGATACAGGGAAACCTAGTTTAGGAGCCACAGCCAAAATTTTGTTGATATATTTTTTAAGTGAATAAAGTTATTATTATTATTTATTATAAGTACTTACCTACTTTTAGATAATGTGGTATGCTTGTAATATAGTTTACTTAAATTATCACTTGAGTTATTTCTAACATTTAGCATTCGTAATTTGTATGAAGGCCATTAGCATCGAAATAAAATAGAACAAAAAGCATTAATTGCCGGAAGATTAAAGTCACCTACCAACAACACATTCCGCATTTCGTCATTAGCGATAGAACGGGTCACCTCAATAACACTTTCCAGATGTGCCGACTGTTCGCGTGGATTCGGCGGTATGTATGATACACTCTTATATTATTATTTCATATGACTGAACCAATCCAGAACCAATGAGTTCTTATTGAGGTTAGGTATTATACAATAGTAACAATCTAACAATGAAAATATACAAACAAAAGGATGGACTTAATCAACAGTGTTTTAAAGTAGGTATACTCTTTCCAAAAGGTTGGTCCAAAACTAGACAGGCTGTTGCACAGACAGGCATTCTGGTTGAATGTCTAATGATTAATTAAATACTTATCAATAGACCTAACACAAGATTTAGAATCACCTGTGAACACTAAATGTTTATGATGTTCTTGATGTGTCTAGTGACTTTTGTCAGTTTTTATACTGTTCACATCAACTTAGTAACAGCCTTTCTAATGATCATTAATTTTTGCAACCATAATGCATCTTTGTATATGCAGGCCTTTTGAGTAATACTTAATAAGACTAAGGTGTGAAGCGGTAAATCACCGAACAATTTTTTCTGCCACTTTCAGTGGGGGGAGTTAGACGCCTAGTACTAACCCCTGTACTACTGTATTTTTGTCGTTTTATTGTCGCAAAAATTGCTAAAATATTAACATAATAATTATAAATAAATATTGGAAACACTATGTTCCCGCAAATTAAACGTCCTAGATCGCCTTTCACCTTAATTAACGGATTTTAGAAAAATTTAAGAGAGAATCGCGGCGATAGTCTCGTCCGTGCCACCAAGTTCGATACAAACTATGGGGCCGTCTCCACAGGGCGATACTATCGCCTATACAGGTTGTATGGCACGGCGAGACTATCGCCGCGATTCTCACGCTCGTGGAGACGGCCTCTTAGGCTTAGTACTCTATGATGCGGGCAGACCAAGACCATTTCCTACAAAAGAGGGCCCTATACCCAGCATATACTGAATCAGCCTTTCTGGCGATAGTTACCAAAAGTATACTTATCTCTTAGACTATTTTAATATTCTCAGGTGATTTTAAAACCTCTGTTCTATTGATAACAATTTAATTAATCACTATCATCCATAACAAGAGCCATAGCTTCCTTCTTCAACTCTTCCTCATTTTCCTCTTTACCCAATAACCCTTTAGCGTCTAAGTATGCTCCATATTGTTTTGGGATACCCATAAAAGTTTTAACTTTTGCTCTTAACTGCTTCCATGTCTCTTGGTAATAGTTCTTTTTATCTCTAGCCATTCCTTTATAGTCATGTCCATATTTGTCTAACAGATATGTTATAATTTCTACTTGTCCTTTTGGCAACCTGTAAAGTAAATTAAATTATATGTTGTAAACTATTAATTTGCATAACTAGGTTCACTCTCCGGAGAACAATACTTTTGCTTAGCTATTTTTAGTAACTTTCTACAGATTTGTTTACTGTGTCTCCCATAGAAACATAGAGTGTATTTTTATAAGAATACCAAAACCAAGGTATGATTTTTATAATTTTATTTCAAAAGTTGAGTTATTTTAAGCATATAATTTGAATATTTTTGTTTTCTACCCAGTGATTAATATAATATTTTTTTCCAACAGATGAGGAAATTAAATGATAACCTGGTTATAAAATAAAGAAAAATATTTCTCTAGGCTAAAAGTACAGACAATGAAAATAAACCTGAACATTATGCATTCTATACATTAGAATCTAAGGAAATTGATTACTCAATTAAAGTTAATTAGCAATAGGTCAATAGATGTTGCCCAGACTAAAAATCAGAAAACCGGATTCACTACTCAATTTGGCCAGACACTGTCTAAAACTATTGATAATATTTTCAAGTAATCTTATTGTATACCTAGTTCCTATATTTTAAAGTGGGTGGTAGATAGTAGGAAACGGACACTGGGATAAAAGCCTGACAAAAACCAGACGGGGATCATAAAGCCTAACCAGTGTCCAGCTTTATTCAAATGCCTAGCAACCCTAGCTGTAGAAATATTAATTTGTGATGTTGGGATTATAATTAACACAACCGTTGGAGTTGACTACTGTTTATTAACTGCCTTACATTAACTTCTTATGATACTAGTACAAATTTGTAGTTTGTTTACAATTTTCTAAATGCAAAACTTACATGAAACGTCTTTCTCTGGGAGCTTTTGCTAGAGCCTCAAGTTGTTGTGCAACTGCTACTTTAGGTGGCACTCTGGGCTGAACAACATTTTCTTCTTCACTATCTGAATGGTTAATCATTTCCTTTGCCCTTTTTATCTGTTCTTGCTTAAAACTGGGAATTTTGATTACTTTATTTGGGTCATTTGCTAGACCCATATCCCTGAGGTTGCGCTGTGATGATATTTTGTGGTTCCAAGCTTCTTTCATTACTTCGCTGAAATTTGATTGATAATTATATAATTACATGTAAATGTTTCCCTTTGTCATAAGACCTACCAATAGGAATTACAAGACAGCTGTTTCACCATTCAATAGGTTATTAGGTTTAGTACCCTAAAACACAAGGAAAACCGTTCATACTATTCATTATGCACACAAAATGATAAAGTTCAATTTAAAGTAAGTAGGTATGGCTACAAGTAGTAAATAAACAAAAGACTTACCAGGCTACCACACCAGTGCTACGTTGCTGATTGCGTATTCTTTTTCTATTCAATTTATGAAGGAACTTCTTCTTCCGATGTTGCTTTTTAATCTTCATTTTGTAACGAAATTAAATAGTTATGTTTAGATTACTTATCTAATCCTGAGTATTTCGTGTTTTTTCGACTTTATTAAATAGCTGCACTGTTTTATTGTATACTTTAATTATTTTCAAATCTCGGTAAGGTATAAGTTTGTTTTGGAGGTCACAGGTTTTTGCAAAATTAAAGTTGGAGTGGAGGAAACGAACGGAGCACTAAAAAAAAACTTAGAATATTTTTTAATTGTTTTTATACGGATCAGTGTCGTAGACGAAGCTCGAAAAAGCAAAAATATTTTTCATGATTTTGTAATAAGACTTTTTAACTCCATATTACTCATTTTTTATGATGTCATAAGATGAAAGGCGTCACAAGGAGCAACTTTCTTCCAGGACACCAATCCCAGAAAACCCCTCCCGTGACCGTCAGGTCGGTAATTTTTTTTACTCCGCATAATAGGTTAGCGAGGAGCGCAGCGACGAGCGTGGTTCGTTTGGTGTAAAAATAAAAGCGAGGCGAGCGAGCGAGCGCAGCGACCGGTGCCGCGGCATCGGCCGCCGAAGCGCATATTTTATTTTTAAACACGAAAATCTCAACTTAAGGGTCCTATACTGGGAATTTGTATGGAGATATTACTATTCCCAATTTCTCTGTAAATACTCCACCTGTGTCACTGTAATTTAGCATATAGTTACTTATTCAATATATCTAAGTGAAATAGTCGTTATTTTTTCAATTGGTTTTATTTAATAGGAAATATGGGTGGTAGAATAAAGGATTATTCTGCCCCTTCTGTCTCTTTCATAATCTATCACAAAACTCTAAATTTTTTTAAAAGCGCTCTTATACCATTATTCTTCAATTATATATATCGCTTTTTTTGTAGCTTATTGAAAATTCAATATAAAATTTTTTTTATGATTTTTAAATTTGGCAAAAATAATAAAATAATTATTATTTTAAATTTTCAATAAGCTACCAAAAAATTCGACATATATAATTGAAGGGTAATGGTATAAGAGCGCTTTAAAAAAAAATTTAGAGTTTTGTGATAGATTATGAAAGAGACAGCAGGGGCAAAGTTAAACTACCCCTATTTCCTATTCAATAAAACCCATTGAAAAAATAAGAGCTATTTCACTTAGATATATTCAATAAGTAACTATATGCTAAATTACAGTGACACAGGTGGATTATTTACAGAGAAATTTGGAATAGTTTATCCCAGAAAAATTCCCAATATAGGACCCTTAAGATTTTTAGGTAAAGTTTTTCAATCTCAATTTTTTTATAAACTTGTGAACACCGGTGAAAAGTGATACCTTACCGAGACTTCAAAATAGTTAAAGTATGTAATAAAACAGTGCAGCAAGTGATCATTAGCCTATATGGTAGAGCGTCCCGGTCCGGGTTCAATTCCACTTGTTCCAAAAAAATGCTAAGCACCAATTTTCTTTAAGAATATGTTTTTTAATCTACTCCTCGTGCTTCGAAGGGCACTTCTAAAACTTCTAAAAATAACATATATTTGTTATATATTGTGTTAAAGAAGTGACACATCTAGTACAGCAACAGGCTTGCCACCTTTTCTGTTCAATATGGACAACTGGCAAAAAGTGGACACTGTTACACCAGTATTGGGAAGTGTATATGGCCACATTGCAATGTATAATGGCTGTGATAGTGTGTTTGTTTTGTTTATATTTGAATTGATCATAAATTATATTGCAGATGCCTTTAATACCAGCCGAAATGCTACAGAAGCATGAAGAAAAGTTAAAAAGTGAACACCCGGAAATATATAAAGAAATTAAGAGGCTAGCTGCAGAGCGAGCGCTACTATACTACACATATAGAGAAAGCAAATATACAAAGAAAGAAAAGGAAGAACTCGATCAAAAATGGAGAGATGGAATAAAACATAAAATGTCTTTAACACCGGCTGAAAAGGAAAAGATGAAAAAAAAAAACCTGAAAAGATATGAAGTAATAAAGAAGGTAGAAGAGCGTTGGCTACTATACTGCAGATATAGAGGAAGCAAATACACAGATGAAGAAAAGGAAGATCTGAAACAAAAATGGAAAGAAGAAAAAAAAATGCAAATTGGTTTAACACCGGCCAAAAAGCAAGAGATGAAAAGAGAAAACCCGGAAAGATATAAACTAATGAAGAATGTAGCTTCAGAGCGTATGCTAGTATACTGCAGAAACAAAGTAAGCCAGTATACAGAGAAAGAAAAGGAAGAACAGAAACAAAAATGGAGAGATGAAATAAAAAATATGTCTTTAACACCGGCTGAAAAGCAAAAGATGAAAAGAGTAAACCCGGAAAAGAAGGTATTCTCAGAGCCTTTGCATCCGTACTTCAGAAAGAAAGTAAGCAAGTATACAGAGAAAGAAAAAGAAGAACTAAAACAACAATGGGAAGATGAAAGGTCAAAGAAAGAAATATCTATGCATATTAATTTTGAATCTACTAAACTATGCAAAGAAAATCAAGAATGTAAAAGTGAACTGCAAAGAAAGTTTGAAGGGTTGAACCTTTGCGTTGAACAAAACATTTTTACAACAGTCAATGAAACTTGAAGAAATAAATAGAGATTTAAGAAGACTTGAAAATTACAATAATTTAAGTATTGAATCATAAGTACATTAAAGTTGAAGGTGCTGATAGAGCCCAATTTTGATGTAACTTGATGGACTGTATGAGTGCTGAAGAGCTGTATTCATCACAGATTAATTGTCATTGTGGCAGATATTTTTGCAAAGAGAGTTACATAATTAATTACGCGAATATAAACTTTATTGCTTTCATTATGTTCATAGGATATGTCAAAAAAAATCACTGTACATAGGGTGTACGTTACGCCAGCAAGAAAGTGTCTCCTAGAGTGATATGAGTAGAACGTACATTTAGAGCGTTATTATCTGTTGGAAATGTGCGCCGCCGCATAATAAAGTGCGTCCTGTCTAGGGTTGCCATGTATTTTTTTCAGAAATTCGGGACCTGTACTTAAATTGCGTAAAAAAATCGGGACAAAGCATTTTGACGCGGGACACACAAAAGCGAATAAAATTAAAAGAAAGATATTTGAAGAATTGTTTTATTAATTTTTTTTTATTTGTCATACCTATTTTAATTCGTTTTTCGTTCACTCACTGCAAATTCAGAGTGCTTTCAAACACTTATTTAAACTATACGATATGGTGCAAAAAATGTAAGATAAAAACATTTAAATTCGGTTAAAAGTAATAGTTTATTTGTTTTATTTTTTTTCTAACTGATAAAATATTTAAGCGGGACATGTATCTGTCCCGGCGGGACATTAGAAAAATCGGTTGTTTCGCGGGACGTCCCGCCAAAAGCGGGACACCTGGCAACGCTGGTCCTGTCGTTTTTGAAAAAAAAAAACAGTTCCTGCTAGAGTAACGTTGTTCCAGCAAGAAAATTCTAAACGAATGATCGGAGAGAGAAATATTGTAAATCGCCAGAGAGCTTATATTTGTGCAAAAATGTGCGCCGAAAATACAATTTGTGCGTCTTCAGGTTTTCGAGATATTACGTTTCCTGCTAGCGTAACGTTTTGCAGAATCGTGTATCTCTAAAACCATTGTATGTGCGCCTGTAGAATAAACATACACGAGTAGCTCTTAATTTGTGCGTATTTGTGACATAATTAGATTTAAGAAAATATTTATAGTTTTCAAGTAATCGCGCTATTTTAAAAATCCGTAAAAAAAATCGCAGCGCCTAAATGAGAAAACGTATAAGCTCACTGAAAACTGTATTCGGTTCCTCTTGACACTTACAATAACCAAAAATAATGAAAAAACTGAAGACTCTATGATCATCTAGCTTTGGCATCAAGCGATCTTAGCAATAGGTTCTGCCTACCACAAACGAATTAAGGCGTGAGCGCATGAAAAACATATTCAAATAGTAAATTGTAAGACATCACATCACTAGTCTAAGTGAGCTGTCAGTGATATGTCAATTAAGAGTACTTTGTGTAACACGCACCTTGGTGGTGATTTGTATTATATGTAAATATGTAAAATAGCAATAAACAAGTAACCCTTAACAATACCTTGTTTGTATCATTCTAAATATATAACATGGCGCTGCGTGGACAAACTAAATAACTTAGTGAAAAACTGTGAAAATAACCTATAAATACTTTGTGAAAAAGGCACGTGGAAACTGCACCTACCTACAAACGTGTGCTTTGAACATTGGACTCTTGGACTGAAAAAGGGCAAAAATGGAATTATTGAGACCTCCTGCACCTTTGGTATTAACCGGAAACAACTTAAATCAAGCCTTCAAGGATTGGAAACAAAAATTTAACCTATATTTCTCTGCTAGTGGGGCCGAAACCAGATTGACATCCGAACAAAAGAAAGCCCTACTACTACATTGTATTGGCGATGAAGCTTTAAAAATATACAACAATTTTGATGGAAAAGAGGACCTAAAATTCAATGATGTTATAAATAAATTTGAAGAGCACTGCAGTCCATATTCTAATGAGACCTATAACCGCCATTTATTTTTCTCAAGGAAGCGGAAAGATGGAGAATCACTGGACCAATTCTTTACAGAAATTAAAAAACTAAGCTTAGATTGTAACTTTGAAAATTTGAGAGATGGTCTGGTGAGAGATCAAATTATACTTGGTTTAAATGACATGATATTGAAGGAAAAATTACTTAGAGTAAACAACTTAACATTAGAAAAGTGTATAACCATTTGTAAAGCCTCAGAGGTTGCTCAAGAACAAATAAAGGAGATAACTGGATCGACCTCTGCAATATTAGCAATCAACAAAAGAAATCAAGGAAGTGGAAGACAGTCTAGAGTGGATACAAGGAAAATTAGCATAGATTCAAGAGATACTTACAAGGAAAGGAACAGGTATGACAGCAGAGGGAGACAGGCACAACATGCAAGCTATTCAAGAGAGCGGCAATCTAAGTGTAGAAAGTGTGATTCCTATCACCAGTACCGCCAGTGTCCAGCTTTTAATAGAAAATGTGCTGTATGTAAAAAGTATGGACATTTTGCTAAAATGTGTTATAATAGGAATAGTTGTGCTATAGTACAGGACGACCAAGAAAGTGTATCAGAGACATCCTCAGTGGACAGTAGAAATATATGTATAGATACTATAAGGTCAGTAAACTCTGTGTCAAAGGATTGGATAGAAACTATAGAAATAAATAATATAAAAATAAAATTTAAAATTGATACTGGAGCCCAGGTAAATATATTAAATTATGAAATTGTACAAAAGTTAGGGTTGAATATAAGAAAATCTATTGTGAATTTAAGAAATTTTGATGGAAGTTTAATAAATATAGAAGGAATTACTCAGTGTAAATTAAAGTATTGTCATAAAATATATAAGAAAGATTTTTATATAGTTAAGTTTAAAACTCCATGTATATTAGGATATCAATCAGCTGTTGAAATGGGTTTGATAAAAATAGTGAATCAAATTGAGTCAGAAAGTAGTTATGATACAAAATATATTACACATGTATATAAAGATTTATTTAAGGGTTTAGGAGTGATTGACTATGTATATAAAATTAAATTGAGCGATAATTGTATACCTGTGGCAGAGAGACCTCGTAGGATTCCTTTTGTGTTGCAATATAAAGTTAAAGCCGAGTTAGACAAAATGGAAAAAATGGGAGTTATTAGGAAGGTTACAGAACCTACTGAGTGGGTTAATTCTATGGTGATTACAAAGAAAAGTAAAGATAAACCTAGAACTTATAAAATTTTACTGGAAAATGGTCAGATAGTTTTAAGAAATACTTTTCATATTTTTAAAGGGTCGAAAGATAATTTTGGTTCTAATAGATTGTTGGATTTTGATGATGATGACGATTTGTTTGATAATAATGTACCAATACAGGGACCTGTTCAACAACCTAGACATGTACATTTTTCAGATCAGGTTCAGGTACACAGTTATGATAATGTACAGAGATCAAGGTCAGGTAGAGCCATTATTAGACCCAATAGATATTCTTCATAAAATATTGTTTGTTTAAAGGAAAAAAAGGGAGATGTAAGACATCACATCACTAGTCTAAGTGAGCTGTCAGTGATATGTCAATTAAGAGTACTTTGTGTAACACGCACCTTGGTGGTGATTTGTATTATATGTAAATATGTAAAATAGCAATAAACAAGTAACCCTTAACAATACCTTGTTTGTATCATTCTAAATATATAACATAAATCATGATTATTTTTTTAATTACACACAGCAAGTGCAAATATCCTGTAGAGGAGACGACCGCTGCCATCCAGTACTTACTGGCAAATACAACCATTTGTCAAATTCAAGTTGCAGGAAGCTACCTACGTCGCGGCCGTTTTATGGACTAAACGAAATGATATAATATGTTGTGTTGTAAAAAGGAAATTATTTCACCATAATAACTATTGAACTCTGAAAATAAATAATTGATTCTATGTATTAATATTTTTTTTTATTTCTACTATAGTAACTACACACGAACTGCGGCACAAAGCAAGGGCAAATGAAGGTCAAACGTTTTTTAATAAAAATCTTTACAAAAATATAGGCCATCTATACGCTTAAAAAATAGAAAATAATAATGGTTTTTGGATTTAACCCCCCTTGAAAATTACATGGGTATAGGTAGGTATTATAGCTACCGAACTAGCGATAATGTTAGGAAAAAAATTAAAGAATATTGTTTTTTAAAATATATATTTATAAAAAGCACCGTTTGTAAAAACGTACAAAATCCGATAAAATGGCCTCTGGTTATTCATACGAACAAAGAGATTCAATACAATATAAAATTATAGGTAGGTAAGTTATATGTGAATCTCTTTGCATACATAGGCGTTACAAAAATGGAAATAGCACAAATCACTTAAAAGTATCCAAAAATGTATTTATTGTTACCTACTGGTATTGAACAAATAAAATAATATCTTCTTACATTGAGCAATCTTATTATTATTTTATTTATTATATTACCACAATTTCGATGATTATTTTATCCTTATTCCTAATATAAGTTGACATGTTAATGAGGACAGATGTCAAGTTGAGTAATATGTAGGTATAACTTATATAATTGGTATAAAACAGTCTGTTGCTTCAATTTTATAAGCACTAATATTATAAATAAGGAGCTGATTTATAGTGATTTAATTCACAGCTTGCAATAAAATATAATTAGGTATTTCTTTATAAATTATATTGCATAATATTAAAACGTTATAAAATACCTACGCTAAATACGCTAATACGCGAAGAAATGACATAGAAAATTAATTTGGTTCTTAATTTCTAAAGATGACTTCACAGTGTTTATTTTATAAGATAGCGGGATACCATATAATTTTGACAGATAAAATTGACTTAGACAATAACGTAGGTAAGTATATATGTCGCGTGTATTTTTTCGTAGAAGTTATTTAGGTGCTGAACGATTAGATTCCATATTTTTCCATTGAATTTCCCGTACCGTACCTTAACAAAATAAACAAAGCAAATAGATTACTGTTCTTAACCTATGTAGGGATTAAAATACGAATTGATACATTTATAAAATGCTTGATGGAAAGCGATTTAAGCGGTCTTCTCTTGTTCAATGACGGCCTTGGTTGGCAGTGGGTTCTTCTCACAAGTCTCTGTATGTTTCAACTTGGCAGGGTCGAAGCTCTCGATCCCGTTCAGGAATTTGTTCTTTTCTTTCTCAGCCTCGATGGCTGGAAAAGCAAAAGTTTATGCGTTAGCATGCATATTCAATACATGGCTAAATACCTATATATATGCGCTTTCACGATTAGATAGTTTGATTCACGACGCGAGGAAAGTTTAGGATACCTATCTGATTCTGTACAAGTCGGGGTGGGCATTTCCGGGATGAAAAGTAGCCTATGAGTAATATGTCACCAACTAAACTACCTATATAGGTAATCTCTGTGCAACAAACACACTTTCGCATAATGTTAGGATGGGAGCCGTAGCCTTGTAGCCTACCTAGGTTTATTGGAGCAAAATATAACATGGGGGCTCTGCTCTACTCTGGTTTTGTAGGCTTTTTCCTAGACTCTTTATTCTGATTAATTTTCATTTGATTCTTGTAACAAAATCAATTGAAGAACCATATAATATCGTAAAGTCAAGCTTGTTTTATTATTATATTATATTATATATACTATAACATAAATTAAAAAGCAAAGCAATTTAACCTTCCGCTGGAGGTAGGAGGTTTTTCTCTTCTGTAGTTATGTGCTTCATTTGACTTTTGTCGAAATCTTCGACACCCGTCAATAGATTCTGATGCGCCTTCTCAGCAGCCACCACTGGTGTTAAGCAAAAAATAAATAAAAACATGCACCGTAAAAAAAAAGCAAAACTTATAAATAAATGCACGTGCTTCGGAAATGGCAACAAAAATAACCATATCATACATATTGCTTTTGCTTGATAGGAAATGTTTAAAAACCAAAAAGCGGTGGCATAATCAACAAGACGTGCTTTCCTAAATTAGATCTAAGCTAAAATAGCACAAACCTTTCTTTCTACAAAAATATTATTTTATAAGTAGGTATAGATAGGTACATTGGAAATACGCATTATTTAAATTACCTCTAGATTAAAACGGAATTTAGTTAAGTGTCTGAGTCAATGACTGATAACATAAATGACTTTGTTCATTAACATTTTCATGCATGTTTGTTTACTCTACCTTTACGTTTATTAACATCTAAATTATATTTGTACACAAACCAATCAAAATCATTTTGGCGGATGAATTCAATTTCAGTTTATTTATGAAGTTTGGCAGTAGATTCAGAACATACGTGTCAAAATTCACTAAATTTTATTTGTAACTCGAAATAGAATCGTAAAAAGCAAAAGGTATGAAATCTCAAAACAGTGATGCAGGATCATGCGTGTGAGTCAAATTATGATGTTGTTGTTGACATTTTCACGTGTACTGTTTATGAAAAAAGCAGAAACGATCATTTGTTTATGCAAAGATCACTGCAGTAAGTAGGTAGGTATATATACTAGGTATTAGATAGCATTTCTAGGTCATTACGGTATTCGATGAATTTATTTATGACCTATAGAGGTATAGAAATAAATATGTATAACAAACATGGAAGAAGTGACAGAGGCGAGTAGCCGGTGTAATAAGAACGTAAGTACTACCATCTTTATCGGGTAGAGGATTTTTCTCCTGAGTTTCAGTGTGCTTGAGACGACTGGCGTCGAATTTCTCAATACCATCGAATAACGATTTCTGGGTCTTCTCTTCTGCGATTTCTGTAATCATGCGTGTGTAATATTAGTGAGAGCATTTTATATCATGTAAAATAATAATTAAATTAACCTGTAAATATAATTTGGTTTTGTTTTACCCTGAGTAGGTCTTACTACATATAAATAAGTTTTAGTAGGTAGGTATTTTGTAAAAAAAATCAAAAACTACAAACAATCACTCCGTATAGCCAATGAAATTTTTGATGTATGTATGATAAATGAATGAAAAGGAACAGCATGTTAAATACGCTTTGACCATGCATAAAATTTCTTGTATTTTGTAATAATGACACACAGTTGATATATCTAAGAGGAGTCTCATCTAGCAAATAATTAATAAAACTGTTAAAAAGCTTATATTAACTGCTCCGTTAGTTGGTCTAACACCAAACGCTACCTATCGCAGTGGGTAGTACAACTTTTTCAACAGTTTCTGTTTTCCGCAAAGATGAACTCTCAAATTTCTCGACGCCTTGCAGTAATGCTGAGTGTTGCCGTTCTTGGGCAATATCTGTTAGTCAAGAAAAATATTTAAACTTATTCAATATAACTTCTCACCTTTTCTATAACATTTATATCTGCAGATTAGTGTAGATCTATAATGTAAATAAATTGCCTTATTCAGGATTAAAATATGTAACTACAGACTACTGTACTGAGGGTCGTGTCGCTACCTGCGAAAATAGTTTGGGGTTTGAATCGAATCGAATATTCTGTGATTATGTTCTTGTTGACTTTGGTACCATAAAATATTACAGAGTATCCTAATTTGGGTCCAGATCAATATGCATTATTCACCTTCAGCAGATGGCAGGACTATTTTCTCGTTGGTGCCAACACCTTTGAGACATTCTGTGTTGAACCCTTCAAGCTGACTCTTGAGATCAGTTGCTACTTTGGGCAGGTCCTTCAGGGAGGGTGAGTCGCTGACAGAGCACGCCATTTTTCAGGATTCTGAAAGAAAAACACTTTAAAGTTATTACGGATAGTGTACCCATGTCTTGTACATATTTTAGTAGGTATGTATATTTCTTCACCTAACACTTGACTTGACTTTCAAAGACAACAAATATTAAATGCACAAAATAACATAAAACTCCGTTCATTGACTTTCATCACGTGGGCAGTAAAACATTTGTGGCGTCAACTCGACAACTCGCATGAAGCACTCTTCAAAAAGATTGCATCGTACAGTCAACTTCTTATTCTGGGAATAGAACTATCAATTACTATAATGGGCTATAATTAATTAATATATTAATGTATTTGGCAAGTTTTTCCATATGTACCTATTTATAAATGAATTTACATTTTAGGACAAATAAATCGTTTCTTTTCTACAATCTATACGCTATACGTAAAGACCGGATGCCAGACTCGCTGTTGTCATTGTCATTCAGTAAGAAGTACTTAACGTACCTACGTCTCATTTGTATTCCAGAGTTCAGACAGATTTCCTTTGTGGCTGTTCAGATACAATACAATGATAAAATAAAACAGTACAGTACTTATATACTAATTATATCCAAATGATTCGGTTGGATGCCAGTGTAACGCGTAGAACGGATTTATTTGATCTAATGATTAATATAGATAGTACTTCTGAATATTGCTTGCTAACTTTAAAACCATTAACGATTTGTCTGGAACAAAACTCTTGTAAGAGAAAATTGTGTGGCGCAGTCTCCCCGAGCCTACCTGACCCCCAGACCCGAGACCAGACCACAACTAATTCTCTGAAATACGATAATATCGCTCAATGGAAACCGCAAATGTGGTCTCGGGGCTATTGATTTTATTTACTCAGAATTCAGACGACAGGTGACAGGTGCCTAGTGGTGGTTAGTTATCATACACACAAACAGAATGTCGCGGGTTTAAATCCCAGTACGAGCAAATTGTTACATAATCCGACAAACCACACTTAGAGGCTTTTCCATCTAAATATATATCTCAACAGAACTAGCCACTCGTTAGGTATAGCCTCACAAGAACCATCGGCTAAACGAGGGAGACTTGGTCTTCCGCTGGGTACCCTGGAACCGTAACACGATTTCGGGAGCTGAACCCGTGAAGAAAGAAGAAAGATAGTCTTGTCTAATGTATAGGTAGATATTGATTGTGATCAGTTTGTCATATCTACCTATTTGCATGTTTATTTATTGATGACTATCGTCTCTTTTTACTTCTAGTTCTAATGTAAAAACTTATTTATTAAAAAAAGTTGTGATCATGTTTTGGCCTTCCTACAAACAATCCAGCCAATCCCACTTATTTTTATTACATTTTAACCCCACACACCCTCACAGCTATACCTACTATATAATCAAACGACAGGTGTTCTAAGGAAGTGTTTGTGTGTAGGTATGCGCCATTAAAATGTAATGAACTTACATTATAAATAAAACGTGCAATACACATGGCAACAAATACATTTTAGCAGAAAACAGGGGGCTATTTTCGACGGCATGTTTTTTAGTTTGTAATAGGTTTAATTGTATGTATAGGTAGATATATATTTGTTTTAGTAGAAATGAACAATTAATTTGCTGATTGTAATTACGATGACATTGTGTTGTGTTGTGTTCGATATTTTTGTAAAACTATATAAGTATATACTATTTGTATATACACTCAATTATTTAATATTTTAAAAGTGTTGCAACGAAAACCAATGTGGTAATTACGCGCCATATTATGTTTGTCACCTAAAAAGAGAATCAAGATCTCTTTGTAAGGCCGTCAATGGCGCCTTTCGAAGTCCTTTTATGGTACAAGTCAAAGTAGACAACCCTGTCAGGTCACGACGAGAATGTCCAAGGCGATATAACGTGCCTGACGTGCCATATGGCCGATGGCAGACGACCGTATCTCGGTCACATAAGACCGTATCAAGCGAAATGACTCACACGAATTGCGCCGCAACAGACATAGCCAAGTATAAAGTATGAAATAAAAAGCATTCATTTACTTCTCAATAACACTCACTACAATTTATATGTTATGTTATAGATTTATGACAATATATTAATTTCCACGGGACTGTAAAATGAAGAAAATCAACAGAATATAACTGACCCCCCAACCCATTCTACCTCTCTGCCCCCAATGCGCGGAAAAGGGTAAAATAATTTACAGCTAACTAATATTCCCACAATAAGAAACACTAAACATATCGGCTGCCGAATGGTAGGTAATCGTTTTTGGAATGAGGGGAGTGCACTGAACTGTGAGTCTGACAGTCTGTGAGTCATGTGTCGACGGTCGACGGTCGACGCGGGCGCAGCTTGAGGCTCGAGAAAGTAATACGAGTTGTAACTTATTATACTAAAAGTCACTCCATGTTGTACAAATCAAGTATTCTTGACAATATAATGGAAATGCAATTACTTAGTAGAAGAATTCATTAGTCATAGACTTTCTAGCAAGTTATTATCCTACATTGAGTGAGGTCTGATAAGGTAAACCAGTAACATTGTATTTTTGTACCTATCTAGGTAGATGTCCAGCGCTGGATTTACACTAGGGGCCTAGGGGCTAGTGCCCAGGGCGGCTTTCCAGGGGCGGAAAAATTCAGACCGCGAGAAAAAAAAATGCATTAAAAAGTATGAATGTGTTGAAAACATTTGCATATTTAAATGTTTACACAAATCTAACCTAATACCCTAAATAACCTAAAATCTAATCTTTTTGTAATTCAAGAGAATTCATTCTATTTTATTAACAATTAAATTAACAATAGGCTGACATTTTTCACGGTGCCCCAGGGTGGCACTGGGTAAATCCGGCCCTGTGTAGTGTAGTGCAGGGAGACTTATCAAACCCTGAAACTTTGTATTTTCTACATACGTCATACGACACTGATTACAATCTTCAATATGATGCCGTATATGTCAATATTAAACAAGACAGGTGGCAAACCTGCATCATATCAAACCGAATGTATTTTACAAGATAAAACAATGTTTGGCTTTCTACGCCACGAAAATAGATAAACACGAAAATGTATAGGTAAGTACACCTCGAATAACAAAGATAAATATGAGCTCAATCGTTGTGAATTTAGTCAGAGCAAATAATTTTGTTTTGAAGCAATACAAGGTCAAATAAGACATTCTTTAATTAAATCTAGACTTGTCCTCAATATATTTTCATCTGAGATTATTGTGTGCCATAGTCCATACATAACATAGGTAAAGGAAATGCCTAATCAGGTATCTATTTTCTCCCCCATTTTTTGTCACTACAAGTTATGCTCAGTCAGGTGTCATAGTCTCGGCTTCGAATTGAGTTTCATATTGAATAAAATATTTGTATCAAAAACTGCTCTGTTACTTTTTAGGGTTCCAACGGAAACTCTATTACTGAGGCTCCGCTGTCTGTCCGTCCGTATGTCACATCCTGTCATATCACAGGGCAGCGCTGTCTGTATCTTTAGAACCGTAAATAGGAAGACACTTGAAGACATATGGTCGCTATAACAACAAATAGTTAATTAAAATAAAATAAAGTTTAAAATTAAAGGGAGTCCAAAAAACGTGGTTTTTTCGGCGTTTCTTGCAGAGAGTAGTATATTCCTTGATCTTAATAATGGCAATACATACAAGTAAAATAACAAATAATAAAAAGCAGCAAAGTGTGAGTCGGACTCTTTACTAAACTATTTAAAAATACGTCGGTAGTATTAAATACTATACGGTGGTATGGACCCTTCGTGCGCGAACCGACTCGCACTTAGCCGGTTTTTAGGTCGCCACTGTCCCGTCGCGTAGTACTCTCAACAGTCTCACTTATCATGGATATTATATTTATAGTAAGAGTTATTAGCGGTATATAGGTGAGGGGCTTACTTTACCATATTCAACACGACAAGAACCTCTCAAAGAAACAACTACACATGCTTATGGTGGTATGTCAAGGGAATATCAAATATGTATGTATGTAATAATTTCACAAAAGTACAAGACGTCCTCAATCTAATTCTGGGACGATATCCAAAGCATCCTTATTGGGCGAGACTAGGTTAGTTCAATGTCAGAAGACGCAGCTGTGACTGCATGATGTTCCAGAAATAACTCTCAAGGTTCACAGATGATTTGTTTCGTTAAGGATATAAGTATTATGATATAACCACATGTTTCTATTTTATCATAGCGTTTTAAAAAACAATATTGCCAATCAATTGCCAATAGCGTTTGTAATAGTGCCGATAGCGAAAATAATGGACAAACATAATGTGTAGTAGATTTTTTTACATGAACTTCGAGCGAAAGTTTAACTAAAATTGTTAAAGATTAAATTAATATTTTTTGAGGTCTTCATGAGAAGGACAATATACTTGTCTATCCCCTGACAGAAAAAAAGGACATGTATTAGAAAATATTTCTATTTATTTTGAATTAGGTAACTATTTAGACTGGGAGATTTTGAGAAATTGTAATAATTTTTTTTTTCTAATTGGTTATGTCATGACCCCCTCTATGATCAAACTCTGTTTGGAATACTAGATACGGGACAACCTGTATAGTACGTAAAGTAAGAACTTTCATCGACAACAGTAGGTACGCAGACATACAAAATCCAGGGGCCATGGGGCCAGCTGCCCTCCCCAGCCCCCCCTGGGTACGCCCATGTTACCGTGATTACTGTTACGGACGTCGAGCCTGCCCTCCGAGCTTGACTCGCGAATTTGTAATATACCTAATTTGTACGAGTATATCATATTGTTTTGTGTGTTTCTATGTATGCCCCTTTGTCTTTGTATATTGTTTGTTGTATTTGTATTGTATTTGTTTTATCTTTGTATTTGAATGCTTTGTGTAAATAAATAAATGGAAATAGCCGATTTTGGGAAGGGCCGTTCTCACGCTGCAAACGCCCTTTGCAGGTACCGCCAATAGAAATGACAATGAGGAAGTCATTAAACATTGTTAGAAACTTAGGAATTTCGGCAGACAGATGATGACTCATGGACATCTGGACGAAGCATGTTGTATTGGCGGACACCATCGCCGGCCGCGGGTGGCCGGGGGCGGGGCGTTGACGTGAGACGGTCAGTAGCAACCACCGGCTCTGCCGGTCTCTTCTCTGCCGCCTGCCGTGCCGAACGCACGTCCTCTACAAACAAACTTCTCGTCCACGTGGGGCGATAGTTTGACATGGCGGCAGGATCCTCACTCAGTCGTTCCTGAACATGTCCATACAAGTAGCTAGCTACATCCTTCCTAAAGTCGGCAGTTGTGTACTAATAATTCGAAGTTTTAATTCAAGATATACAGTCCACTCTACAGCTACGATCTAGTGCTGAACAATTGGTCCTTCGAGCCGGATTGAAGCCTGAACAATTGGTCCTGCGGAGCCGGATTGATCTAGAAAAGTGGTCATTCGAGTTGCCGGATTGAAGCCTGAACAATTGGTACTGCGAGCAGCCGAGTTGAAGCCTGAAACCTGATCCTACGTGTAACGGGTTTCAATTCATCAGGAAAAATGAAGACACGAAGCAAGAAAGGTACTATGTCGGAGTCCGGCATCGACGTGCGACAGCGGGTGTTCACGGAACCATCACAGTCCGCTTCCGCGGAGGATTCCGTGCGCGCTGCCTGCAGACCGCCCTCTCCCACGTGCTCGAATCGTTCGAGAAACACCTTGCGCTCCGTGCGGTCGACTGCAAGCATCCAGCTTCGAATCAAGCAAGCAGAGTTTGAAGCACAACAAAGACTGGCCGAGATAAGAAGGAAGGAGCTCCAGCTCGAAGCTGAGCTAGTCAGCAAGCGGCTGGAGATCCAGATCGCGGACATCCAAGCTGAGGAAGAGGAAGCAGTCAGCGCGCCCAAGAACGACGCCGCCGAGCGTGTGGGGAACTGGCTGCAGAACACAAACGTTGCTACGGAGCCGCCACGGAACGTGTCCGACGCGCCGCCGAGCAACGCGCAACCCACGTGTCCGGCCGCGTCGAACGAGATCGACGCGAGGACCCAGGCACGAGGGAGCACGCCGAGCCGAGAGATCCAGGAGCTAGCATTGGTGCTGAAAAGTATGCAGCACGCGCGGCCGCCGCCGCGCCAAGCCTGCGAGCTACCTGTGTTCACCGGGGCAGCCGCGGAGTGGCTTCCCTTCATAGCAGCGGTGCGGGACTCCACGACGCTCTACAACGTCTCGGCCCTCGAGAACATCGCCCGGCTGAGAGCGTGTCTACGCGGCGAAGCGAGAGAGGCCGTGTCCGCGCTGCTATACACCGCGACCGATCCACAGGCCATCATACGGACGCTCGAGCAGTACTACGGGCGCCCTGAAATGATCGTCGACCGTGCTATGGAAGAGATCAAGCAGCTGCCGCGACCGGGCAACTCTCCTCACGAACTCAACAAGCTGGCGGTGAAGCTGCAGAATATTGTGTGTGTGCTGCAGAATATCGACCAGCAAGACTACCTACGGAACCCTATGCTTGTACGAGAGGTCACCGAGAAGCTGAGTCCTCATTTAGCGAGTCGTTGGTGTGACTACGCGCACGACAACCAGGGCGAGGGCGTGCCGAAGATCGTCCAACTGTCCCGGTTCCTGATGCGGGAGGCAGACCGCACGATCCAGCACCTACTTCCGGTCGCTGTGAGTACACCAGGCGCAAAGAGACCCAGCAAGCTGCCGACCGCAGCGATTTCTCGACACCGCCGGGTTCCCGAGGCAGTCTACGCGTCCGACGAGCGGACGAAACACGCGTGCGCTTGTTGTAGTAAACATCATGCTACAACAAAGTGTGGCACGCTTAAGAAAATGAACACTGATCAACGCTGGGAGTGGGCGAAGAAGAGCGGAACCTGCTTCCAGTGTCTGAGCGGGTCACATCGGCGCAGCGAGTGTTCGTCGAAGCTGTGCGGCGTCAACAAGTGTCGCCGCCCCCACCACCCGTTGCTACACGCCGAACGACGTACCGCGCGTGAGTCGAACGAGAAAGCCGCGCGCTCCGCACCGGCCGAGGCGGTTCTGTCCGTTGCGGCCGACGAGTCCCGGGCGAGCCCAGTGTTGTTAAAGGTATGTCCAGTCATTGTGTCGGGACCTAGGGGAGAGATTCACACCTACGCTCTCCTCGACGAGGGGTCGACGGTTACTATAATCGACGAGGAACTAGCACAAGAGCTAGGCGCCGACGGACCCACTCAGCCGCTACGACTTCGCGGCGTAAACTCGACACAAGACCGGGCCAACAGCAAACTGGTGCAGGTTTCTATCAAGGGGATAGACGAACCTGCGACCCACGTGATCTGGGCCCGAACGTTGAACAACCTATCCCTCCGCAACCAGACTGTTGCCAGGGACGTAGCTAAGTTTAAGCACCTACGAACGCTGCGAGGCCGGCTTAGCTACGAGAACGCCAGGCCGCGCATTCTTATAGGAGCAGACAACTGGCAACTTATCGTTACACGACAGCTGCGGACGGGCAAGAAGAGCGAACCCGCCGCATCGAGAACGCGCCTCGGATGGGTCGTGCACGGGAAGCTGCCACGCCGGGTTCTACGAGGGGGCCCCGGTGAAGACTCTGTACTACACGTTACTCACCTGGAGCAACATCGACCTGAAACCGACGACTTGGCAGAGCTAGTCAAGTCGCACTTCGACATCGACGCGCTAGGAGTCTCCAGTCGCAAAAAGGAGCGGGCGGAGGACCGGCGGGCTGTCGAGATGTTCGAGCAGTCGGCGCGACACATCGACGGCCGATACGAAGTGGGACTACCGTGGCGGAGCGACGAAGTAGCAATGCCACGGAACTACGACTACGCGCTGAAACGGATGAGGTCGATGGAGAGGAAGTTAGACAAGAAACTAACAAGCCCCTACGAGTGGCGCTGGCTACCGTCTGAATACAATGTCGCCGACGACGCTACGCGCGCCGGCCACACTAACAACATTACAGCCAGTGCGCGGTGGTTTAACGGACCCAGCTTCCTGCGGAACCCCGAGGACACTTGGCCGGTCAGCAACAACATGACGGTACCCGACGAAGAAGTTGTAGCCGTAGCAACGACCGAGGAGAGCGATGCACCCTGTCTACCCCGCATCGAGCGCTTCTCGTCGTATATGCGGCTACTACGGAGCACCGCGTACGTGTTATTGTTCATAGAGAAATGCAAACGTGTGAAATCGAAGCTAGAAGTTCGTCACATCGAGCGAGCGGCCGAGCTGTGGGCGATACAAGCGCAGCGCGACGACTTCAGCGACGAAATCAAGAAACTAGAGAGAGGTGAGCGAATTACGAAAAATAGCCGCCTATACAAATTGGACCCGACTATTGAACATGGGTTACTGCGTGTGCGAGGGCGAATCGACGCTGCCCGCGCCGCATACGACATGAGACGGCCTATCATATTGGACGGCCGACATCGTCTGTCTCGCTTGCTCGTAGAATACGAGCACAGAGCGGCGGGGCACGCGAATCACGAGCGAGTCGTTAACGAGCTACGGCAGCGCTATTGGATCCTGCACCTACGACCGACCGTGCGGGCAGTGGCGCGCGCATGTCAATATTGCAAGATACGATGTGCTGCGCCCGCCATGCCCACCCGGGGCAACCTACCGCCCGAGAGGCTGGCCGATCGCCAGCGTCCCTTCACATGCTGTGCTGTGGACTACTTCGGGCCGATGATTGTCACCGTGGGACGGCGGCGCGAGAAACGGTGGGTAGCGCTGTTCACCTGCCTGTCGACAAGGGCTGTGCATCTCGAGCTGGTGTCCGGCCTGAGCACCGACATCGCGATCATGGCGCTGCGGCGCATGGCCGCGCGACGCGGATGGCCGCGGGTTATGTACTCGGACAACGGTACTAACTTCCGCGGCGCTGACACCGAGCTGCGAGCTGCGTATGCAGAGTGGGCACCGCAACTTCAACAGTACGGGACGACGAAGGGGATGGAATGGAAGTTCATCCCGCCTGGGGCCCCTCATATGGGAGGAGCTTGGGAGCGACTGGTGCGGTCGGTGAAGAACGCACTCGCGGCGACGCTACGTGAGAAGACGCCGCGGGATGAGACACTGCACACCCTGCTGGTCGAAGCGGAGCACAGTGTGAACTCGCGACCGCTCACACACGTGTCCGTCGACCCCGACGACCCCGAGGCGCTCACCCCCAATCATTTCTTGCTGGGGACATCATCGTCTCTACCTGTCTACGGGCCGTACGCAGAAGCCAGCCGAGCGAAATGGAAGCAGACGCAGGCCCTAGCGGACGAGTTCTGGCGCAGGTGGCTTGTCGAGTACCTACCTACGCTAGTGCCCCGCGGAGGAGCGGACGACCACGGGAGGAGCGGACGACCACGGGAGGAGCCTGCAGCGTGGCGACCTGGTAGTCGTGGTGGACCCTACGATGCCGAGGAACGTTTGGCCCCGAGGAGTAGTGGAGAAGACCTACCCGGGACCGGACAACAAGGTTCGAGCAGCAGACGTGAGGACCAAAGGCGGAATCTTCCGGCGACCGACCAGCAAGCTCGCCGTCCTACGAACCGAGGTAGAGGCGGCGCGCCGGGAGGAGGATGTTACGGACGTCGAGCCTGCCCTCCGAGCTTGACTCGCGAATTTGTAATATACCTAATTTGTACGAGTATATCATATTGTTTTGTGTGTTTCTATGTATGCCCCTTTGTCTTTGTATATTGTTTGTTGTATTTGTATTGTATTTGTTTTATCTTTGTATTTGAATGCTTTGTGTAAATAAATAAATGGAAATAGCCGATTTTGGGAAGGGCCGTTCTCACGCTGCAAACGCCCTTTGCAGGTACCGCCAATAGAAATGACAATGAGGAAGTCATTAAACATTGTTAGAAACTTAGGAATTTCGGCAGACAGATGATGACTCATGGACATCTGGACGAAGCATGTTGTATTGGCGGACACCATCGCCGGCCGCGGGTGGCCGGGGGCGGGGCGTTGACGTGAGACGGTCAGTAGCAACCACCGGCTCTGCCGGTCTCTTCTCTGCCGCCTGCCGTGCCGAACGCACGTCCTCTACAAACAAACTTCTCGTCCACGTGGGGCGATAGTTTGACATGGCGGCAGGATCCTCACTCAGTCGTTCCTGAACATGTCCATACAAGTAGCTAGCTACATCCTTCCTAAAGTCGGCAGTTGTGTACTAATAATTCGAAGTTTTAATTCAAGATATACAGTCAACTCTACAGCTACGATCTAGTGCTGAACAATTACCGTAAAACGATCCATTAAAAGTTAGCTAATAGCTAGGTAGCATCTATTAAAAATATAAGATCGATCTGGGAGGTTACTCTTAAATTCAATTTCAATACAATTCAAATTAACCTACATAAAAGCAAAGTACAGCTTCGACATAACTGGAGATGCATAAAAAATAACCAAGTCAATACATCAATAAAAGCTACAAATCGGATTGTGTAATATTTGTACAGGGTACAAGGAAATTATAAAACGGATACATCGTCAATCGTCGGTATGCTGAAGTACACATATTGTAAATATTTACATACGTATCACTTACTAAACATACTTCCTTCTTATCAATCGACAGGGGAGCTATTCAGTGCCTAACGATGCGATTAATATAACGTTTACTGCTTGTATTTTAGGGTAAATTTAAAACAGAAAATTAATAAAAATATATTTATGTTAATAGGTATTATATTATAAGCAACGATCATAGTGTTCTTATTGTTTCTTGGTGTATTTTCTGTGATAGTTTAGAGTAAAGTATAATGCAGACAATACAGCCCTATTTATATAATTTCCACAATGGCGATGTATATGTTACTGTGATCAAAATTATAAACAAATAACAGTAATTGTGCCATGACGTTTAAAATCTTACGATTCCAAAGATCGCTGATTCCAACATAAATAATTTATATTGATTCAAACATTTATGGAATAGATAGTCTATAAGGCGTTGTTATTAGTACAATATTATAAAGTCGTCACTCGTGCAGAGTGGAGGCAAACAGAAAGACAATGCAGGTGTTCATACGATTGTTAATTAAACGAAGAGCACGTAGCAACTTCTTTGTTCACTTTAATAGGTATGACGGTGTAGCTGTGTACCTACTGTGTAATGGTGTAAGTGTGTACCGACCGAGACTTAAATTGTTCGTTTTATGTCATTTTTTAATCAAAAATCCTTATAACGTAGCGTCACGGACGTCACGGTATCAGGGAATATTATACCTAATCTTGACAATGAACTTTTTTTTAATATTAGATACAGTTTTGATATAAGTACTTATATTGTATTTGTTCAGACCTTGTTGTAGTTTTTTTCTACATCTCTGGAACTACCAGACTATTTTTTTCAGATTTGAAACATAAATAAAAATGAAATGCTGTTCGTTTATATACGCGTCACTTCACTTGAGAACGGCTGGCCGCTGGACCGATTTGTCAATTTTTTTTAAAGTTTGAAAAATTTTTTTTAGGGAAAGATAAATTGGAAAAGTTGCTATGAAGCCGGGGCGGTATGCTAGTAGAGTAGTAGGTAAGTATTATAAAATGTAGGTAAATGTTTCAATATCTGTTTTCGTCGTACTAAAAACTACGAGTAAGGATCGTAGACTAAAAATAGTAGGTATATTAATTTGGAAGAAAATGCAATAGGCACGAGAAAATGTAGGAACCAGTTAATTAAATCTACTAACTTGAATTGTGGTCTATGCAGTGTCGACGACCTCGCGTGATATAAAGATATTTTTCAAATTTTATGGAGCGGCAACGTGCGGCTATTAAGATACTCGTTCTGAACTTCTGAACACGAACAAACGATCTCAACAGAGGTATATTTATTAGGGAATTAATAGGTACCTAATCTAGATTTTATAATTACCTACACTTCAAGTCCCACGCTAGAATCACAAGCTTTTTATTGAACGAACTACATATTATACAGCTGGGCGACACTGTTGGACATTTGTGTGAACACCTTGTTATTATAATTGTATAACAATGGTATTTTCCTCCAAATCTTATTTATGCATGATTTCGTTAGAATAATATAATTGCTACAATATCTGGCCACGTTAATTAAAATGGTAATTAGATATAAATGTTGTATTTGTAATATGAAGATCTACGTTTTTAGGGTTTCGTACCCAAAAGGCGCCAACGGACACCCTATTACTAAGGATCCGCTGTCTGTCCGACCATAATGTCACATGTAGCTACAATCTTTTGAACCGTAATAGGTAGAGACACTTGACATTTTAAGATGGCCGCTATAACAACAAATAATAAAAACCGGCCAAGTGTGAGAATTTTTTTAGGAAACTATTTTTATTGAATAAGTCACACAGACATGCTTCCTTCCACATGTCACGATTCTGGTAATGTTTGGTTGGGTGGGTTCCCCATATTCAATCGTGTATTGAGCGAAGTGTATTTGACTTTCCATTAAACAAAATTGTAAATTGGAGTACGTTTCCTTCATAACGATTCTCATTTCCATCTAAATATTATGTTTATGTTTATAAGTAGACTTCAATAATGAAATTGTTCACACCATGATGCTGTTTGTGTGTTCTCGTTCTCCCTCCCCTGTGAGCCCGTCTACCAAAATATTGATCTCTAAACCTATACCTAGGGCTCAGAATCCCACTTACCAGACAACTAACTACCTACCAATCGATGCGGACACCGGAAAAATCTCCTATCCTGTTCTAACACATAGAGACAACATAAAAAACATCTTGCTCTCCCATTCTAATACGTTGCTAAGTTCGCAAGTCTGGAGGGTTTAATGTAGGTAGACTTTATTGATGTCTGTTATTCGCGGAGTTGGGGGAGAGTAATTCGTCATTTTGTCGTAGTTACTTTCCCCTCGCAAATAACATTGATGGGACAGATACCGAAATGATGATTTAGAGTAACTTGAATGTATAAAGCATGTTTCTCACTGGGGTAGGCAAAGGGGATGAGTAGGTATCACATTTTCCATTCTAAATCTTCTCGTTCATGCAGGCTGTCGCAAGTTATATATTTTAATATAGTTTACTAAGGTAATGTTCATTTGGAATATCCTCGGTTGAAACATATAAAAAGCTTTATGGAAAATACCTAGACTTTGATGGGGCGGAGATCAGTTTCTTGGGATCTCGATTTTACCACAAAATCACGTGACGTCTGTCACCAAATTGAAAATTATATTATAATGAAAAATTAGAACGAAGCCTTGGGCGATAATAAAATTGTTATAAAATATAGTGCAATGGCAATAGTACTTAAAAGAAAGACACCATAACCGCTTATTAGGAAAGGTATTGTAATTTTAATCTGAGCAGCTAATAACTTGGCTATAAATAAAGCCGTTTAGGTAACTTAAAAACTTTCTATATTTTATCATATCTGTATAAAGTAATGTTTGATAAAATATTATTATAGAAATATGTAAGAAAAAGGCGCTAAGGTAACGTTAACGGCCTTTTAGTACAGTAATTAGAGGCAGTAACATTATTAACCAAATAAAAAAAATAGTGTTTAAAAAAATAATTAAAAAGAGTATTTAATCTGAACCGATAGGATCAAAAAGTATGTACGGAAAGAAATGTCAATGATATGTCCAACTAATCTAAGTTTCATAGTTTTTAAGAAACAACGATTCCTGCGTTTTTTGCCTTTTTCTCAGAAACAACTTTAGTTAAAGGACGGCAGATCTGCATGCATGACTGACTGATCTAATAATCTATAATTATTTACTATGCCTGTATGCCAATACAAATGCCAAAAAATTTATTAAAGATGTATCCCCTCGACTGATCATCTCTTCTGGTGACAAGAGGGCTGGCTCCTTCCTCGCTCTACGAATCAGCATCGCGATTCAGCGGGGAAATGCAGCCAGTATTCTTGCCACTATTCCACGCGGACCTGGTTTATTTAGTTATTTTTAATCTTTAGATTTGATTTAAGGTTTTTATAATAATAAATTCCTTTACTATGTAGGTATTATAGTTTATTTAAACAAAGCACAGTGATTATAGTCATTCCATTTATATGACAAGAGGTTTAATGATGCGCGAAAGTGGCGAAAGTCGGCTCCGAATCGAAACCGGTCTCGATACGATCACGATACGACAGCGAGTAACTCTGCCCAAATTGCAATATCTTTTCTTTATTGTGCTACATTCAAGTCATGTATCATCCACGCACCTTTGTAAGTTGAATTATTTTATAATACCTAGGTACCTATGTAATTTTTGTATTTTTTGTAATTTTTCTTTTTATTATTTATTTACTACCTGTTTTTTCAATACTTAAGTAAGTACTTATAAGTATTAAAAATTAAATATCGAACGTGTATAACAAAATAATTCTATGCGTATCTTTGAGTTGCGTAGCGTATGTTTTAAAAATATTCCTTTTTAATTGACATGCAACATATGCGGCGTAGTGTTAGTCAACAACGGTATTTTTCTCGGGTATTTTTAGGTATGCAGCGATCGAGACCTCCTTGGGTTCATTAACACTCAACAGAGCGAATCATCTAAGAAGGTTTATTGTCATTTTAAATAATATTATTTAATGCTACCCACGCAACTATTTATAAAACAGCGGCAACTTTTAAATGCAAACTCCAGTTTCAATAAAAAAACGCTTAGCTGCTAGAAATTTACAAATTTAAATCTAGATTATAAAACCGAAACACAGTTGAATGACACCTAGTTAGTGGGCGTTGCAGGCTAATTGCATTTATTAACATAAAGAATTAACAATTATGGCAAGCAGAGCATGGCGAAGAATAGCTGTATATTTTTTATCTTAAAAGATATTGAGGCTTCAATACTAAACTTATCATTCATAAACTTAAACCTGGATAAGCCGGTTTGATGATATGAAATGAAAAATACTTTGTCGCATGTGTTAGGTAGGTAGGTAACCATCTTACAATTTTGAGACAACATAAATATTATAAAAAACTTGACATGCATGATGCATGACACGTTGCAGGCAGCTCAGGTTGAACTGACAAGTGTCACGTATTGAAATGATCGGTGATTCCCTCAGTCAGACTAAAGGGAAAAAGATGATTCCAATATAAATTCAAATAAAATCGAAGGCTAAATAAATACGAAAATAAATTCTTCATAGTGCCTGCCTATCCCTATACCATTCCACAATTCCACCCTAGATACCTATACTAACTAAAGCTTATATCAGACAGAATAGACACTGAGCAAGACGATGAGCTCAGCTACGTCTACCTGCAGCCTGCAGATACAATGTCAATAAGATTGATTCGTCCAGTGTAATAAATGAAGTCATGCGACCACTCCTGTATCGGAAACCGTTGACGCGATAAGTTCCGTTAATTAGCAGATATCTCATACCATACCGCCAGCGCCACGATCACAATGGCGTACAATAACCTGCCGCGCCGGCAAAACATTATACACACTCTTATTTATTTACAAAACTTTAATACGAAACTTGTTCGGTATTTTGTAAATGTCAATTATATCTTCGATCGAGTCCCTAAGGAGCTACGGGGGTGGCACTGGGTATTTTAAAATAAATGTTCCATATATCGAAACCGTTAATTAAAGTACTAAATTTAAATTAAATAAAAACATCGTTAGTACTTATTAAAAATAAAATGACTTACCAAAAAATACTGTTTTCAAGTGTGAAATTGAGTTGAAATATAGGTACGACCTCTCTATTCGCCGGAATGCGAGGGACTGAGTCAGCGCGACGCGACGAGCAAGGCAGGCAGGCAGGGAGGGTGACTCGACCAAGGAAAATAATTTTATTATAAAATCGTGTATGTACGAGTGTATGGATGAATCATCTACTGCGCCCTTTATATCATTGGAAATGAAAATAAAAACTGGACAAGTGACGGTGTTTGATCTTGTCAAAGTAGAGTCCCCTTATTACCTTTTTGTAAATTAGATGTCTCATCCAACTGATTTATCATCGCCGAGATAGTTGCGCGTTTTTATGACGTAAGCATCCACAATCCACATCCACTAAGAAAGTATTTTAATAAAATCAACTCATAAATAATACTATGTATATAAACAGAGAATAATATAATTAAGTAGAAAAAAACATATATTTACTTCTGGTTACGCATTTCCATCCCATTTCACGAAATGTGAAAGAAATCCAAACACCAATATCCTTTTATGTACTCATTTATTATCTCCTTTATAGTGTGAATATATATTACTAACTACCTAAATCAATTATATACTCCCTACTTTGCGAGCGTGATCTACCTACTTTCACATTTCACCACGGGCGAAGCCAGGGGTGGAAGGCTCTGTCTATTACAAACAGTATTGTAGTTTTCAATGTATTTAGTAGGTATACCATAAAATAAACGCCTGTAATACCTAGGTACCTCAGGGTTTTCAGTGTCACTAGTGCCAGTCTCCTTTCCCGTTTTCCTGTAAAATAAATGCAAGCGGTTTGTGTCCTTCTTTCACGCCAAAGCAGAGCAACGTCTCGACGACATTTTTTGCACAGAGGGCCGGAGAGCGACATGACATAAAATCAGCGGGAAAAAATCTCATTCATTCATTTTTTGACAAACACTTTTCTACCCGTACGAAGCCGGGGCGAGTCACTAGTCTATAACAGTGGTCGAAATGATATCAAGTTTTTTTTATAATTGAGTATTGGGTTATTTATTGCCTGTCTTTAAACTCCTCTAAAAAACCTGAAATGAAGCACAAGTAGACGCTCGCAGCCAAGGAATATACTAGGTACTCTCCAAGGAATATACTCAGCGCGCAACGGGTCTCCTACATTATCTCTAAAATGTTTTGATATAATTTTAGAATATATAGGTACATAAGATATAAAATTACATTCTATAATTATTCATTTGCTATAATTTTTTTTAAACCTAAAATCGATTTCTGTAATTTTCAGAATCACTATTATCAAAACATATAAAATTAAATTCTATAATTATTCATTTGCTATAATTTTTTTTTACCCTAAAATCGATTTCTGTAATTTTCAAAATCACTATTATCAAAATATATAAAATTACATTCAATAATTATTTATTTGCTATAATTTTTCTTGTCTAAAATCGATATCCGTAATTTTCAAAATCATTATATCAAAATATATAACATTAAATGATCTAATTTATAATTTGCTATAATTTTCGTTTTATTTAAAATTGTTTTCTATAATTTCAAGATGTCTAAATTATCAAAAGTTACAACATTTAATTATCTAATGATTAATTTGCTATATTTTTTCCAGTTTATTTGCGAAATATTTATTAATATATAAAAATCTTCCTTTCTTATTATAAATAATATATATATAGGTATCATATCCGTTATCAACAAGTGATGGTTGTTTAGGTATTTAGGAGTTTCTGGCGCTTCGCCGTCCGCTGCCGCGGAACGCTCGCTTCGCTCGCTCGTCTCGCGCTCTGTTTTAGTACTATTCGAACCACGCTCGTCGCTTCGCTCCTCGCTAACCTATTTTTATTTACAAATTAGGGGAATAGGAATCGAAAATTACTGCAATAGACATTAACAAAATCTACTGTAAATTTTAAATTTAATTTTAGTACTTATTTAAATTGATTACATTATAGAAAATTATTTTTTATGATATATATTTGTAAATGTAAATAGAATGAAGTTATACGTTTAAAAATATAGTGAGTACACTTATTTTAATAACCCATTAGAGCAAATAATATTATAGATTAATAAATTTATAGAAAATGAATTTATATATTCAGAAAATTATAATAACTGCAATTATAGAAAAGTAACCATTAGTGCAACTGAAATTAGAGATTATAAAAATTATAAGACTTGAGATTATATATTTTCAAAATTATAGTAACAGCAATTATAGAAAAGTAGCCATTAGTGCAATTGAAAATAGACATTATAAAAATTATAGGACTTGAAATTATAGATTTTGAAAATTATGGCAACTGCAATTATAGAAAACAATACGTTATAGGAATTAATATTATAGATTTAAAAAATTATATCAAACAAATTTATAGATTTTTAAAATTACAGGATCTAAATTTATAGAAAATGAATATTTATAGCAAGTAAAATTATAGCTTCTGAAATTATATATTTTATTTTAGAGCATTTGAGAGGATACCGCGCGCAACACGTTCATCAATTTTATTGTTTACTTCATAGATCTAAAAAATATGCCACAAAGCAAGTCGCCTCAAATCTCGCTGCGTTACCTATACCTACCACCAGATGGCGCCCAATTTTTTACATAGTAGGGTGGTCCCACAGATCTTCTATTATATACTAAAGTTCTGTGAGTGGTCCAGAGGCGTGTTTAGAAAAGAACTTTGTTGAACACAGCTCTGTGGTATGCTAGAGCATTATTTTTGACAAAAACCATTTAGTGTTACAGCGCGTGGAGCGCTCTGAAACTTGCAATGATTTAAGACCAGCGTCCAATCAGTAGTAACTAAAAGGTATGGTATGATCCTGTCTATGAAATAAAACAAACAGATTCCTGAAAAAAAAAAGTATTTTATTATATCCTTTATCTTTTTATACTTCTCTTTTGTTTTTTTTTTTTCAGAAATATAGTATTACAATCTACATTGCAAGCTTAAATATAATAAGACAGAAAAAGTTCCGACCCTAAAATATACGCAAGATTGTTCTACCGGTATCTTAATTTCAAGAGAACATTAATTAATATTTAATAAATCACTTTGAAGATAAAGATCATCATTTACTATAAACATTTATAATTTTGGAAATAAAAATTTATCTCAAGTTAACAAAAATAAAACAATCATAAATATGTTCTTTAATCGGTAGGACACGTTGGTGGGGAAAAAGCTAGTAGACAGAGAACTATATTAACACGTTTATATATCTTCTAAGCTAACTTAAATGTATTCCTCGGCTTGGTTTCACTTAATTGTACAATTATTACGAATTATTTAACAAGTTAAAATAATTTACAAGAATTTTAGCATTTAGTACTACAACAAAAATTTTAAATATCGGTATAAGCTACACATTGCAGTGAGAAGTCAGTATTGTTATATGGAAACTTCTTGGCCACGATAAACTCAGAACCCATAGAGACATTAAACATAAGAAATATATTATCTTTTAATATTCGGTGGTAGCCGTGAGCCTATCTACATATATACAATATTTACTAAAACTTAGCCTATTCCACGCGATTTATTTAATGCGACCGCTAATAGCACCGAATTATAGATGTATTGTACTACCGGGGAATTGCACATAATATTTTATTTGTTAGTAGTTCAAATAACGACTATACCGAATAATCCAAATAACTTAAGAGGAAATGAAAGATTTCCTAACGGGCATCGTTGGACAAATTGGAAGTCACATGTGGAGTTATATTAAAGTGGCGAGCGACTGAAGAAAGATGTGCCCTGACGGTGTGGAATGACCGGACGCCTTTCTATTCCCCCCATATAAGTTTAACAATCTTGTGATATAGAATCCCATTAATATGTTTCGTACTGAATTTAGGTGGAAGCGGAAATATATTAAACATACATTTGATCCCAGGACGGGAGATCTTGAAATAAATTAGCTGACGGGAAGGCTTATTCCTTTGTTCCATTTGTGGAAATGAAACAAATGGAATTATAATTTTCCATTAATGTCCGCAGGGAAGTCATTCATTTAGCTGTCGTTTGGATTGTTGTCAGCCATTACCTATCGTAAAGTAAGCCAGGGGAGGTGATCACAGCATATGTTGAAGGTACAGATTGTTCACAGACAAATTATCTTGTATTTTTTAGTATCGATTGTCCATTACCCATTGGTAAGAATTTCGCCATAGCCTATATTCGAAAATCAGTCTTGTCGGCCAACTAATATCAAAGTACCTTACAATATAGAGATGTCACCCAGTCGGCTCAGTCTCACATCACAACCGCTTTCAACACATTGCTAACTTTAGAGTTGCATATGGGACATCTCTTGGCCGTGGCCCACACTTTGAGAGAACATTTATAACAGCAACATATATGGGCGACCCGACCGTGCACGAACACTCCCGACTTCGGTTCCGTCAAACAAACTATACAGAGATCGTCCTTGGTCGCCTCTAACTTCTCTTTGAGACTGTTCGCGATCGCTTTTTTGGTTAACTTTATTTTGGGGTCAGACTCTATCGTTAGGGAGGGGTCGCTCACTGTCTTCACTAGAGGACAGACTTTGAGAGCACTCTGTACAGTAGCGGAGCAGGCAGACTCGACGGAACTATCAGAGTCTGATTGCGCTACTTTAGACAGCTTGGCGCTCCTATCTACCGAGCCGGCGCTCCTATCTACCGAGCCGGCGCTCCTATCTACCGAGCCGGCCCTCCGTTTCCGTATCCTACTTGGCGGTTGACTGCAGCTCGCGTCAGTGTCGTTAGAATCATCTTTGCGGGTGCTAGAAGCGGTCGACGGGGGCTTGGTGCCGTCTGCGACACCGGTAACAGAGACTACAGAGTGTTGGCTAAACTCCTGGCTAGTGAACGCAGAGTCGACGCCCGAGTCGACAAGGTCAGTGAGATGGGTTACTTTGTCGTTAATGTCGGTCTCCGGTTTGGTACGCTTGCACTTTCGCTTCGGCCTCGGTGGGAAGAAGTTCTTACGTACCTAGAATCATAGGTTCATTGTTTATTATACACAATACTTATTAATCAAATCATTTCAAAACAGTATCGCCATTGAGCAATGGCAACTATTATTGCAGTCACTATGTATTTTCTACTAAACCAATATTCTTTGTAGATAATAGGTTCAATGGCTTTTCTAATGTCTAATAAAGTTAATGGTAATATCTCATAGCAGAAAGGTAGCATCTCATCGGGCCGTCATTATAAACTAAAATCAATGTATTCACTGATATAACTTCTTTCAAGTTGAGCCGAGCTCCCACTATTTTTGACCCATGAGTAATGTTTCAAATCACATTGAAATGGGAGTAGCCACAAAAATAAGTATGAACCCATTGCCACACTTTTTCTTAAAGACGAAATCTGTAAAAATTAATTGTCATTAATTTGTTCCAACTTCTGGCGGAGGATATACATACACTTTCCACCAAATTCCATTCTCACAGTAATTCACAGACTGTCAGTCACTTAAAAGTGCTAATGTAATTTTAATTAGTATGACAAGTTAACATCTCACTAGGATTACGCGTCACGTTGGCTTAAATATGATGAATATTTCTCTATTATTGAAATTTAACCCTTCTTTATATCAAATTTAAGTATAAAAAAATGTTTAATCTTTCCCAAATTGCAAAAGTAGTCATGTTTTCAGATTGTCAAGATGAGCACTCATGGGATAGAACCACTTCTGATGTTTGACAGCCGATCTGAGTGTGACCGTCATTTCCCGACCACATTATTTACGATTTTGACGAAAAGTGTGACCTATTCATAAATGAATCCTTACTAATAATATAAAATAATGTGTTTATTTTTTTTCTTTCACGTCACAACAGAGCAACGAATCTACGTGTTTTTTTGGACAGAGATAATTGGCTGTTGGTATTTCTCCCGGGTCATCGCATGCATGACACCATTAATTTGGTGTCTATATGTTTGCGTATGTAAAGTACAGCCAGGGAGAAACAAGTTGCGAGACCCTGGCTTGTATATTTTGAGTTTTACTAAGTCACAAAAAGTAAAACGACATGCGAGTGAGCGAGACAAGAGTATATACAAGTAAGAATCTTCGCCTCTGTCGGGTGTCAGACCATCGCCCCCGTTACCATATAAACGGAGAATAGTTCCGCTACCCCTAAATGTATATTATAATTTTTTCTTCACGGGTTGTCTCACAGCTCCCGAAACCGTGTTACGGTTCCAGGGTACCCAGCGGAAGACCAAGTCTCCCTCGTTTAGCCGATGGTATTTGCGAGGCTATACCTAACGAGGGGCCAGTTCTGTTGAGGTATATTTAGAGTTAGCCTCTTAGTGTGGTTTGTCGGATTATGTACATAAGTTTTAATAAGAAAACCCATTGGTACATGGCCGGAACCGGATCTGCCGTGTGTCCATACCTTGAAGCACTTCTGACAGTATCGATACAGCGGGTTGTTGTTAGTAGTGCGACACTGCGCACACCGCCAGTAGTCGTACAGATCAATCTCACTGTCGCTGTCGTCAGAGTCGCCGGCTTCTCCGTCCGCGAACGCCAGCTCGCCATCGTCACGCACCGACACCTCGATCACTTTGGTCGTTATGATCTCGTCCTGGATTTGTACAATGTCACACGTCACGCTCAACACTTTTCATGCTCCCGCTAAGAGTATTTGGACGGAAACGTGTAACGTCAAATGAAAAGGAAGTGCGTAACCGGAAGAAATTTAAGTCTATTTCGAATAATATATGGAGTATTGTCTGTCTGTGCATAAACTACTAGACGGATTTTGTTGCGGTTTTCACGATCAGATGTTCACAAGGAAGGTTTACGCGTATTATACATATACCTATCATGTTTAGGAGCTGTCCATTAACAGTAATATTAAGTGAAGTCGGGGGAAAGTAAGCTCCAGCATGTTTTCATGGCATATCCATTAGAAATATAACACAATGATGTAGGAAAAAAATGTGCAGAAAAAAATAATCTACATAAAAGTCTGCAGTAGCATTAATCCATCTTTAACATATAAATAGGATAGAGGCGGGGTCGCTTGTTAATGAATATGAACTATAATATGACTATACTCACATCGCTCAGACCCGAAGAGTCTGTCGTGATGGGCGCCTCCTCCTCAGACTCCGTGACGGGCTCGTACTCCACGTCGCGCGCGTCGCTGTCGTACGTCTCCGTGTCGCTGGTGTCGTGGACAAAATCTACAAAACATACTTTCTACTCTCAACATCTTTTTCTTGTTACACCTCCAAAGGCAAAGGGGCTAAGTCCATATAGCCTGTTTTTTTTATTTTTTTTATATTTGTTTAGACAGGTTTTACTTGTCTTTTTTTTTAATTTAGAATGTCTCCTTTTTTGTCATGGCTAGTCACTTGGTTAGTCCCTGTTTTGTTATATATAGCCTCTTTTAATGAATCCTTTATTATTTCTTTTGCTTAATTTTTTGCCATGTTTTAAAATTACTTTTATTTTTTTTTCCTTTTTTTTAAATCATATTACATTGTTAACTTAACATAGTTATATTTAACAACAAAATCAATTTCAAACACAACATCATTTGAGTGAAGTTTGCAATACACAGGTTGTGTAATTCTGTTTGTCTAATGCAAGCTCCAAAAACAGTGTTATCTTTAATCTAACATAATGTGGGCCTAGCATACATGGGACCACGACACCTTCCGTTTCGACTCGAATATCCGGCCAAATGTATCCCAATTATGCTAACCCCACTGTACTATGTAATACAACCATGCAATTTAATACTAAACTTTACTTAATACAGCTAAAGTACAAGAACATAGTATTACTTAATAGTCTAAATAAATTAAGTAATCCAATTAAATGTTGACTAGATGACCCATGCCAATACTTTGCACCGATACTGGTGTCAATATTGTTGTCATAGTTCAACTGGTCTCCAATAGATGGCGTCTTTTACAAAATAAATAAATTACTCAAATTTTGATTTGTTTGTTTATTTTCCGTCATTAGAGGGAAAAATAATCTTCAAAATGACGTATCAAACATTAACTTTGATGCAGTATTAAGGGATATATTTGATATCAACAAAGAAACACCTTTGAAACATAATATGTAGAGATAATGTCATGTAAAGATAGAAAAACAAATATATTAACAAGTATTGAAACTTGGCTGTTTCTCTGACTTTACCTTACCTATTGATCAATTATCAAAATCTTATCACATAATGCTAACTAGAGTTTTAATGAAGGAAAAAGGAATTGCGAAGGACAAGCATGTTGTCTGACTTATAAAATAGTACAGATGATCCTTCATTTCAAGATGCTATTAAATTATCTGAATATTGTTGAAAAATTCAATTGAGCAAATGCAATAAGGGAACCCTAAGTAAAATTGCAAATCAATGCTAAAAGAAAGCAAAAAAAAACAGCAATTAAACTTCACAGAAAAGTGGCAATGGGATTCCACGACACGTCTTGGTGGATAGCACACGCGCCGCGAAGACGTGTTGGGGAATACAGTTTAATCCCGCCTGTGCTGTGATGGTTGTGATTAGTCAGTGATTAATAGGACATAACATCACGGCCGGCGGGAGCATTCTACCTACCGATTATCGGCTTATTGTTACTGTGACGTCTATAATACTAGACATTGGCGGAATCATCAAAACCCTGATGGAGCCATTTTGAAAAAAAAAATAGAATAGAATAGAAAGTGGCAATGAAAAAACAAATCTATCAGAGCAGAATCTTATTTTATCAAAATGTTGATAAATATTTATGAAGAAAATAACAATAAGAGTCCATACTTGCATAGGTGTAAATAGACAAATTTGACTAAATTATCGGGTGATAAGATGTAATAAATAAATATGCTAACACGGCAACAACCAGCAACATTTGAAGACAAAATATGAAATTAATGCACATTAAATAAGATTATTGCAATAGAACTTTAACTTTAAGCACTAACAAGGTGGTCAAAAAATTAATGGAATATTAAAATATACCTGTTGGCTAAGGGTTGGTCCCCATATATTCCGCCATACTAATAACAGGTTTATGCATAGGGAGCAATCCTTACGCCGTTTGTCCACCGTCGCCGCCCCGTCATCGCGTCACCGAGAACGAGATTATTTCGGGCCGAGTTCAAGATTAGGTGGTCGAATGGTTAAGACGTTTGGTATTAACTAGGCACACCACGGGTTCTATCCCGGATCCCGGCCATGTACCAATGGGTTGTTTAATTAAAAACTTATGTACATAATCCGACAAACCACACTTAAAGAGGCTTTTCCATCCAAATACCTCAACAGAACTCGCCACTCGATATCGGCTAAACGAGGGATTCCGCTGGGTACCCTGGAACCGTAACGGCACAGCTAGTGTTATGCTAAGGTTATAGACAAAACAATAACCGGGCGAACGGCTCGGTGCGACGGCAATCTGTGAACAAGATCAAACGTGTTTTGTATTGCCGGCAAATCGGCCCGTCACAATCTTGGGCCGAGTTCTAGCGGTCGCGCTCAACTACTAGAAACTTCGCCGGATGACGGGCGTGCAGTGGACAGGCGGCCATTGAAATGTTATCGCTAGATCGCTACTTCTTGTTCTCGGTGACGGCGGCGGTGGCCAAACGGCCTTAGGTTATTTTTTTATTAATTTTGTGTTTGTCTCCCTCTATTATTTTGAAAGACTTAAAAAAGGAGGAGTTTCTCAATGCAGTTAATATTTTTATTTTATCTAAAACATTGTTAAAATACGCCTATGAGTTTGGGTGTTAAGTTTCTGAACAAAATTCATAAAAATAGATGTTTTGCAATACAAAAAACTTAGTGTACAAAAATGAAATGCCAGATGATATTGAATAATTACAGTATAATTATTACACTAAATCCAACCATTTATTTTAGTTTTGACATAAGGCACTGACCTTCCATAATTATTGACAGGCAACCATAGGCAAAAAAATGCAATACTTCATGTATGCTGTTTTTCTTTACAATAGTGAACTGACCTGAAGTGACCTGCTTTTTAATTCCGATATTTATTGAGCCTACAGATTATGTATAGAAGATTATTCAAAATATGGCGATAATTATTTACATAAATCGTTTATTTTAATACATAAAATATCGTTATTTAAAGGCCTGGGTATGTTTATAAAACAATACAAAATGTTGAGCAAAAATTAAATTTAGTATAGTTGAATATTGTGGAAATATAAAGACTTGAAAGATCTAATAATCTCAAAGCACATATTTAATGTATTGCAGAACATCCATACTAAAATGTAGTAGTACTCGCGCCAATTAAGTTAAACCAAAAAAAATCACATGGTCAGACTGCACTCCATACAATTAGTATGGGTCTCCTCCCCACTCTAGCGCTCCTGGCTCAACTATACATTAACATATCCAAACTAAAAAAGCCATAAAACATAATAATGAGTGAGTCCACACTGCACACTTCACGCAGCAAGCATGTTGTCAGTATCATACCAGTTTCCTTTCCTTGTATGCTTAGCACACTCTCCGTGGATCCTCGACGACTAACTGTTGGTGTGACCCAGGAAGAACAACCTGAAATATATGTTTAAGGGACATTAGAAACACAGGTCAAAAGTAGGGATTTATTACAGGGGTGGAGAAAGATCTCAAAAGCTCAGCTCAAATGGCATTATATGGACAAGGCCTTATGTCAAAGGACAACCTGACTATTATAGCAAGGTTGCTGGTGTCAGTAATTAGAAAATAGTAGTTTTTATAGTAAAAATAGTGGTAAACATTTTTTGTAAAATTGTATGAAATATTACAGAACAACGCTAGTTGTGTAACTTATATATAAATATCTTTTTCCTTACCAGAAGAGTATGATGTAGCTGTTGTATTCATTGTCAGCCAAAGTTGCTGCGACTGAAACATTTACAACAATACATTTTATTATTACCTTAGAAACTATTAACTTAATGTTTTATGAGTCCCGGGCTGGGTACCCAGCAGAAAACATTTACGTTTAGCCAAGTGTAGAGAAAACCAGTAGAAATGGCAATCTCTGAAGTATTGGAAATTTAGGACATCTCTGTACCTACTTTACTATATATTCTTGTATATATAATGTAAAGCATTATGCTGTATCATGTTATCTTTTAAATAACATATTACAAATTATTGTTATCAGCATATTGTACCAAAATTTCGAGATGATAAGAGCTATTATCGAAAATAAATTAATGCATAATACAAATGAAGTCGTACGTGCAATATAAAAGAAATAGATGTAGCATCACAGTGCTCAAAGGAGTTATTGTGTAAAATATAATTATGATATTTCTGGCTTTGAGGTTATGTATGAAATATGAAAATCAAAGATTTTCTCGCAAATTAAGGATTTCAGCAACTCCCCGAATTCACTAAGGGGTTTTGGAGAGTGAACAATTTGCAGTATATCTATATATAAGAGTGGTTGTTCAGAGTTTTTTTCAATATTAATTATCTTAAAAACTTTGCCGTCTTTACCATAGAATAGAGGGTCAAAAACTTACTAGAAAATGCTTTGTTTGGAAAGTCCTTCCGAAAGAGGAACTAAAAAGTGATACAATGGGACCATATGGCCAGATGCTAAGTGGCTGTGTTGCTCTATCTATTCCTTTTATATTGATCAAAGAGTAAATCTGAAAACATATACTTATATTGTGATGATTCATAAAATTTGTGAAAAAAATAAGTTGTGAAGTACATTTTACATTGTAGTAGTGTATATAGTGTGTGAAGACAATACATTATTAGTAAATAGCAGTTGTTATTCTATTTTATCACAAAATATCATTATTTTATTGAATCTGACAGTTTCCACTTGTCAAATATGGAGCAATTTGACTTTCAGCATCAATGAAAATTACAAAAAGCATGTCTTCCATCCGTCCACTAGGATTGTTATTATTTTCATGAAACTTTCAGGTGCATGATAGGAAATTTCAAATAGGATGCAAGATATAACTGGCACAGACTTGTATACAAATCCAATACGCATAACCTATCTGTCAACGCTTACCTTATCTTCTGCTTACCACGAAGAAAGCAAGGCGAACTTAATCGAAATCATCTTTACGATGTCGAATTTCCTCGCCAGTCGCCACACAGTAACAAATTAGGTTATTACATTAGCTGATGAAGATTAATTAATTAAATGAACCCAAACCAAATGGGCGCATCAACTTTTTTGATTGACGCATGAAAATTTACTCTACCTACTCTATAGTATTTTGACATTTTTTTTTTATTTCTTTCGTTTCCTTTTCCTTCCTCTTGCAATGTTGTTCATTGCATAGACTATTTATACATAATATAAATAATAATCACGCCATTCATCCCAAGAGGGGTAGGCAGAGATAATCGAATGCCATAATGTTACGATCCTGACATACCTTTTCGCTTCTTTTATATTCATTATACTTTCGTTCCGGATGCGATCAATACGCTTTATGTTATGTCACACATTCTTCGTAAAGACCGCATTCATTATACTTTCATGCTTCTTATTCAATACCCAAGTCTAGTTTCCATAAGTAAGTGATGGTACTAAATACTAAAGCATTATTTTACAAAAATATGTTGTTTTGCGTTTTCTTTTATTTTGTTATGCGAATGAGGCGGTCCTTTGGCAGGATAATGGAAAGCGCGCTTATTTCTTTGGGATAAACTTTTCGATAGTAAAACTTTTCTATTCGACAGATTATCCTGCCAGTGGATCACCCTCTTAAACCATAGACTAAAATATATGCTGGCAACACTATGAAAAACAAAGGTCGGCCATTTTCTTCCTTTTCCTTTTCGCATGGTGTCGGCGTGAGGTGAGTTTCACGTAATTTCATAATAATTTACAATTACAATAGAAATAAGTTTATAACGTTTTATTTATTTTACTGAAAATCGCGTTCTATGTTCATACAATTAGACTGAAATATATGAAACAATATCAAAACATTCTTGTATGACTTCGTTATAACACGTGGTGAAACTTGAGGTTGTGGAATAAGTTTTGAACGGTATCTGACTAAATTTAATGAGAAAGTGTGAAAGAAAAATACAGTGAAGAATAAGATCCCTATGTAAAATTAATATATCGAACATTGAGCGCCGGTGGTGATAGAGAAAACTGATAAGGCATCTTTTGTTATAGTTGCCGTAAGCAACCACTAGCACAATGCCGCAGAACGAATACATTGAGAGGCACCAAAAGCTGTATGGTCGCCGGCTCGACTATGAAGAGCGCAAACGAAAGCGCGAGGCTAGAGAGCCCCACAAACTCGCAGAAAAGGCTCGCAAATTACGCGGCATCAAGGCTAAGATCTTTAACAAGGAGCGCAGAAATGAAAAGATTCAGATGAAAAAGAAAATCAAAGCTCATGAGGAGAAAAATGTCAAGCAAAACACTGAAAAGGTCTCCGAAGGGGCTCTGCCTGTGTATCTACTTGACAGAGATGTTCAATCTAGAGCTAAAGTTCTATCAAATATGATAAAACAGAAACGCAAAGAGAAAGCTGGAAAATGGGATGTACCAATACCTAAAGTCCGAGCTCAAGCTGATGCTGAAGTGTTCAAAATTCTGAAGTCTGGTAAATCCAAGAGGAAAGCTTGGAAACGTATGGTGACTAAAGTAACATTTGTGGGAGAGAACTTCACCCGGAAACCTCCCAAATATGAAAGATTCATCCGACCTATGGCTCTGAGGTTTAAGAAAGCTCACGTCACACATCCAGAATTAAAAGCCACATTTTGTTTGCCTATTATTGGTGTGAAAAAGAACCCTAGCTCTCAGATGTATACAAGTTTGGGGGTCATCACTAAAGGAACAGTTATTGAAGTTAATATTTCAGAGTTAGGTTTGGTGACACAAGCTGGCAAGGTTGTGTGGGGAAAGTATGCACAAGTGACAAACAACCCCGAGAATGATGGATGTATTAATGCTGTGCTTTTGGTTTAAGTTGCTGCAACTACATTGTTTAAAGATTTAATATAATGTCACCTTGTATTTTATTGTTTTATTTTATATGCTATTCTAAACTTTATTTAATTTCCCATAGCAAGGGGAGTTGAGGAAAACAACACATGACATGACTTGTCTATAGTTCTGTACAAGCTCGCAGATGATGTAATAGAACAAAATTTAAAAAACATGCAAAAATGAGTGTGCGATTACTGTTTGACCCTAGTCTTGCTGTGATACCTATACCTATGTAGAAAGATACTGACGTAAAAAATAACAAATCTTAGGTAGTTTTCTGTCATCTATTGAAGTCTGTACATAATTGGTATTTCATGACAAAAATAATTGTTTCAGCAACTTATTGCATAGAAGTTATAGAGGTGATTGTAAGTCGTCATCACTTAAAATTTCAGGTTTCAAGATGCAGATCTTCGTTAAAACCCTAACGGGTAAGACCATCACCCTTGAGGTCGAGCCCTCGGACACTATTGAAAATGTGAAGGCTAAAATACAAGATAAAGAGGGAATCCCTCCAGATCAACAGAGGTTAGTACACTGACTCGCTCTGATTTCACATGGTTGGAGGATTTTTTATCCAAGATCTAATAAGAATTTTCCAGTCTCTGCTGTTTAAGAAGGACAAACATATTATATTGTAATATTAGTATAGTTATAGAAAGTAAGAAATAGAGGTACCTAGCAATTTGTCTGAAGACTTGAAACTAACCAAACTTGTCATTCATCACATTGATTTGAGGTTTGATTCAATGTATTTAATTGATACCTTAAATTTTTCTGGAAACCCTCTACTAAATCAATTACTTTTATCAGTTTTTTATGGTGAAGACGACATCCAACCTTCATAAACGCAAGTGGTGGCGAGTAGCAGAACAAATAATGTGCCAATCGCACCCACTATGTCATAGAGATGCAGTTTCACGCTTCGCTTGAAGGATCCTTTTATGACTAGTGATGCACAATAAATATGATTTGCAGGTTGATCTTTGCTGGCAAACAGCTGGAGGATGGGCGGACACTGTCCGACTACAACATCCAAAAGGAGTCCACACTCCACTTGGTGCTGCGACTCCGCGGTGGAGCCAAGAAACGGAAGAAGAAGAATTACTCCACACCCAAGAAGATCAAGCACAAGAAGAAGAAGGTCAAGTTAGCTGTGCTACGCTTCTACAAGGTTGGTTGACTCTTTGTTCTTCATTCTTACCTTTATTTTGCTGCCACTTTGAATGCTGTGGCACGGTGACGTATGGGAGATCAGTAGTCATCGCTAGTGTATGTGGCATTATAATATGTATTTGTAAATCATCACATCTTACAGAACCCTTTCAAGGTTGAACAAAAAGTATTTTCTTGAGTCCTGAAAGTTTCCATCAAAATCCATTGACACGTTTCGGAGTTTTATAATTCTGGACAAACATTTATGCTACTGAATCATTGTAGATATCATATCCCATCCCACTTAATAATATAATTCATAATTTTTAATTTTGAAATGTGACAAGAATTTACTCCGATTGATTTCCAGGATTAAAAGTAACCCATGTGCAAAAATAGCTCTTCAATCCGTTGCTCTGTTTTGACATGAAAGAAAAACAAACAAACACACTTTCACATTTATTAGGATTGATATCCAACAGCAACGTCACACGTAAGATGACGCACTAATATGTATGAGCACTGTTACCTTCCAGGTGGACGAGAATGGCAAGATCCACCGGCTACGTCGCGAGTGTACGGGCGAGCAGTGCGGCGCCGGCGTGTTCATGGCTGTGATGGACGACCGGCATTACTGCGGGAAGTGCCACTCGACCATGGTGTTTAAGGATGATGACAAATAAGATGGGTGACGCCTCCGTCGCTGTGTATGATGGATTTGATAATAAATCTTGACACAGTGTGGATTGGTTTCATTTGTCGTGTCCCTTATTTTATATTTGGAGTGTAGAGCGATTGTTGGACGGACGGAAAATAAGTAAGACTTGCCCCAGTGGATTTTTAGGGTTTTGTACCTTTATTTATTTATTTATGGCCATATTCATAAACACATTTTAGAAAATATGTTTTGTCACTCTCTAACAAACCTGTCTTTACTAATAATAGAAAGACCCAAAACACATTTTAACAAAAACGTTTATGAATAATGGCCTTAATATTTTTTATAAGATCACTCTCGTGGTTCGTCCATAACACAGGTTTTTTGGGTATCATTTGAGGTGAGGTATGAAGGGGGGGGGGTAAAATTGGGCGTTATATTAGTCTAGCTATATACCTCTTACTCTCTCTAAAAAGTCAAATATTTCCATCATCATCCGAAAAAATATTAGACTTGAAACCGTTAAGAATTCGTTTGGTACATAATAAAGTCCAAGAAGAGAGAACCGCCGCACACTGGCCACTTTTTGTAGTCTGGCGGCCACTGGCCACAAGTTTTCATACATACAACAAATCGACTACCAAAATACATCAAAGTGCTAACTTAACATAACAACAAACAAATGTACCAATGTGAACATCGCGTGAGTCCCTGCGCAGTATTTTACATATTTCTAACTCCCTTTAAGCACACCGCCGCAATTAATTACTTGTGGATATATTCACATCGACACAGTTGTTTGACGTTCGTATGCGTGGGCCAGGTTACACCACATCCATTCTAGGAGTTCACAGACGAGAGAAGAAAACTGGATATCAAGAGGTAAGTACGATATATAAACTGTAGACACCAATCTAGGGGCCTTAAGGTCACCTGCGCAGTAGTTAACAATGCTACTGTTACTGCGCAGTAGTTAACAATGCTACTGTTACTCGGGCCTCTAGATCCGTGTCTCCAAACTATACTATTCATATGACAGCAACTCTAATGGTGATACAAAGAAATAAAAGTTATTTGATTGATAAATAAAAATATTGTTTTATTGTTAAATACAAATTTTTAACAAATAAAAAACGTATCTAAGTTCATATCTAGATGTCGCTAGCATCACAATCCTTTGGGTATGTAGGGAATATGGGTAGCGCATTTGTCAAAAAAGTTATAATTAGTACAGTTCGCAGCGAGAGTTGAGGCGAACAGTATTCACATAGACGTTCGTATTTGTCTCCCGGCGCCGAAAATTCTAAACGAATGATAGGGGAGAGAAATATTGTAAATCGCCAGAGAGCTTATATTTGTGCAAAAATGCGCGCCGAAAATATAATTTGTGCGTCTTCAGGTTTTCGAGATATTACGTTTCCTGCTAGCGTAACGTTTTGCAGAATCGTGTATCTCTAAAACCATTGTATGTGCGCCTGTAGAATAAACATACACGAGTAGCTCTTAATTTGTGCGTATTTGTGACATAATTAGATTTAAGAAAATATTTATAGACAGGTATAGGTCGCGCAACGTAAGATGAGCACAATATAGTACCCACACTAATAGAATTTTAGAAATATACGGACCGATTTTCGGATTTGGTTATTGGCAATTACGCCGCGCGACCTATACATACAATATAAAATCAAATGAAATGTTTTATGATTTAAGGCTCCTTACCGGCACACGCTACATTTCGGACATTTTTGATGTCTGTTTGTGAGAATACGAATAAGATTGTGGATACAATTATGTGTCATTTTGAAAATACGGGTCTTGGTCTTCAGGACTGGTAGAAGGAAATTTTGAAATTATTTCTGTAGTGTTGGTAAATTATCATTTTTCCGGACTCGTATTCCAAAAACTTACGTTAGAGTGACGTTTGACGATCGATCTTGTAAAGCTCACTGAAGATTTTGAACATTAAAAACAGTATTGACACCGTAATATGGTCAACTTTTAAATATTGATAGATTAGATTTTTCAACTTTCATAAAAAAAAAACGAGAAAAAAATGTTTGAGAAATCATCATTTTTTTAAAAATTCATAGATATAACATTATTCTCGAATTATTCCATAACAAGAATCAAAATTTTATTTAATATAGAAAACATTACAAATATAAATAAAAAATAATGTAAAGAGTGAAAAATTTGCAATGTTTATTTTTGGTTTTTTATTTTGATATCAAATTCAACATAAAAAAATCGCGAAAATGATCAAAATTTGAAGGCGCGACGCGACTAATTTTCAAAGTGCGGCGTAACGGTAAGGCCTCTCTTAGAATGATGGTGAGTATGGACATGTATTCAACCTGCAAGCAGGTGTGCAAACATTTCTGTGACACATGCATCGGATTATAAAAACAAATAAGCTCCGATGCGATTTATTTTCTCAACGAGTCACGGGGTACAGGATTCAGGGTGACTCGTTGAGAACAAACGTCTATTTGAGATAGATTTATTCTACCGGTAATTTTATTATTCCCTACATAATTTTGTTATATCTCTGAGACTGCGTACGCCATGAGAACTCGCTGGGGCTAACTTTTTCCTAGATTTAATTGTCCTAAACATTAGGTCCATGTCTAACATCTGTTCAGTCGTCTGCGTGAAAAGGTCACAGACTGACGCGGCCGGAGACTTATAATATATAATGACAATTTGACGAACGTGTAGCGCTGTACACATTGCATTGTTTGCCTCGACTCTTGCTGCGATACCAGTACATAATACTGGATAGGTTTTTGCTTTGTGCGTCGGTGGCCGAGTGGTTAAGACGTCTGGTATTAACTAAGCAGACCCCGTGTTCGATCCCGGGTTTTTTAATTAAATTCTTATGTACATAATCCGACAAACCACACTTGGAGGCATTTCCATCTAAATATGTATATCTCAACAAAACTAGCCACTCGTTAGGTATAGCCTCACAAATACCATCGGCTAAACGAGGGAGACTTTGTCTTCCGCTGGGTACCCTGGAACCGTAACACGGTATCGGGAGCTGTAAGGCAACACTTGAATTTTTTGCTTGATAAGGATTGATCTATCTGTACATACAAATAACAATAAATATACGCGCCTCACGGTATTCTTTCCTAAAACATGTTTTTGTATGAAGCCGTCTTCGAAACGATACTTGTCTAACAAGCACGGAAGCCAACTTTATGCCAAGCATTAAGCAATATCGACTTAGAGAGAAAATTTTTCCAGAGATAGTTGGAGAGTGACAAGTTTAGCCCAGAAATCCTTTAGGATAACTAGTTATGTCACACGGCGGAGAGCTTAGTTATATAACAGGTACATAATAATAATTGATACAACTAAAACTCTGTTAACCGCAGTCTCCGTCGAGGTTTCTCTTTGTACTTTGTGCTCTTCAGTTTGTCTATCATACTTGAAACTGCTTTTTCTGTCTGTGAACAAGAATTTTACCTACATCAAGATGAAGTGGATTTGGTTGAATTCAAATTAGACATGGCATTGATTGATACTGAATTGTTAACTTTAAATTACTCACTTTCCTCAACGCTTCTATCTCACCGTCCAGCATGAACTTGACGGTAGTGAGTTGTTGTTGTTGCTTGTTGGTGAACTGATCTAACATTTCTGCCCACTCTTCAGCTTGCTCCCACTCGCTGTTGTCTGATAATCTGAAACATCATAATAGAATCTTCTAGACCAAGTTTGGAAATTATTTCGCTGTAAATCATCTTGACCTTGTTCAAGATCATGGAGTTCTCATTCCAACCTGGCTAGCATGACGCTGAAGAGACAAATGTTAGGAAGAGAAAGAAATAAATGTCCCATAGATAGAAAACTGGACAAAGGCGCATCACGGTTACACGTTGTATCATGCAAGTCGGGCAGATGGACATGGGTTATATTTTATTAAAAAAATGTCTGGTTCCTTCAGAAAAATAAAGAGCGGGGGCAACTGGGAACATTTAGATTTTTCACATTACCAAGCCGCAGGCCATAACATATTTAGCGATGTTAAGAGGATCGTGTAGCTCAGCGTACGCAGCGAAATAGGTATTTAGAAAATCATATTCTGTCTCAATCGCACTCTTCCCCCGGGCATCAGTGCGACAGAGAGCACTGCAGCTCGTGGGTGTTCGTAGGTATGTTTTTCGTTGAAAATTGCGTTTTGGGCGAAAACGTTTTACACCTACTAAACTATAACGAAACCTTATAATTTTGGTGTCAAACGTTTTAGCAGATTATAATCTACGTACGTACGTTTTGCTTTTTTTGAAATTTTGCTTTGTTTCTCAAATACAGACGGTTTATTACGAGCAAGTTATGAACCAAAAAAACCGAGATTTGAGGGGCTTATAACTTTTGACCTATTACGAATTTTGAAAAAGGAAAAAATACGTACGTAGTTTTTCATTATGTCAGTAACATATTACAAAATCGTTAAAATTAAATAATATTTAGGGGTAGTAAAACGTTTTCTCCGTTTGTATGGACATGGACGCGGTACACTACACTCTTAAAAAGACGACCGACAACGATGCTCTCAGGCAGGCATCTGTCTGTCCGCTTTAGAGTTGCTGACTCATTATCCAAATTGGTTATGTAGGTGTTACGTGGTTTGTGCCCAAAACTCACTAAATAGTATCACGGACGTACTCTAAACGTAGCTCCACAGAACTTCAGTATAAAAGATCTGTGCGTAGCTCCATACAACTGGTATGGGGCGTTCTCCCCACTCCAGCGCTCAATCTAGCTCAACTTATTTGGCGCGCACTATACGTAAATGTAAATCAGCACTTATGGGCCTTGATAGTTTATGGTTTTTCTGAAGAAATTTGGGCGATGGGTCAGGTCATAGAGAAATATTTCTTAGCAAATTCCTTACCTCTCTTCCCAACCATCCATCGACAACATACAGGATTCCGTCCTCTCTTGTCGCAGGATGAAGAACAACTGTATGTTAACGATCAACAACAACGTCATCATTGCTGCTATAAACAGACGACTCGTAGATAATTTATTTTTTGGTACCGCACCTCCAATATCTGTTAGAGATCGTTGTGATGACGCTGAAATATAACAAATGTGGTTTAGGTACTTGGTACTTGGTAATCGGCTCGTTCTCCGCAACTCGACGTCTGAAAGCGCCTATCGAGTGTGTTGCTGTTCACCTACCTTCTCTCTGCTACGCCTTATTATGTTATTGGATCAATGTGTAGCCACTCATTTTTGTTATTTATATTTTGCAGGATGGTGGACAGCTTCATATAATTATACAACTCTTAGTTTTAACTTTTATTTAAACACATTCTTATTTTCTATTAACAGACAACCATCTTGTTCCTATATCTATCTAACCATAACCATAAACCAAAATTAGGGATGGGCAATTGCTATTCAACACTCTCCCTCAATGCCCATCTTCTAATCCTACATGTTCTAATCCCAACTCACAAACTGAACTAAAAAACTTATTCTTTCCCAAAGGCTTTGTTAACATATCGGCCAATTGAAACTTAGTATTAATACATTGTACATCTATCAAACCTTCTTCCACTTTTTGTTTTACAAAATTATACTTAATATCTATATGTTTCATTTTCCTTTGCTCAGGATTATTTACACTTTTCATTGTACTTTGGTTATCTTCATAAATAGTTACAATTTTAATTTTAACATTTAAATCTGACAAAAGTTTTATAACAAAACATGCTTCTACAGTTGCTTCACATAAAGAGATTAACTCTGCTTCAGTAGTGCTTAGCGCTACAGTTGTTTGTTTCTTAGACTTCCAAATTACAGTATTATTATATAATTTAAACATATATCCACTAGTAGACTTTCTATCATTATCTCTAGCCCAATCAGCATCAGCATATCCTATCAATGGCGACATATCACTACAATTGCCACTACTATATATCAAAGTATAATTAATAGTTTGTTTTACATATCTAAGAATTCTTTTTAATGCTATCCACAACTGCTCACTTGGTTTTGATTGAAATCTACTCAAGTAACATACAGCATTAGCTAGATCTGGCCTCGTACCTACTGTGGCATACATAAGCGACCCTATCAATGATCGACACTGCAATTCTAACTTCATATCAATAATTGAGTTGTCATCTAATTTAAAATTGACATCCATTGACCTTTACAATTTTCCATATTATATTTTCTTAAAATACTTTGTAAATATTTTGTCTGATTAATATAAATATTTCCATTTTGTTTAGTAATTGAAATCCCTAAATATGTTAAGTTTTCATATCCCATATCTTTCATTCTGAATTTAGTTGATAAAAATTCTTTTAATCTTTTTATTTCATTTAAGTCGTTTCCCATTAACAAAAGATCATCCACATACAATGACAGATATAAATTTCCCATACTGTATAAACAATAGTCATTTTCAGATCTCTTAAATCCATATCCAGTTATTGTTTTATTAAATTTTTCATACCAATACTTTGGTGATTTCTTTAATCCGTATAGAGATTTTGTTAATTTCAATACTTGTCCTTCTGGTACTTGCAAACCCTCTGGTGGTTTCAAAAACACATTTTCTTTAATTTCTCCATATAAAAATGCTCCCTTTACATCCATTTGATGTATAAAATATTCTCTACAAGTTGCAACAGATAACAATATTCTTAAAGTTTGTAATTTTAAAACTGGTGAGTATATATTTTCAAAATGTTCTTTCTGCTGATATCCACGTACTACTAGTCTCGCTTTATATATTTCATTTTCTCCAATATTTTTCTTTGTAAATATCCATTTACTATCCAATAACTTTTCTTTTTCTGGTCTTGACACAATTTTCCAGGTTTCACTTTCATTTAAAACTTTTAATTCTTCATTTATTGCTTCTTGCCAATCCTGTTTATCTTCTCTTAGTTTTATCTCTTGATAAGTTAATGGTACATTTTCATGATTAGTTAATAGAGCAAATAAAGCTTCATCATTATTTTCAGTCAAATCTACTTCATAATCTTTATGCCATTTTGGCTTCTTTATTGTTCTTTTAGGTCTCTCTTTTACTTCTTCTATAACTGGTTTTTCTATATCATTTTCACTCTGTTCCGGGTACAAGTCATTTTCCGGTTCTTCATAAATTTCTTCCAAATTTTCTTTCTCTTGTATAAAGTTTTCTTCTCTTCTACCTGGTAAGTAAACAGGCTTAACTTTTTCTGTCTCATCAAACCTCACATTTCTTGCAATAACTTTTCTATTATTTTCCATATCAAAAAGAGTATATCCAGAAGTATTGTATCCTATCATAATCATTTTCTTTCCTGTATTGTCAAATTTGTGTCTGTATTCCTTAGGTACATGATTATATGCCGTACAGCCAAAAACTCGCATATTTGAAACATCTGGTTTTCTTCCTGTCCATAATTCACTTGCTGTTACTTCTCTTCCCACTGATGGACTTCTATTTGTTACATATGCTGCATATAATACAGCATCTCCCCAAAATTCCTTACTCAATGTTGATTCTAATAATATGGTTCTTGCTTTCTCAACCAAAGTGCGGTTCATTTGCTCGGCTACTCCATTCATCTCTGGGTTATATGGAACTGTATATTGCATAGAAATCCCATTTCGAGCACAAAATCGTTGATATTCACTTGACACATATTCTCCACCATTATCTGATCGAAGTTTCAATAAATTTGTGTTAAAGTATTTAGTTACATAATAATAATAATTTTTAAAATTTTCAAATACCTCTGATTTTTGTGTAATCAAATAAACCATGACAAAATGAGTGTAATCATCAATGAATGTCAAAAAATATCTATGACCTTCTCTTCCAGTTGGAGTGACTGGCCCGCAAACATCTGTATGTACTAATTCTAGCGGCTTCCTTGCCCTATATCCTATTTTATTAAAAGGTTGTCTTGTCATTTTTCCCAACAAACATGGTTCACACAATGCATTTTCAATTTTATCACCTTTCAAATCATCCAAACCATTCACCAAATTCTTTTTTGCTAAAATATTTATATTATTCATGCCTAAATGACCAAAGCGCCTATGCCACAATTTAGCTATTTCATTACAATCTTTACTTGCAGAATAATTACAACTATGTTTATTTATTTCAGTTTGAACTGTATACAAGTTACCATTTAAATTTCCAATCATAATAATTTTGTCATAATCATAAACTCTAACTTTTCCATTATAAAATGTGACTTTATAACCACTAGATTCCATTTTTGAAACTGATAGTAAGTTCTTTCTTAGTTCGGGAACATAATATACATTCTTAATAGTACACTCAGTGACACTTTTGCCTACATAACTTTTTATTTTAATATTACCAATCCCTATGGCTTTTAATGTTACACCGCTCTTAGCAGCGGCTATGTTCTTAGGTACTTTAAGCTCTAAGTAGTTCATAAAAACCTGTTTATCATTCACCAAATGATCAGAACATCCAGAGTCTATGCACCACACTAAACAGTTCTCATTTGATATATTTTCACAATTGTTCGCTTTTCCATAATGATTATTTTGACACAGAAATGCTGTTTCTCCTCTTGAATTATGTCCTGTTGACGCATAATATGCTTGTTGTCCTCTTCCTCTGGTTTTATTTATTCCCTGCACAAAACCTCTCCCTCGACTTTGATTCATTCCTTGTCCAAAACTCCTGTTGATGCCTCCTCTTTGACCATGATAATTTTCTTGACCATGTACATATTTATTGTTACTATAGTTTGTGTGTCTCTCTCTCAAACGACACTGGAACTTCTTGTGACCTGGTTTGCCACACACAAAACAAGAAAAGGCACTGGTACTCTGCATATTTCCAAGATTATTATTTGAATTTTTCTTTCTTTTTTCTTCTTCACCCAATAATCTATTCTTCACAAAATCTAGCTTCAAAGTTTCCATTGTTTCTAATGCAGTGATAATACCCTCATATGACTGCGGCATAGATAATAGCAAATAGTTAACCTTTTCTTCCTCGCTCAAATTAGTATCAGCTTCCTTCAGCTCTGTAAAGATTTCTTCCATTTTTGTGATATGGTTAATCAATGAATTATTTTCTGCATATTTCATTTCCGATAAATTTCTCCGTAAAAATAATTTTGATCTTATTCCTTTCTTTTTAAAGTTTTCCTCCAAATTATGAAACATATAAAATGCAGTTTCCTTTTTCAGATATTCAATATGGCTGTCCGCCACGCCGGCTATGAGAATCGCCTGCGCCTTCGCCTCTTTTTCCGAGTTAGCTTGACTATAATTTTCATCCTCGATTGCCGTTAAAACTCCATTCTCTTTCAGTATGCTTTTTATTCTGAATGACCACGTACTAAAATTCGTACCGGCAAATTGCAGAATTGGAAATCTTTCTCGAAAATTCGCCATTTTATATATCACCAAATATCAATGAATCCATGTAACCTGTGAAACCACGCTCTGCTACCACTGTTATTTATATTTTGCAGGATGGTGGACAGCTTCATATAATTATACAACTCTTAGTTTTAACTTTTATTTAAACACATTCTTATTTTCTATTAACAGACAACCATCTTGTTCCTATATCTATCTAACCATAACCATAAACCAAAATTAGGGATGGGCAATTGCTATTCAACAATTTTAACCAGGTTTAAATTATTGTCTTGGTGGGTATTCAACCCAAAAATCCTAGTTTTGTTCACAATAAAATGTTTTCTACATGTTTAATTTCTGGGATGGACCGTGGTCCTATACTTACTAATATAAGCTAATTAATTGGTCAAAGGAAAGACAGTCCGACGAGAATCTTTTTGCACTTGTCGGTGGCGCCACCATCTATGTAATTTAAAACATATCGAAATCAAATGTACTAGAATAATTTAGTTCCATTTCTCACCGCGTGCCAAAAGATCCTTGTCGGACTGTACGTGTACTGTACTGGGAACATAGTACAAGAGCCTAGTGAACTAGAGAAAAATGTTTCTTACAAGTATTAGTTCGTCTCAGTCTTGATTTCCGAGGGCGTCCTCCACTCGTGTGCTCAGCTAAACATCTCTCTGTCATCTTAGCGTAGTTGTCCAGACCTGGCATTGTAGCCTTTTCTATCATAGCTGAAAATCAAGGGTGTAGCAATTAGTTTTATTCTGGAATGGGCAGAGTGAATTACTATTTACTTTGGTTGAGGTATGCAGGACGACCAGGCTAACTACGACCGTCTGAGATATACTTATTTAAAGCCGTACGTCAGTAGGTATAGGTGAACCACTGAGAAAGTAGTACTCCCATGTCCATGAGGGGTGAGGGGCGGGCGTGATTCTGCTATACACGATGTGTCTGTTGTCGACGCGATTTACCTCGGGCTTTTGCGGGTAGGTTTTAATTTTGATGAAATTTGGTATGAGGATAGCTGAAATTTCTGAGGTGGATCGCGTCGACAACAGATATCGTGAAACTTCGTATCATGTATGGCAGAATCACGCTCGCCCCTTTCACCCGCGCGGACCATGGGAGTGCTACTTTCTCACATTGGTGTCATTATACGCTACGACCGCTGTTATTATCTGGATCTACAATAGAGCTTACTTTTAACGAGACCCCACACGCTCTTCTTGTATTTAACGTCCCCGTACATGAGCAGTCGTGTCCGGCGGTCTGTCAGTCGCGTCATACAGTTGTGCAGTAGCACATTGAACGAGTCTGAGTACGGAACGCCACCATTCTCCGCCCACACGTCCACAGAGTAGCGTTCTCCGGGAAGAGAGTATTTGTTCATTATCTGAAAATAATACACATCATACAAAGGACGCCGCCTGTCTTTATAATTTAAAAATTTATTATTATATAAATTCAAGTTCACTATTAGTATAATAATGTTACCTGAGTCTCAGTGACATAAGCTTCCTTAGGTCCAATACCCGAGAGCGGCACAGTGTATGTGATCTGCCGGGTTTTGAGACCTGTCTCTGGATCACGCCGCCATTCTCCCTGAAATTATATTTACAAAACAACACTATAATAATATAAAACGCCCTACCAATTTCCTTTGGCGTTACTGGCAGTCGGACAGTGGGGCAAAAGAAATAGAGGCTAGTAACAGGATATAATTAAAACAGTAGATCCGGTCTTGTGTGTTTAATGTTTGGTAACAGAAAGGCACAAGCTTTATGGAGCCCTTTGCAAAATAATTATAATAAATCAATCAAAGAGTAGCCCATGGGGAGAAAAAATCCCCGTGGTACAACCAGTTGTACCAAGTAGTTGTACCACGGGGACTACATGGCACAAAAGACGCCGCTTGTCTACATTCAGCATAATGCCCGGGACAATACAGCACAATTGTATGGTTATCATCACCGACATTTTCGTGCCCTCTCCCCGAATGCAGGCAACCGGCTGCCTTTGTGTTCGCACCCAAAGCCGCCTTTTAGTTAGCAACAACTAAAAAAAATTAAAGGTGTCACGAGTTTGTCCCAGAGTAAGGCACATAATAACGCCGAATGCCGATGACCCGAAGCTCTAAAGTATTGATCTAAGTTGGTTTGTCTGTCCCAATGTTTGTCCAGAATAAGATTGAAAACTTTCAGGTATTTTGATTAGAATAATAAAAAAGTATTCGCCAATTCGACATATACCTATGCATTGACAACAAAAGAGTAGGTAATAGATGAATGCAGGTTATATTACCGATATATCATAAACCACGATGTTCCGCTGCGCTATGAGATAGTCTGTATAGAAGCGAGAGTTGGTGAACAGAAGTGTGAACAGTTCATCTACCGACACAGCCACATCCAGGTCGCAGATCAACTTGCACTCGTGATGGACGGTGCAGGGCGCGGACCATTCTGGACTTAGACTCCTATTGAAACATTATTACAGGAAATATAGTAAAGTTTTGTTTTCCTGGCCTTTGTGTAACCTAGACCAGGGGTTCCCAATCTTTTTGACACCCTTTACAGGCTGTAATATTTTTGTAACGCCCTTCTAAAAGAAGATACCTACCTTTACTCCAAAGGGAAAAAGGTGCAGGCGACCTGTGCGTGCTCTCCTCTCCTGCTCTCTAACTATCTCTGTGCAAAATAACCACCTCGATTCGTTGCTCAGATTTGTCGTGAAAGAATGACAATAGTTAGAATTCAGATTAATATAATATAGTGACTTACTCTGGCTTCTCGGTGTCGCTGTCCCCTGATGAGTCGTTATCAGAGTTACACTCTGCTGGCGGGCACAACGGAGACTCGCTTACTATGGACGGGGAATCTTTTACTGGAACTAAAAGTTTTTTTATGTAAATACTTAAACTAGCTTTCTGCCCCAGCTTCGCTCGTGGAGTTTTGATATCACTGCAATAGACAAAACTTTTTTATTTATCTACGAGATATTTCAATCCCTAAAAGTTTCATCAAGATTAATTGAGCAGAGTATATTCTGGACAAACACTTAATTTGTATATATTTAATTATAAATATATTTAATTAATTTGGGCAATTACCTTTTGCTGAAAAAATCTGCATTATTTTCGCCTGTGGAGCCCATACTAACTTTCATCATCAATGGATGGTATGGATTATCAAAAGAAAGTAATTTGATTTAAGTAGGTAACTAAGTACCTGACAAAATCGGGTCTGATGGTCAGTTATGATAACACTTACCAGTCGAAGGTGGGATGTCTAGTGGAGTATCCGTTAATATTTCCTGAATGGCAAAAAAATATTTAGTTTTAAAAACAAACACATTTTCACGTTACAAGATCACTCAAAATAATTATTCAAGACTATTAGGCACATTTCAAAAAAAGAGGTTTTTCCATCTAAATATAAGTACCTCAACAGAACTGGACACTCGTTAGGTATAGCCACACAAATACATATATATAATTATCTAAAATAAAACTCACTCTAGACTTCCTGAAACTCCTAGTAGTTAACTTGACCATATTTTCCTTATTTATAAACAGTCACATTTATAAGTTCACAAATGTGAACAAAAAATTGTTGTTAGAACTTTATCAGTAGTGATAACATACATAGTGGGTAGGTAGGTACTACATTTAGGTAATTAGGTTTTATATTGATTTTGCGCACCTGGACTGATAACAACTCAGTAATCAATTGTTATATACTATAGATATGCCCTTCTTGAGAAGTGAACAAACTGTCATGTTGTATATAGATTAGGTATCTATTTTACTTTTATCGACGCAGATGTTTGATATCAAGTGTCTTGTTGCAGTCATGTGCAGGCAACGCAACTAAGTTGTCAAGAAATCGGTTTTGTATTTCCTCATGACGCGTTATCTACAATTTTCATGTCGGAGTGAGAGGTCTGTCGACGTTTTTTTTATGTCATATTGGTTGCACTCCTTCATTATACTATACTATTTTTTTCAAAATGGCTCCATCAGGGTTTTGATGATTCCGCCAATGTCAAGTAATATAGACGTCACAGTAACAATAAGCCGATTGATCGGTAGGTAGAATGCTCCCGCCGGCCGTAATATGTCCTATTAATCACTGACTAATCACAACTATTACAGCGCGGGCGGGATTAAACTGGATTCCCCATGACGTCCTGGTGGACGCGTGCGTATACCACAAAGGCGTCACGTGGAATCCCCACTCCTTCATTGCTCGCGCGAAAACTAGGTGCATCTTTTTTTGTTACACTTATTCCTTTCGGAAAAGGCAAAGGCAGACCACCATACAGCCAAGTATGTTATTTTTCCTTTTAAGGCCGTAGCCAAGTCTTCTACATGTGCCCTTAGTACTCATTTAGGGGAGGAGTAAATAACACAGGTCAACAATAAAAAAAACGTATAGGATTAACACGCCAAGAAATGTTGGTAAATAAAATGTCATTAATTATTTTTCGTAAAATATATATTTATTTACTCAATATCGAGAATAAAAATAATCCTACGCAACCGTAACTGCCTGCTCTCCTTTGTGCACTTCGTCATATTGTTTACATTAACATTTGTAGAGCCACAACTTGGTACTACACAAGACAAAATGGGAATGTTTTCAATACACATGCATGTCTTACAATCAATTCCACAATATAATCTGGGAACTGTAGGACGTACAGGAACTAACGGGCAAGATGTTGCTACTTACTACAAAATGCACATAAATCACAAACTAATAGGAATCTTTCAACTTGGTACTACATTCTATTATTACATCATAATGACGTGATCCAATGTTAACAATCGGCTCCTAAAATCCTGGATTTCAAAACGTTGCGATGACGAGAACAGTGACAATAACATTTAAATTCACGGCCTTTATATGAACAAAACAGGTGGCAAGCCTGTTGCTGCACTTAATGGACCTAGATTTGTCACTTCTTTACGTAAATATCTGTTATTTTAGAAGTGAGGATACAATTCTATTGTCGCCATTGCAACGAAATTGAATGTCAAGAATAACCCCCCAGATCTCTACTAACTGGAATGTTACACATAGTAACACTTGTGTAAGTACGTTTGCATTGTATATCGTTAACTTTATACACTGGCCCCACTAATAATAAACGTTGTACAAAGTTACACTATGTTTTGTCTCCCTCTATCATATTGATTGACAGGTTGTATAACATTACATACAGCGTATATTTATTTGGATTATTTTGGTACATTTCCTAGATCATGTACGACAGTAAAATTTAAATACTAAACGGTTTTAAGTACAAACCATTATAAATTGGCTTCATTTGTAATTGATTCATAATTATTTGGCAATATTCATACAGTACATTTTAACATCAAAATTTACTCCTTTTTACGTCGACTTACTGAAGCCACAATAAACGTAAATGCCAGTTAAAAGCCTAAGTTTTGGTATTGTGTGTAATTAAGTATAATTAACTAATTAATAATCACATCAACTTTATTATGATCAACTTACGTATACTTTAAATCTAACTTAGCATCCAACAAAACACATCTCTCAACAAAATCTTATAGCAAGCTTCTATTTTAAAATGTGATCATTTATACTCTATTTACATTATAAAATAATTTAATGATTAAAGATTGCACTTGGGAATAAATGCTTACAAAGCAAATAACAAAAAATAATTTTAAATACAAATTAAATACAAAGTACATAAAAAAGAATATATAATTTTTTTGAGATTTAAATTATTTAGCACCAATGTTATTGTAACATAACGAACTAATACCTTTTTTAAACTGGATCTTAAAGATTGACCGATTTTACGTTGAAACAAAATAGTATCGTTTACTCGTAAAATCGTCTACCTAACACACAGTGCTGTTATGCTGTACAAACACATATAATATTAACAATACAAATTAATTAAAATATAACATTTACCTAACGTTTATCACAGTGGACATTATATGTAAGAATAACCTCGCGTGGCATCACCACTCAGGACACCAATACGGGAACTAAGGACACTTCTAATTATAAAATAAATCTAGAAAAATAATTAAGCCACTTTAGACGCGCGAAAAGAGAATATGTTAGGATCTTTACTGTCGCGCGTATTTTTTGTGTGCGTTAAATAGTCATCGCCTTACTAATAAACGCTATATAAAGTTAAACAATGTTTTGTCCCTCTCTATCATATTGAATGACAGTTACTGTTGTGTTAGTTAGAGGTATAATTTTTTACAATGTTTATTAGTAACGCCCATCAACACACACAAGTTTATAGCCCCAAATAATACTGTCTGTGGAGTTACATACTCTCAAAGTCTACCATGCACCCCCAAGTTTTCTCCTCATGGAAAAGAGTGTGGCGCGCCGTCGTGTATTGTAAGATCTATGCCGAATAATTAACTCCATCAATATTGCACGGAGGTTTTAAGCTTGACGATAGTCAAAATTGTGAGGATTTCTTATTCTGATTCTCTAGGTTCAATTATGTTTTGAGCAGTGGACAACATTTAATTTTTGTTTAAAAATAAAAAATTGGTTTCTATTTTAAATTAAATTTTAGATAAATTCCAAATATTAGGAATCATAGCTGTATGCACTTTCTTTGCCAACTCTGGTCAGCATGACAATAAATATAATACCTAAAAGTCCTCAATCTTCTTATTTTTAAATAATAAGCCATGTATAAGATAATCTCTTAACGATTTTTTAAACGGTACTTCTTAACATAAAATGTTGTCCGTTCAGGGTCCGTACATTTACTACAATGTTAAACAAATCACATGTAAACCAACAATAGATACCTACGATCAATTTCTTTGGGCTAATAATATACTAACGTTTCGATACGTACATCTCTTTCTGCCGACAGCATCCAGAACTGCATTCAAATTGGTCAAGTAACATTACTTTTAAATTTGGTGCCTCCGCGACATACCGCTGACGAAGGTACCACTTACCGGCCTATGTAACTGTCTTGTTAATCTCGAGCTTCAACAAAATTGTCTCAAAATAAAAGTTCACAGTTCTGTGTGTAATTTGGAGTCCTTTTGTGCTTTTTCTAAGGAGGGCTTTATTGTGGTCAAGAGGTTCGAGAGGGCCTGTTCCGTCTGTAAAGGATACAAGTAACAAATTGTAATAAATATAGAAACACAAAACTTTAAAAACTTAACTTACTTTAAACTTTGTTTTATAGAGAAGACGACATTGTGACCTTGCCACCGTCTGGTCTTAAGCGAAGGTGGTTGGTCCATGAATTCCCGTACTAATTATAGGTATCGGGACGGTTCTTGAGCGGTGGTCGTTAGATGCGCAGAACACTATTTTTGGGTCTGCTTGACGGTATGAAGTATTAATTTTAAATTCTTTTAACATATTTATTAATGTACAATTTATGTAATTTATTTCACATATAATTTCATGTTTTATGAAAACATTAACTACAACTTGCTTTTTCTAATAGTTTTTGTATAATACTCGTAAGTTCGAAGTCCGTTTCGTGTATTATGGCAAGACAGGTTTTGTTTAGAAATCGTACTTTCTCATGTTTCTGGTACATCATATCTTATCAATTTTAATAACGTTTCATATCGCTTACATCTTTCTAAAGAGATATGGACAAAATAAGTCCCGCGTAAACTGACTTCTTTGCGCTGTGATGCGTCACCTTATGGTGCGACACAGGAACGAGTCACCAAACTTCTTCGTTCGTATATTCTTCAGTTATACTTAATAGGAGCAAGTTATATGGCACTACTAATACGAAAAGGTCCAATGGATCCGGATGAAATTTGGTACCGAGATAGAATTGCAGTGAACAAACCAATGGTGCTAACACTAAACAGAGAGTGTGACTTTGTTTACAACAAGTAAACGCTAAACTCTAGCCCTACCTCACACTAACCCGATTCATTGTTAAAGATCTACATTATTCCAAATTGTCATGGGCTAAGGTTCATTTAATAAACGTCAGGGTTCCGTAAGACATATTTGGGAAGCAAAGCCGCGGTCAAAAACTATTATATAATAAACAAAAGAGACGTACACGCACCTGTCTGAGTGTCTGTACGGCCGTGTCGAGCGCGTCCCGCCACGCCTGCAGCTGCTGCGAGTGTTGCTCCAGCAGCGACGACCACTCAGACATCTGCTCAGAACTCAGCTCAGACACCCTGTTGGGAAGACATTGTGCTCAATAAAATTGCTCAGACATATAATATATAAAACTAGGCATAAGGATCTGTCCACGCGGCATCGCATTTTTCCGTATCTCTATAGAAACAAATAGATTTGACGATGCGAGCATACTGATCAGTCTAGCTAAGGCCACGATATTTTATAACGAGAATGTTCGCCTAGCATTGTTGGTTAGTAAGGTGTTATAACACCTTTCAATCTCAAAATACCTCAAATACCACACGTGAATATCATTAGATAATTTAAACCTACATTATAATAACATAGTAAAATAAGTAATTTGCGTGTAGTTTTCATTAAATAAGCCTGAGCTGCCTGTTAGCTGCTTCAATTTAAATCGGTAAAAAACTAAAAAAAAAATTAAAGTTAAAGCGATACTTATTTTTGTTATGCCGGGGCGGTAAGCCAGTGCTAGTAATATAATAAACAATAACCTCGCGTGCGCATACTCCTCAGGAGTGGACACGGCGTACAGTCTCCAGTAGAGCAGCGCGTTAATGATTAGCAGGATCAGTAGCGCCCCCAGCCACCAGGTGGCGCCACTACGCGCGGCCGTCGGTCTAGAGGGCACCACTCGCGTCACGGTCGGCTGGCTACTTATCGTCACGGACACCGCAGTCTCGGGGGATGACGCTGTGGAGAGGAAAGTTTTATATATCAAGCTTAAGCTTATTCATATTCATTAATGTTAAGCAAGTGGCGAGTCTATGAGTGAGGACAACCATTGGTGCATGATATCGCAATTTCGCAAATGAATTCGCCGAACTTTCTTGTCCGCCTTCTAATTATGTCGAAGGTTTATATGGGGGTGCATTTCGTACACCGTGGCGTGGCAAGACAACTTAAAGTTGCCAAATGCGTCCCAAAGTTATTGAAAGCACGAATGTTTGGTTCACATTTACGATTTTATTAGTGTATTTTTTCATGTCTCTTTTAGAATAGTGGCTGGGTAACGTCGGAAGCGAAGAGAGAAATCAGCTACAACCCACTATGACAAGACTATCTCACCTGGGCCCTGAACTGCACAACGAGATTCTTGCTCGAGCATCTTTCAAATATATCGTGTATCTGTTAAATCAAGTTGTATATTAACTTACTCGTAGGTCGTCGCCGTCGCCGCGGTTTCCGTTTAGGCGCGTGCTCCGCTTCGAGCAAGAGTCGATTCTCCAGTAACTTCGCGAAATCCTCTACACCACCTACCGCGTTCTTCTCTAGGAAGCCTGGAAGGAATACAAATATATTTTTTTTAGAATAACACTATCGTTTAAGATCAACACATTTTTTCAGAAACATAACCAGCAACAAAGTAATTTTGAGATGCCGGTAGCGTCCCTTGCTTGGGCCGGCTTTCCATCTGAACTGTGTAAGCGATTACACTATCCACCAATAGGATTAGGATAGGAATATGAAGCAATCTTTTGGAATCTTCTGGAATTTGGACGTAAAAGTCTTTTAAATCACACTGAAACATCCGTACGGAAAAGGGTTTATGGCTTTAATTTGTATGGGATAAACTATTGTGGATAAACACAGGTGGATTATTGACAGAGAAATTGGAAATAGTTTATCCCATACAAATTAAAGTCATAGGGCTCTTAATAACTTCTTAACTATAAGTAGGGATATGGTCAGCTTGGTGATACAACCTCGAGTTTGCTTCGCGGGTGAGCACGTTGGCGGGGAGGTGGGCTTTATTTTTATAGAGCTACGAGCACTAACCGCGCACGACTGGCCACATAGACTTCTTGTACTTGACGTGCGAGTGTACGGTGAGCATTGTGGCCCCCTCCGCCGCGCGTGACAGGCAATAATGTACTACGACACTGAAGTGCTCCGCGTACGGGATGCCGGCGTTGTCGGACGTCGAGTCTATGGAGTACAGCACGCCCGGCTTCGAGCACTTGTTCATTACCTGTGTAAGCGTGCATAATATTATTCATTATTTCATAAACAAACAATTTGACGATTCCACATCCGGTCATGGCGCCGACCGCACGCGTTTTCGTCATGGCGTGATGTGGAATCTGGTTTAATCCCGGCCGCGCTGTGATGGTTGTGATTAGTCAGTGATTAATAAGACATATCACAGTCGGCGGGATAATCTTAGCTACCGATTTATCGGCTTACTATTGCACAAGATTAAACACTGGAGACTGGCAGAATTGCGACGAAAGTCAGCACTGTTGCCATATATCAAAAGAAGAAGAAACAATTTGACAGAAGTAATAAATATATACAATACGTTGGGTGCCACTGTTACAAAATGCTTTTTTCGTGGCGCCGGCACAATTTGTATCTATCGTAGTCTGTCTGGTATTTTGCACTTTACTTTAATAATATAGAAAGTATACTATGTACTCCGTATTTACCTGTGTCTCTGTGACGTAGACCTCCTTGGGTCCTATGGGTCCGGACGACAGACCGATGGTGTAGCTGATTTGGCGACATTTGTCCCCAGTCTGCGCGTCGTGTTGCCAGGCCGCCTGCAAACAAATATATTACAACTTCCGCTCCAGTTTCGCTAATGGAATTTTTTGAAATGTTCGGGATAATAAGTAGCCTATGTCTATCTCCGGCCCTCCAACTATCTCCGTGCAAAAAAAATCACGTCGATCCGTTTTGACGTGAACGAAGGACAAACAAACATACTTTCGCATTTATAATATTAGTTATCGCTCGCTGTGGGAAATATTACTGAAAGCATTAGACCGCAGGCATTATTGGTGGTGGATTCTGTTGTGTAGTGGTCTTGACTGCTTGTAATGTGTCGTGTGTCCATGCCATACGCGATCCTAGTGCGGGCGTGCTGGGACGGTAGCATATAATATATGAAAAGCTTATCTATTACCTGAATGTAGTCACTGGCGCCCCGTGCCGCCAACAGTTCTAGATTGAACTTGGAGTTGGTGAATATCATGGTGAATATCTGGTCAATATTGATGGGGATTTCGGTTTTCAGCACTTGACGACCTTCGTGGTTCAAAGTACAACGCTCCACCTCCACTCCGCTGAAACACATTTTTCATATTTATCCCACTTCTGATCTAGATCTGAAGTTTCCAATGGATTTGGCTTTAATTTTTAAAATTCTGAGAAGACCTTCTGCCTATTTACTACATAATTTTAACAAAACTATGACGTGACCCCATGGTCCTTTTGGGAAACAATGTTCTAGCTAGGTCGACATTGCTGATAATAAAATAGATTAACCAATCTGGGCTGATCACTCTGCTATATATAAACTATATTGGTATCATACTTAATCAAGATAAACCTTGACGCATGTAATTCGCAGTGACAACGTATCAGTGTTACTTACCTGTGTTTGTCGTGGTCGCTGTCAGACGTGTCAGACATGTCCGTAGGCAGGACGTCACCGTTCTGCTGCGACCGACGGGACTCCAAACTCTCGTTGCCCATGTTGACCGCGGCTACTGTTACAAAAAAAAAAACACTTTGTCGTCAAAAAGATCTCGGTTGCTAACGAAAAGTGATAGTCACTGCCGCCCATTGGCGTACTAAACGGTCGAATAGACCGAGACAAAAGTCAAAATCACCAACGAATTGATGAAATTGAACATTTTAAGAATCGGAGCTTTCTTGATTTTTTACTGACTGTGAATATTGAACGCGACATGACAAGCAGGCGGTATGAAGACATCCTTACCAGCATGTAAAGACTCGGGAGGCTGTGAGATAGACCGTCCGTAAAGAGGTCGCGGTAAGTCCACACCTTCGTCACCGCACAACGCTTCTACTCCTGACTCCATTAGGAGCTGCAACAAACCAACATAAATAACTTTATATATACGAAGCGAGTTTATTTTTTTTAAATGAACCATTGTTAAAACCATCAAAAAAGTGCTAGTCTTACAGCAATCCTCAATGATGTGTAACATTTAACCTCGATAACCTAAATTTATATTAGAAATAATATAATCGACAACGGAGGGCACGACGCCGCACTTCTTCTAAAAATAACAGATATTTAGGTACGTGTGTTAAAGAAGTGACACATCTAGGTCCATTAAGTGCAGCAACAGGCTTGCCACCTGTTCTGTTCAATATGGATCCGACAACTGGCAAAAAGTGGACACTGTTACTGATGGCTTCACAACACCTCGCCACTCCTGCCTGACAGCCGCCCTTCTGTTGCATTCGGTTAACGGATTCTTCAGTGCATCTTTATTTAATACTAGCTAATATGTACCCAATGTGCAACTGGGGGGTGAGCATATATTTGACATGACATCTTTCGTGTCGACCGAAAGGCCAAAAACATTTATGTCGCTACAGGACCAGCCAAAGAATGCCCGGTCCAAGAATGTCAGGCCCAACAATGTGCGGGCAAATTTGCTGGGCCGGGCAAAGACAAGGACACATAATTTGCTCGCACATTTTGGGTTGGACGGTCCGGTCCGTGCATTCCGTGGCAGGTTCTTGTAAATAAACGTTTTTGGCCTTTCGGTCGACACGAAAGATGTCGCGTCAAATATTATATGCTCACCCCCAGATCTAGTATTTAAATTTCAGGTATTCTGTGGTTTCACTTGCAGAGTGGGCAGGTCTGTTAAAGCATTTTAAGATCCTTACCTATATTATAAACGTATTTTTGCACAGTGATAGCTAGAGGGTCGAACAGTGACATAGGATCTTATTCCTTCGGTACTTCGTAACAATAAATAAAGTTCAATTTCCATTACTTACAGAAATGAACTTGCTTCTCCTAAACTTAACCATAGCAGTATAGCACCACAGCAACGCACTCGAATAGATACACCTAACTAAATTATCTGAGATGTCTTAACAACAGGACAAATCAAATTGATACCAGTTATCATAATTTGTGTAAATCTATATCTATGTATGATTGTGCTAAGCTAGCATATATGATTCACCACTCTGTTTATACTAATACTAGCGACCGCCCGCGTAGAATCTACTGTGGTTTGAGATAAGTTCATATATTGTGTAAATCGGCCTTAAATCTCGAAACCAACCAAAGAAATTCACGATTTTTTCAAACGACAACACTGGCATAGACAATGAAATCGCTCTCTTTTGGCTCGAAATTCGAACTTGCGATTTTATTTTGCTTACTATACATCCCGCTCTCTCTCGTTTTTTTATCTCGTTTTGGTTTTGATTAAAGTTTGGTAAAGTTAGATTGGATGTAGGAGGTAATCTCTGAAAATACTGATCCAATGCTGAAAATTCTTTCACTAATAGGAAGCTACATCATCCCCGAGTGCTATATAGGCTATATTTCATTTTATTCGAAAATATCAACGGTAATATATAATATAGCTACGCTATCTCTGTGTTATGGGAGACAAATTATTTTTATAGTATAATGATTCGAATGGAATGTGACCATGCCGCCGCCTGTTCTTAAGCGAAGGAGGTTGGTCCATGAATGTGCGCGACTGGCAGAATAAATAGAGTCCGCCGGTCACGCATACTGGCCACTCGTTAAGTATAGCCTCACAAATACCATCAGCTAAAGAGAAAGACTTGATTTTGAAATGAAATTTTACGCTTTACAGATATTTATAAGTAATCCTACCTCACTGCTGGTGTCCACAGCTAAGAGCGCGCCCTTCTCTTCACCAGACTCGAGATCCCGTGCGTAACCTTCGTCGTCAGAGTTGAAGCCGAGCTCCTCGCCGTAGCAACTGTGTACCTGAAAAACACGTGAGAAATATAGGTCGCGTCACACAGAATATTATAAAACAAAGTATTACCAAAAACAACGCCACCGCGTCTGTCTGTCTGTGCCCGCGATTTTCTTACAAACTACTAAACGATTAGATATATAGTTCCACAAACTTATCTGACCCGGTGGCCAAAAGTGGAACTAATGATACAATATTTTTTTTAAGACTGTTTTTCTTTCCTTCCTAAGTAAATAAGTAAAATGTTCATGTTTCTTCTACGTATTGTTCTTCCTACCTAAAATGAATATGGCCAAGCGTTACAACGTGCATATTATATACCCACTTTACATTGAAAAATTGGCAACACTAAATGCGACAACAGCGACGTTGTCACCGGGCCAGATAAGTTTGTGGAACTATACACAAAAGGGTTTATGGGTATAAAAAAACGAGGTCGTCCCGGGATGCCAGGCAGAGGTTAAACATCGAATATGATATGAAAAAAATATGAAATAAACCAATAAATAAATAAAAAAATATTAGAAAGAAAGTTACTGTTTATAAGGGCCATCCATTAATTACGTGAGTTCAAAATGGGGGGGGGGGGTGTCCAGTAAAATCTCATCAAATCTCACTTAAACTGAGGGGGGTATAATTGATAATTGAAATCTCACGTCAACTTGAAAGGAATACCTATATATATTGCTATTAATGTACCTATCTGCAAAAATAAATTTCTTTCTTTCTATACAGATAATGAAAAAAAAATATTTTTTTTTACTTCTCTTGAAATGTCCCGGTTGGTTAAAAAAACATTTATTTTAAGAGTAAGAAAAAAGTAACAAAGAAACATTTAGGATTTTTAAAAGAAAAAAATATAGACAGTATCGATTATTTTTGAAGCCCGAAATTCCTCGAATGCCGAAGTGCCGAGTGCCGAGCTGTCACGGCATACGAGTCGGTCTTACCCCCCAATGCGCGCCAATAGATGTGTTTCACATCAAAATAATTATATCAGTTAAAGGAGCTGATCATTAACGGTAACAATAATCAAGTCGAAGAAAAAATTGTTTCATGGAATATGCTGCCTAATTCCATGGATATTATAACAAGTGTGTTTACAATTTAAAATATGTGTTATTTAAAACTAAATACCTTGTACTCGTACGATACGAACTCCAATTTTCTTTATTTTTTAGGAGCATATCCTTATTGACGATTTTGAGGACATGTTTCTTAAACATATTACAACTGAACCAGTTTTCATTAATCAATCCCTAATAATATAAACAGCAGTTTGTTTGCCAAATTCTATCTATCTATCATCACGCCTTTTAACCATACGATCCTGACATACCTCTTTCGCTTCTTTTATATTCACCATACCTTTCATACAGTAGAAGCTAATGGTTGTATATTGTCGATTAGACCCACCCAGATGTCACCCAATCTCCAGTATAACAAGCTGACTCACCCGACCGCAGCACCCGCGAACAAACAGCGAACTGTCCTTGATACAAATCTGAACATATTCGTACCCGGCTCGCTATATTACAATTTATAATTTTTTGGGTCCGGTGAACACGACTCGGGGGCCGCGGACATTAGGGATACATCTACCTACACGACTATCCCATACTAATATTATAAATGAGAAATGTCTGTTACAAATTCATGGCTAAAATACTGAACCGATTTTAATGTTTGTTATGGAGAAAGCTTGAATCCTAGGAAAGGACATAGGCTACTTTTTTAAAATTAATCCACTTATATTCCAGCAAGTATACTATAGAATATTTTAATTTTAATAGCAACAGGGTAATGCTAATTTATTTAAAGACAGCTTTCTGTTACGCTTCCGTTACTGCTCTGCTCCTTTGGGTCGTAGCGTGATGTTATATAGCTTATATCCTTCATCAATAAATAGCAAAAAATATTGAAGTGACATTTCTTTAGGCAGGGTAGAAAAATATTTCGTTATCGTAATCGAGATGCGCTCTCATTAACAATTTATTTATATTTATTCATTATTTAATTATGTTAAATAGAATATCTTTATATATTATTTCCCAAAGGTGTTATATTGTCGGTATCAAATATCTCCCTTAATACTGTATCAAAGTTCATGTTTGATACGCCATTTTAAAGATTATTTTTCCCTCTAATGACGAAAAATAATTATCAAATCAAAATTAAATGTTTCTTTTAAAATTAGACTAATTTATTTATTTTGTAAAAGATGCCATCTATTCGAAATCAGTTAAACTATGACAACAATATTAACACCACTAACGGTGTGAAGTATTCGCACGGGTCATCTAGTTTAGTTATAATAAGCCAGTGTTACTACAATTTTTTTTTTCAAATGGTAATTTCGGAGATTAGCTCATTCTACAAACTTCTTTATAAAAAACAGCGCCGAAAGTACGTAATGGCGGTCGTATAAATATGCGGCCGCTGACCGGGATGTAATGGATTTAGACTCAATTGCACACTTGTTGGTAATCGTCCACTTTCATCCCTTGATAAACAATCCACTATTCAACATTATAATATTAGTATGGGTGATGACAAACTAAATATGTAGGTATGTACAACAGACAGTCCTATTGGTAGAGTTTCGATGCGAGACAAACAGATTTCACTATTATTATCATAGCATACTAGCTATAATACGCGGCTGCGCCTCATTGGAAATAGAGATGTACTCGCAACTTGGCCAATTATTTCACTCCAAACTGGTCGTTTATCACACGATTTCTTATTTTATTTTTCAAAGTGACCAAACATATTTCTCAATGCTCTCATTCTGCTGCATTCCATTTTGGTGTTTCTTCTGCCATACCCAAATTTCACTACCATACATTAGTGTCGGCACTAGCACTCGAAATATCTTTAACCTACAAAATGTTGTCAAAATTAATCCCAACATCGATGTTTTGAACGGTAACTTGGATGATACATATTTTGTGTCCTAGATTAAAAACTTAGGCTACTTTTTTCTCGAAAAAATAGGACGACGTGAGAGCTTGATTTATTTTGGTATTTACGACGCAATGAAGCGCCTACTAAAATGTTGTACAGATATGTATTGACATTTGACACATATTGACTTTGCTTTTCAGGCAGGTTGTCCTATTTCCTCGCGGATGAAACTCGTCGAATAAGGAAAATTGCCATTATTGGTTACTGCTCTACTCTCCTAACCGTTCCTCGTGAAACAATTTATCTAAACGCGCAAACAGTAACAAAATCGGTCTAGTAGTTTTTTAGTCTATAAGGCACAACAGATATATTTTTATAAACCTATAATATACTGTAAGAAACTCACCCATTGCCAAACCTCCTGATTATTCATCGGCTGGTCCATCAGGGCGTTCTGCCACACCCTGAACAGCATCAGATAGGCCTTGTCTCGGCCGGAGAACGACGTCAGGAAATGTTTCTCACTGTCTGTACAGACCAATATAGCGTTGGGTATGACCAGAGCCGTCTTCTCCTTAGTGATGGCCGTGACGTCCTTCCATCGGATGGACAAGTTCGTCTCCCAACCGAATATGTTAGCGTAGAAGCAGAGGTAGTTCTGCGATACGTACAGACGGCCGTGTGCCAGGATCTCTTTCTGTAGGGCGCACGAGTAATCTGTAGGGTGAGATTATAAATATGAGAATGGAAGACAATCTAGTAAATGGATGTAGGGAAGTAATCTCTGAAACTTCTGAAAATTCTTTCACTAATAGGAAGCCACATTATCCCTAAGTGCTATAGGCTATATTTTATTTTGTTCGAAAATATCCACAAGCGAACCCTGGAGCGGGAAATCTAGTCATGTACAAGGATAGTATGACGTGCGCTTCATATGAGCCAATATAGTTCACATTTACCCAGTCAAGTTTCGCCCAGTTATATGCTCTGTGCCCAGGCTAAACTGTTATTGAAACAAAATATTGTAAATTACATCATTATAACATATTTCACTTAATTACAAAGTTATTTTACTTAAGCTTAACTTACCCTCAAAAAACCATCGCACGCCACCGAGATTGGTAGATTTACTAAATACAAGGTTTGCGAATATTATCGGCCACAGACGACGCAACTTATTATGTTGTCGATTCGAAATTAATTTACTACCTCTAGATGACTATTAACTTATTTGGATTGATCATGGATCTGGAGAAAGGATCTACTGAGAAAGTAATTTCTCAGCAGATCCGCAACATCACAATAAGGATCTAATGAGAAAAAAATATCTCACTAGATCCATCATGGATCTGGCGAAAGGATCTACTGAGAATGATTCATTAAAACTTATTTAAAGAAGTGACAAATGTAGGTCAAGAGCAGCAACAGGCTTGCCACCTGTTTTGTTTAATATGAACTGGACATCTGGCAAAAAGTGGACACTGTTACTTTTGTATCACTGGCCTCACGCTGCCCTGTAGACGACCGTCAAGTAAAGTAACACAATTTTGTGCGATAGTGTGTAATAATGGTTCAATTAGCAAATTGTAAACAACAGGGAGTGCAATTCTAGGTTTTTTTTTTATTTGAAGCGATAAGAGACTTGTTACGATAACAATTTTAAACAGAAACGCTAACTGCCTCCGTAGTCAAGTAGTCGAATGGCTAAGAAATATGATTGACTCGGATTTTATTAGTTCCCGTACTAAACATCCCAATTAAGGATCCGTGGCTCTCAGTCATCTTGTATCTGTCAAAAATATGGCAAATCTCAGTTAATCCTGGAAACGTGAGTTTATTTATACAACATTTCCTCACCACACATTGATAGTTATTATTTGAAATTGGATTGAGCCATATTGTTATTATTTAGGGTTCTAAAGAGCCGTAGTTTTCGATACGAGCAGTGCCTTTGCGTTTTGGAAATTATGGCTATTTAGAACTCTTAATAATGAAAATATGACTCAATCCAATTTAAAAAAATAATTATCAACTGTGTGCTGAGGAAATGTTGTATAAATAAACCCACGTTTCCAGGATTAACTGAGATATGCCATATTTTTGACAGGACCTTGACCACCGCCCCTTAATATTATAAACGCAAAAGTGCGCTTTTTTTGTCCCTTTCCCGTCGAAACAGAGCAGTTGCTGTTCGTTGCCGCTGTTCGTTGGCAGAAAGATAGTTGGAGGGCCGAAGAATAATATACAATTTCCCCGGAAAAATCAAAGCGATGTCAGGTCGTTAGTCTGTCTATAAACGGCAATTATCTCAGAATGTCTTAAATATTATAGCCTAAAAGTAAGATTATTCTATTTTCATTGCATTATTCTCTGGCCATGGCAAGAATTTGTTGTGCAGTTTTAGTGAACTAATAAATTCGCCTGCGTGTAAAACCGTTTCTATTTTTTTACACGGAAACCATACATTTTCTAGGATAAAAAGTCCATGTAAAGCCTTCTACCTAGTTGAGAAAACCCCGTCAAAATCGGTTCAGCCGAAGATTATCCCGGACAATCAAATAGACAGATAGACAAAAAGAAGATGCAGAAGCTTATTTAAGTTATTAAAGTCAACTTATTTCGAAATGACAGAATGAAACTTCAATTTTATTTATTTGTATAGATGTAGCCATTGGAAGGTTTATTTTCTTCACAGTGTTCTCGGTCCCAGGGTACCCAGCGGAAGGCCAGACTTTTTTTAGGCGATGGTATTTACCTGCGAGTGGCCAGTTATGTTGAGGTTTTATCACAAAACAGTCATTACACATAAATTACTATGAACTTAAATGAAAATACATAAGACCTATACGTGACGATAATTACAATATTACAAGGTAAAAACAGTACAATTTTTCACAAACCGTATACTTACATTATGAATAATATAATATCAACAATTTTAGCTTATTTACTTATGTATATTTTATTATTATTTTAGTTTTACTTATTAATTTTAGTGTAGTCTTTTAATAATTGATCTATAAATTAATTATACCTAACCTACCTATATTCAATTTTCTTCTTAGCTATAATTTTTTTAACACAGAAAAATATCAACAAGTAAATACAAAAACAATCGAAACAAATAACTAAATCAAACAAAACTAAACAAAACAAATCAACTAAATTAAACAGATGGATACAAAGCAAAACCAACAACCAACAAAACGACTATAACTCTAGCAATTTGAGTTTTTCAATTATTGAATTCTTAAACTTGTTCAATGACAGATGAAATATATCGATTTCTTTAAAGTGCTTATTATAGATATCTTACCAACAATCAATCGTTCATCATCAGGCAGCTCCTTAAACAGCCTCCTGAAATCGTCCGATCTGCTCTTATACGTGGGGTACAACGAGCTGTACCAGCTTTTCTTTTTACTCCTGCCACCTTCGGGGACCTTAGCCGCATTGGGTGACGTGGCTATCTTGGCCTGGGCATCCGAGGGTCTCGTGCTGGTCAGCGATGTGAGAGAATCGCTCTGACTCGCTATGGAGGCTGCGTCGCCGGCCGCGTGCTGCGGTACTTGGATCGTGAAGTCGTTCTGCTGCAACAATGGCATACACTTATGTAGTTGATTATACACAGCTTATTCAATACTTAATTAATTTTATTAATTTCAAAACGCATTGCTAACACCTAACTCGCAACTGACAGTAGCGCCCAAGCAAACTTAGGAATTATTTATTTATTGAATTCAGTCATTGCTAGTTCAGTTATTCCATTCCAACTAGCGATACCTTTTGCAACAGCGACTGATTGTTAGTTGATAAGCTTGCAATTTCTAGTTTTCTTATTTCCTTATTACTGATTACAAACACTGCAGGCAGCTTTATGTTTTTTAGTAGTAGTGTAAGTAGTATTTTTACTTCACGCTTTAAAATTTGAATCGTTAACTTTTTTCTTTGTACAAAAAAGCCTAATATGAGGTCCCCTGCCGCGTCTGTCTGTATGCGATTTACGATACTGAACGGATTTTGATCCTTATATAGATTGACCCACGAGAAAGGTTGAGATATTGTTTTTTGTGAAAATTAAGTGACCTTACCAAGGGCGATAGTTTAGGTATAACCCGACCAACATAAAATTAAAGATGGTAATGGCGCATACTAGGCGTCAGTCTAACTATTTTGGCGGGGTACACCTAGTACCTTAGCGTTCTTATCACGAGCGATAAACGACAATTGGTTCCTCAATAAGTGCGAGCAACGTAGGTATTTTCTCTAAGAGACTTTCACAGAGGGCAGTAATGAATTTTGAATTTGGAACAAGAATGTTGTGTTCCGCGACCAAAGAGATTGAAAATCTCCTCTTCTTTATTTTTGTCATAGAGGGAGATGAAAAGTAGAATGTATCACTCGGCCGCAAAAATATTTTTTCCTTGGGCGGTGTACTTTACATACTGCATGCATTGTTTCCTTGTTTGCCACAAAATGAAGTAAAGAAATTACGTTTTGTAAATAAAGAGACAAAAGTTAAAACAAACAACGATATCATATCGCCGTTTACAAAAGACTTGCACCAATTGTGTAATTTATTTTATTGTGATATCTCTTTAGGTCTAATAATAAGGCGTCTCAGGTTCGAGTCCTTTTTATTAAATAAGCAAGCGACTTCATTCTTATGACTTACAATATACTGTAATTCTTATTTACTTTATCGTTGTCGTTGAACTCGATCGCCGCCTCCGGACCCCGCAACGACGGTGACGGTGATCTGGAGACATTTCTGAAAAAACATGAACATTAATTAACTCTTAAAAACTCTACTATTGATTGACACAGTAGTAGAAGAAAGTGCCAATTACAGCGATTTCCAACAATTTAAACACACGAGTTGGGAATCGCACTTTACACTGAACTTTATACTATATATCTATGAGGAAAATACGAGAAATTAACAGTTTCAACAATTGTTCACCATTTTCGCTTTTTAGAACAGATTCTACTGAAAAACCTTACTACATAAAAAGTGTCATTGTAAAAAAACAGTACGTTATTTATATGACATTAATAATGACGTACCTACTTTCCTGTAACGATTTTGAAGATTTTATCTAATCAACAAAAGTATCATTTTCACGACTCGCTCGAAGGACCAAAACCGTAGTATCAAAATCCATCTAGTACCTATTAATTTTCTAAATTGAATGCAAACATGGGCGTAGCTAGGCCGGGGTATGGAATTAAACGAAGGCCCCACCCTGAAAGCCATGAACCAAATCTGCTCCACCCTTAAAGCAAATCCTTAGCTAAACGTGATTTTGTTAGTTACTTTGTGCTTCGGAGGGCATGTCAAGCCATCGTCAGAGCTTTTGGAAATAAATAGTCATATTCAGAAAGTGCAGCGGCAGGAACTTAATTCGTATAAAAAACGTTTATCGTGTAAGAATGTTTCAAGTTAAATTAATGCAGTTTTGCTATGCCGGTTTTGGGTTGGAGGAAATAGCAAGATTTCTTATAAGTATCTTTGAAGTAAAAATCTATTTAATAAAATTATATATCTACTAACTAGAGGGCAACGGATCGACAAATAGTTGGAGGGCCGGAGAGTGACACAGGTTTATCCTTCCTGAAATCCTTCGGTATAAATTCTTATAACACCATCACATATAATATCCACGAGCGGAAAGCTAGTCATATGTATATTAAAAATTACATATTAAAAAACAACTTACAACAAGCCGTTAGTGAAAGGCATCATACAGGCCATGAGGTATTTTCTCCAACAAAAATATTTTTTTAAATATTCCAAGAGTTAGCACCTAACGTGAAATACATTTAGTAAACTGAACGCGCTATAGGCAGCAGCAATAATAAAACGTGTAAATATTTGCATGAGAGATAAAACAGCTTTCTGCGACAGTTTCGTCATCTCGTTTCCCTAAACAAGTATGCGGTAAACTATTAGATGAATGAAATTGGGTACCCCAGAGCACGTAAAACTGGGGTCCCACGGCCGACGGGCTGTGATATGGGGCCTGCGATGGCTTGTCGTCGTCCGTTCGATCCGATATCAGATGCATTTATAGCCAGGGCGCGCCGGGCCGTAGGAACAGCTCGACATAGGTCGCGAGAGGCCTCGAGCGGCCTGGCAGTTAACGGGCCGTGGGACCCCAGCTTAAGGCGGTACTAAAATGGAGATTAATGAATGCCATTTGTTTAATTATGTATTGTGAACAGAGCTGAATCGTCGAATGTGTAGAGCATGCTTAAATATAGCAATGTCACAATGCCATTTTATTTCTCATGCGTAACTGGATATTCTATATCCACGCGGGTGAAACCGCGGGCATAATCAAATTGACATTTTCAATTCCAGTGTTTATTGCAACAATAAAAAGTAAAAAACATACTAAAATTTAGTGTATAGGTTTATTGATTTAAGGCTAAGGAACAAGTTGCTGGCCGGCCAGTTCTGTTGAGTATGCTCATTGTGGCGAGAGAGCGGGAAGCCGAGTTAGCATACATTTTAACAGCGACACTTTCGTTTCGGTCGAATGGCCTTGAACAGGCCAAAACGTTCATGTCCAACAAGGACCGGCCAGAGATAGCCCGGGGCCGAGAGGTCCGGCCCAACAATGTGCATGCAAATTTGCTATGCCGGGCAAAGACAAGTACACAGAATTTGCCCGCACATTGTTGGGCCGGACATTCTCGGACCGGGTATGTCCTGCACAAGAATGCCGAGCAATTTGCTTGGCCGGACAAAGACAAGTACACGCAATTTGCCCGCACATTGTTGGGCCGGACCTCTCGGCCCCGGGCTATCTCTGGCCGGTCCTTGTTGGACATGAACGTTTTGGCCTGTTCAAGGCCATTCGACCGAAACGAAAGTGTCGCTGTCAAAATCTGTGCTAACTCCCCAGGTTGTACGACATAACAAAGTAATTCCAAAAAAACACTTAAATAATGGCAGATGCAATTATGTACAGTCAAATATCGTGAACAAAAAAGTACAATGTCAAAACGAATGTCGACATTGTACCTAGAGTAACAGAAGCGGCCGCTCACCAAAGTGGTTGCGACAGCTTTGTCTGGTGGCGATTTACTTTAAAATATAACCAGAAAAGTATTAGTGAAACACATGCAATCATTGTCACGGCCAATAATATCATTTTATACTTGAGAATTTAAGGAAACATAGGCCGCGAACACAACGAAAGCAGGTTGCCTGCTTTAGGCGAGCCAACGCGAAACATATATCGGTGAAGTTAGCCATCTATACTAATATTAAAAAGAGGTAAAGTTTGTAAGTTTGGATATAAGGGTACGATATCCCTGAGTGACGCTATATTTTATTTTGAAATATCCACGCCTCTATTCCAAGAGGGGTAGGCAGAGACAATCTAAAGCCATTTGTTACGATCCTGATACCTTCTACCTTCTTTAATATTCATCATACCTTTCCGATCACGCTGTGATAGTTGTGATTAGTCGTTAATTAATAAGACATATCACAGTCAGCGGGAACATCTTAGCTACCGATTTATTGGCTATTGTTAATGTGACGTTCATAGTACTTGACATTGGCTAATCATCGATTAACATTGATGGAGCCATTATAAAATTAAAAAAAGATCATACCTTTCATACATGCTCGGCGATTGTGTGTACTTTTAATATTTCCATCAATCAATACATTTTTATATGTTCATTAAAAGTACACCTAGGTCGTCTTCTGCCAGCATTTCCTTTCACTTCAGCCATATAAACCTTTCAAGTTATAAAGTCAATCTTTCATCCTTCATTCTTTCAACGTTGGACCAGCGTAAACTACGTTTCTTCATTTTAGTCTCTATCAGTCCACCTTCTTCTTTAAAATAAAAGTAGTGCTGTAATGTGCGGGAGCGACATGTTCGCGGCCATAGTGTTTGCCGCCTTACGCCTCCCGAATACCGCATTACCGGTGTTTACGGTCAGAAATCAGAATCATATATTATTTGATACAAAATATGGCAAATCTTGTGAACACCATCTTGTTTTAGGTCACAAGATGATGATGAACTCATAGCGGTAGATACTAATTACTGTTTTGTTTCACACAAATGACTCAACAATATACCTGTGACTTTCTAAAGAATGAAAGAAAACGTGAATGACAAGAGGGTAGGAACTATGAAGAAAAAAAATCTACTAAAAATCAGTTTATATTTAGATACACAAACAACCCAAAATTATTAAACTCTGCCACCTTTGAATTTCAATTTATAAAAAATCCCTAAAACATATCTATTTGTTACTTTGCCTACGCACGGTATCCAGCATCGGTTACTCTGTGTATCAAGATGCCTAATGTGTGGGACATATAAGGTCTTGGAAACATGAGAACTTAAATTAAGGAGAGGATGTTCGTGTGTTAGATTTGTATAGAGAGGGCGCCATTTTGATGGACAAATAAAAATGTAGCTAATCTGATGGTTATTGCTGATTGGTAGGACAGTTGGACTATTTGTTTCCAAATAGTTATACTAGTAGGACAACCAAATTAAGGAGAGGATGTTCGTGTGTTAGATTTGTATAGAGAGGGCGCCATTTTGATGGACAAATAAAAATGTAGCTAATCTGATGGTTATTGCTGATTGGTAGAACAGTTGGACTATTTGTTTCCAAATAGTTATACTAGTAGGACAGCCAAATTAAGGAGAGGATGTTCGTGTGTTAGATTTGTATAGAGCAGAGGTTCTCAAACTTATTTTGTCTACCGCCCACTTTGAAAATCAATTATTTTTAGCGACCCCCAATTTTTTTTACTTTACCACATTTTAAAAATCACAATGAAATTCATCACTTTAATTTATATATAGTGTGCTATATTAGTTTTTCTGGACCCCTTACCGCCCCCCTCTAGGCCTTCTGCGCCCACAAGGGAGCATTATAGCCCACTTTGAGAAACACTGGTATAGAGAGAGTGCCATTTTGATGGACAAATAAAAATGTAGCTAAACTGATGGTTATTGCTAATTGGTAGGACAGTTGGACTATTTCTTCTTCTTTTGATATATGGCAACAGTGCTGACTTATCGTCGCAATTCTGCCAATGTCCAGTGCCATAGATTAAATAATAATTACTACCAGTGCTCAATACTGTGCAATCTTGTTACAGGGGCAATGTACAGTTTCAGTATATGTTCACAAATGCCAGAGACTATTTGTTTCCAAATAGTTATACTAGTAGATGGAATAAATGGATATTGCACAATGGACAACATTTCATTTTTCGTAAGGTACCAAAATTCGAAAACCGTTTGGAGATTACATGCTAGAAAGCTTATTTTTCATTTTTTTTATTTTTTATATCCTTTAATTTTCGAGTTATTTTAAAAATACTGAAATATTGAAAATTAAGGATTAATAGGTGCCCTAATCTGTGCTAACCCTCTAATTTAAAAATACTAATGTCTGTTGGCAGAGTTGTTAGTTATTGAACTCAGGTGTTGCCCTCTATTAATTTTACCCATTTTTATTCCATTTAAAGCTAATTTAATAATTATTCTTTAAATATAATTATAAAAATACTTCTTTTATATAATATTTTTTTGGAAGTTTTGCTAGTTTCGAATGGGCTATCACAGGAAATATATTTACGAGTGAAACCGCGGACAAAAGCTAGTATTATTATATACATTATGAATAATGTTGTAGGCGATTTGAGTTCCGGCTACGGCAACACCTATTTGGAACTTTCTATAACGTATACTCTGTGGCTTGACTGACACTATCTGTCACTTTCTTTGGGTGACAGTTTATATTTCTTAATTTTAGTCCTAGCTATGGTTTTTAGTTTATAAGTCCTCAGAATTTATAAAAATTCATAATTAAATTAAAAATATAAAAACTCAACCAAAAATAAAATAGAAAAATACGTGTAACTTATTTTTTAATATATTTTTAATTAAAGTAATAAAAATGGGTGATTAAAAAAATGAAATGTTGTCCATTGACATGTTTTAATTTTTAACAAGGTACCCTAAATCGAATCAAGGTTTTCGTATATCTAACACCGTACATATTTTTTCGGATTTTTTTATTACATTATTATCGAAATATTTGAAAAACCCTGGGGTGTGGTAAATTAGGAGGCATACTTAATGTACATTTGCAAGCTCTATAATGTAAAAATAAAAGTTGTCAGTCTCTCTGTCAAGGCAAGTGCTTAGTTCAGTGTTGCCAAATATTTTTGCAGGTAGGAACAAAACAGAAAATTAACGGATCTAATTTACGAGCTGGAGGGTTAATTTTTGTGGAAAATTAAGTAACAATTACGAGATTTGAGATAACAATATATAATAATAACAACCAAAGAGTTATACAGTATATAAAAGAGTATATACAACAACAAACAAACGTCAAAGTCATTAAGTCACAGACTAATAGAAACAAACTTTTTTAATTTTGTGTGGGCTAAGGTAAATGCGCAGTATGCTTTCTAAAACTATATTTTAGATAATATTATTTTTGGGCGACTTCTACTTTTTAAATACTTTCTAAGGAGCATAAAAAACAAAGGGTTAAAATTTTGAAATCTTGTGAATTGTTTTCAGTATATTTATATAATTTGAATTAGTCTCATTGAAGTCTTAATAATACCTAAACATATACCGGAAGATCTGGCCATTTCAGAATGGTAAAACACCTAGGAACAATAAAATTGCTGATCTATATATAGATATTTTTATTTGTTTGTCTTATCATAAATAATCAATACTTTTTGTATTATCAATAATGTTACTAAGTGTAAGTAAGACAAAAACATTATTGTATTAATTAGGACTATTATTGTGAAACATTAAAGGTAACAATAAGAGAAAATTTATTAAATTAAAAAAAAAACATTAAAAAGATCTACATAATCTGACAAACCAGAGGCTTTACCATAATATAAAAATACCTCAACATAACTAGACACTCCTTAGGTATAGCCTCATCACCCATGAACATCATAGGGAAAAGGAGGCAACACCTGAAGTTATAAAAAAGTATATAAATTTAAAAACCCCAGACCAAATTAATTATTTCCTAATCAACCAATTAACATCATAGGTACATAAACATTGTAGAAAGTTATACAATGTTTTATCTTTTTAGAGGGAGTCCAAACTTCAAATATATTTAGTAAGTATGACATCAGCCTGTGACAGTCTTGTTGACTTACCTCAGAATAAGCACTCTCCATATAGAATTAAACTGTGTAAAATGCACTTGGTATTTCTGAATTTCAGACATTTTTAAAATCACACACTATAGTCACTTATCCTTCCTCATCAATTAATAAACCAAGTATAAGCCATATCTCTTGATAAAATTGCACGTTGGGTGTTATCAGTCCTTTATCAGACACTGCGCAACTTTATATCATACAAGGTACAAGTATGATATGTCCAAAATATTTTGTTCCAACTTTAAATAAAAAAAATATATTTTGAGATTATTTTGATCCTAAAGCTGCAACTTATGTGAGCACTGAGTGTGTGTACTGTTTATTTATTGCATTTTGTAGGAAGAAATGGGACAGGTAATACATAATATCTATATTTTCCAGTTAACTTCAAACAATGGAATATTTTTTGTGTGTAGATTTTCAATAACCAACAGTTAGCTTATTGCTATTTCCTACTTGAAAATTAACACATTTTTAAGTAATTTTTTCTTTATATTAATTAAACAGTTAAACATTTGACCTCCATTAGCATTATGGGAAGTGGAAATGTGGAGCCTATTTAATTTCTAATGCTAACTAATATTAAAAATGTAAAAGAGTACTATGTTTGTCTTTTTTTTTCACATCAAAACAGCAATGGATCAACATGATTTTTAGCTGAGATAGAGATAGCTGGAGTGACTTTGATCACCTTTTATATAGGGAAAATATCCCATTTCTCAGGAAAATTGAATTTTTCATAAACACTTTTTTTACGTATGGGAAAAAGTGATGTATTGCTAATATATTATGAACAATAAAATACTGCAGATGTCACAGTTTCGTAAAAATAGTAGCACTAGCAACAGTTAGTTTTCATTATTTATTTCTTAATGAATGGTGATTTTATCTTCAATTTAAAGCACCCTCAACAACTGTGCATCTATTTCAATGAGATGGGGACATAATCACTCTTGTTATCCTGCTGGAATGGCTCCAGCTGTTATGTTATATATGTATAAATATTTACCTTAAATATGTAAAGTATTTCCATAGTATCCTTCAATATAACAAAATGGTACCAACCTAGTTTCCTGTCCAATGATCTGATTGGCATGCTGACTCAACACACCAGAGAAATTGAGAGCTTGACTGATACTCTGACCGATTGCATCTTGCGAGGATATCACCAGGTTCTCCACTGACTTCCTCCTGGACACACAAGTACCCATCATTAGGGATGCAAAAATTTGGAAAACATGATAAATAATGGTTTTTTTAGAAAGGTAAAAACATATTTGTGATATCAATGAGTCAACACACTCTCTATATCATCTTCACCTTCAAACTGTATACTGTGTTACCTAAATAACAGATGCTCTAAGTGGCCCCCAAAATTAACTAACAAGCAATGAGTGAGCTAATAAAATTTCAACTATACACACCAATGTGGAATGCCTCAAACTCACAAATAAGTGTTAAAAAAGTTCATTAGCTCCTGTCATGTGGCTGTACTAGATCTACACACTACTTCATATGAGTATAAGATTAGCTTTGAATTTTATTGTTTTGTACTCCATTTTGTTAATTGATTTGAGCCCTTCATAAGAAATGGCTAGCCTGTACTTTAAGAGATACCAATCTGAGCAAGAATGGATCAGAATAGTATGAATTAGAATAGCTGCATTGATCTTTATTACCCAATATTAAGTTAGCCAAAGTTGTAGTTGTAATTAAGCTTGTTATATCTGTTTTAAATAAATGTAATTTGTATACTTTAGTTCTAAAATTTTACCCATATTAACTAAGCTCATAAAGTTGGTTCTCTAAAATAACATATTTTCAACAAAGCAGACTAGACATTGATATGAATTAGTAAACTAAAAGACAAGGTTAAACTGGTAATTTAAGTAAAATCCTAAAGCTAATTAGGGCTATATAATGGACTATATGGGTTGGGTTGGGTTTACAAACATTGTTTTGGTTTCAAGAATAGATTTAATGACACCACATCTTTTTAGTGTCAATAGAGACCATGGCCTTCTACGTAGATACATAAAAATAAAGTATTTGTGTATACTAACATGGAAACGGCGATGTTACGACTATCCAATTCAGGGTTCATGGTGAACAAAAACTATAATTGCGAGCGACTCCGCGCGACGCTGCGAGGGCAGTAGACGCCCATCAAAACAAAACTACACCACTCACTCCTCTCTATAACAATGTCGTAAAGATTTATAGTTGCTAAGTAAGTAAACAGCTGAAACAAATTTACACAATCACAATGAACTGAAATCTGAAATCAAGAGAAATCTTCGAGCGAGGCCGACGAATTTGACAGTTCAATATGCAAAGTTGCTACATGAAAAAAAAATAATACAATGAAATAAAAAATATGTTTTAATCACTTTCCTATGAACATTTTAACAAGAGAAATGTCATTTTTTAGAAAGTACGATTAATTCTTTTTATTTTTTCCACGCAATTACATTCAAAATCAACAAAGAGTATTTGACTGTTTGAAATTCGCTTGCCTACCTCAGAATTATTTTTAAAAAACTTTCACCCAATAACAATCCAATCGCATCAGTCAACAAATAAATATGTCAGTCATATCAATATTATCATTCACAGAATTTCACTATTGTCAACAATGTCATATTGTCATGTCAATATTTCAACAATCAATAATCTTTTGCTCGTGTACAATAACACGGATTAACACGTGCGCGCTGCTCGTTTTCACGTTTTCCGTCCCATAAAACTTTTATTTGCATTTTTGCAACCCACAAACACCCTCTGAAAGAAAAGGAAGTTATGGCGGACGATGCGGCGTTTGACAAAAAGAAAGCACATAGAGCGAAGCACGCGGGACGCAAGGCTGAAAAGAAAAAGAAAAAGCACCAAGAACAAGATCAAGATGCTCGAAAACGGAACCCTAAAGCATTCGCTATACAGTCGGCTGTGCGGGCCGAGAAACGGTTTCGACGGCGAGAAGACGTCATTGCTAAACGCCAGCGGGTTCCTAAACCGGAAAGGGCCCCAGCAGACCCCCCGCCAATAGTGGTAGCCGTGGTAGGACCTCCACGTGTCGGTAAGAGCACTCTCATAGACAACCTCATCAGAGCGTTCACCAAAAGCGGTGTTGCTTCCCCTAAAGGACCTCTCACCATAGTAACCTCAAAAAAACGACGACTCACTCTTATCGAATGCAACAATGATGTCAACTCCATGATTGATGTAGCAAAGTGTGCAGACTTGGTGCTGCTGCTATGTGATGCAAGCTTCGGCTTTGAAATGGAGATATTTGAGTTCCTCAACATCTGCCAAGTTCACGGGATGCCTAAAATAATGGGTGTTCTCACTCATCTTGACATGATAAAAAATGCTAAGACCTTGAAAACTACAAAGAAAACATTGAAACATAGGTTTTGGACAGAAGTTTATTCAGGAGCAAAGTTATTTTACCTGTCTGGTATAGTACATGGTGAATACTTAAGAAATGAAATTAAAAACTTGTCCAGATTTATCTCTGTTATGAAATTTAAAGAGTTAAGTTGGAGGAGCAGTCACGCATATGTGCTAGCTGACCGTATGGAGGATATTACAAACCAGGAAATGATCCGGAGGGATGCTAAAGTGAACAGAGATGTGGTACTTTATGGATATGTCAGAGGAGTACCTCTTTTAAAGGACACTATGGTTCATATTGCAGGTAACTTATTATGCTTTACATATATATTGTTGGATATGAACTCACTGTGCCGATTTACAGGCTCACAACACAGTGGCCTTGATCCCCACATCATTCAATATTAAACCTGGGAATCCTTGTGCTATCTTTAAATGAGCTAGAGCTAACTTTAAGCCTTTGATTTCCATATCGTTTGTTACACTGTTTGTTAGGATACATGGTTCACCAGGATACCAGGTTCAGTGGTATGGGTGGGCCATACCTTGGGTAAACTTGCACTTCTAAGGATTTGATGATTAGAATGTCAAATGTCATGTAATTCCAATTTATATCATTCCAGGTGTAGGAGATATGAAGATTAGTGAGCTGTCATACTTACCAGACCCATGTCCGCTACCATCCTCAGAGAAAAAGCGGCACCTTCTGGAGCGAGAACGTCAGATTTATGCTCCATTCTCTGGAGTAGGTGGTATTGTTTATGATAAAGATGCTGTTTACATAGAGTTGAAAGGCTCTCATTCACATAAGAATGATGATGAAGAAACTAATGAAAAGAAAGCTCTACTTAAAAATGTGGTAGAAACCACAGAAATGGTTGATGATCAGATGAAACAATCTGGTTTTAAGTTGTTTAGTGGAGGTGCTGTAATTTACCCTGACATGGTAGAGGATGATGAATATCTCGCACATACTAAAAATAAAGCAGCTACCAGTAACAATGACAATATGGATGATGATGTATCTGATGATGAAGATGCAGCAAGTGACGATTCCGATACTGAAAATGATAGTGGTATTGATCAAAGTGAGAAAGAGGGTGATGTTACCTCTAAGCTACCATGGGAGAATGACGCAGCATCAAATACAGACTCCGATGATGCCGACTCGGAATCAGAGCAAGTAAATTTTGGTAATAAATGGAAAGAAAAAATGAGCGAAAAGGCAACGGAAGCCTATTACCAAAGACAGAAAACATCTAAAAATATAATGAAGTTAGTGTATGGCGTCTTTGAAATTGGAAATTCAAAGAAAACTGTTGATGTCCAAGAAGACAGTGACAGTGATGGCGATGAACTAGGTGGACTCTTCAAAAAAGTTACAGAAAGCCAGAAAAAGAAACAAAAAGAAAAAGAAGTAATAGATATGGAAGAATGTTCATTCTTCTACTCTCTTGGCAAACCTAATGTTAGAGATTGGACCAGTGAAAGTAATAAAGAATGTTTAATGTCCAGTTTCGTCACTGGCAAAAGGTCGGCGGACGAAGATGCATCAGAATTGTTGAAACTAGATGATGCTAGTGATGGTGGCTCTCATGAAGAAATGTTTGGAGATTTCGAGGACCTTGAAACGGGAGAGAAACACGTAGCAACAGAGACAGTTGAGGGTGGCAAATCTAATTTGGAGGCTAATAATAAAAGTGACTCATCTAAAGCTGATATTCTAAACAAAAAATTAAAATTGAAAGCAAAGTTTAATGCCGAATATGATAATCCTGATGACCACAGAATTACTGGAGATCATTCATACTATGAAAGTTTAAAAGCAGAAGCCCTGAAACAAACTGAATTAAATAAATCCGTTTTTGAGAACTTGGATAATGGATTGAGAATTGAGGTGGAAGGATTCCGACCAGGATTATATGTCAGAATGTTATTCAAAAACATGTCTTCAGAATTTGTCACCAATTTTGATGCTAGCTACCCAATACTTATTGGTGCTTTAAATATGGCAGAACAAAATATTGGGTTTGTATCTTGTAAAGTTAAGAAACATAGATGGTATAAAAAGATACTAAAAACTAATGATCCACTGATTATCTCTCTTGGTTGGCGAAGGTTTCAAACTCTACCCATATATTCTAAGATAGAAGATGATTTAAAGTGCAGGTATTTAAAGTATACTCCTGAACACGTCACATGTAACATGCACTTCTACGGTCCTATCACACCACAAAATTCAGGATTTTTAGCTTTACAGACAGTTAACAATAACTCATCTGAAATACGACAGTTAGGATTTAGAATTGCTGCCACAGGAAGTGTCAACGAAATACACAAGTCTACACAAATTGTGAAAAAATTAAAGTTGGTAGGAACACCTTTAAAAATTTACAAGAAAACAGCATTTATCATCGACATGTTCACAAGTTCCCTAGAAGTGGCCAAGTTCGAAGGTGCTAAAGTAAAAACTGTTTCTGGTATTAGAGGACAAATCAAAAAAGCGCTCAATAAACCAGAAGGTGCATTTAGAGCTACATTTGAAGACAAAATCCTAATGTCTGATATTGTATTTTGTCGAACTTGGTTCAAAGTGGATGTGACTAAGTTCTATGCACCAGTAGTCAACTTGCTTCTGGAAAGCAGTGTGAAGAACTCTTGGCAAGGAATGAAAACTAAAGGCCAATTAAAAAGAGAAAAGAACATTGTAAATGATGCTAATATAGACTCTATGTACACTGAAGTGAAGAGAGATCCCAAGGTGTTCAAGCCCCTTGTCATACCAAAAGCTCTGCAGAAAGGGTTACCATACAGATTTAAACCAAAAGTGAAAAGTACCATGTTGTCGGGCAGGAACCCTAAAGATGCAGTGAAGGATAGAATTGCTGTTGTTAAGAGTCCTCATGAACAAAAGGTCTTAAAACTCATGAAAATGTTGAAAACAAATTATGATAAAAAGGAAGCTATGCAGAAAGAAGCCACAGCTGAAAGATTAAAGGTTCACAAGAAACAGCAAGACATGGAAGAATGGAAACGAATCAAAAGACAAAAGGAGTTGAAGAAAAAAATTTGTAGGCAATTAAGTAAAATGGGAAATAAGAAACCTCAGATGTAAATAGGTAGATTATTATGTATTAATTAATTAAATATGTATGAAAATGGTTTACTCTATTATTTAACTTATGCATAGTTACCACACACACTTCCACTTCAAGCAAGAGTATTATGATCTAAAATTCTAAAGCATTTCAGTGCTATTATGCATGTAGAATACTGGAATAAAAGTAAAATTCCCATACATTTTCTACTCAATCTACGCCTTTTCTCAACTCATTTGTCTGACTGGTAGTACCACAGGGTACATTAAGGGCTGTGGCACTACTTTTATCCATTTGTTGCCCGTGGACTTACTGCTTGACACTACCAGGTATAAGCCAGGGCCGATAATTTTTGAGACCAAAAAAATTTGAACAGGATGACACCGATTGGAAAAGGAAGAAAATAAGAGGACAAATAAATTCGGGCGATTTGAGGTCGGGAAGTGGAAGGAAGGGTGGAAAACGGTTTATCACTATTTCCAGCAAAACTACAACTATCGAAAAAAGTTGTAGATAATAAAAAGATCTACAACTTTTGTATTTACACTTTTTTCACATTTCACAATATTTTGGTTTTTTATATTATCTCCTACAAAAAAAAAATTACACGAAATTTGATGGAAACTTACCTACTCACGTACCAAACACGCTGTAATTTTTTGGATTAAAAATATTATTTTTTTCCCCTTTGATTTTATATCGAAAAAGTAACCTCATTTTCAATCGAAAATTCTCGTCAAAAAAGCTGCTTTTTAAAGTCGGGGCGGGGCGCTTTTTGTTCGTTGAAATCTCTACTTTTTTCGATAAGAGTTGTAGTTTTGCCGAAAATCGTGATAAACCGTTTTCCACCCTTAGGCCGATTTAAAGTTCACCCACCCCCTTCCACTTCCTGATCTCAAATCGCCCGTAATTTATTTTTCTGTTATTTTCTTCCTTTTCCAATCTGCATCCTGTTCTAATTTTTTTTCACCTTTTACCATTTTTAAAGGCTTCGGCCCTGGCCTAGTAGTGTTATGGGGCATTTCATTTTCCCGTGACACTACAATTTTCTATACTTACATGATTATTCCATAAATATCAATGTTCCTTATTCGATGGGATAGGGTGAGAGATATTAAAATTCCACGGAGCTAGTCACTGTCTATACAAATATTATAAAGGGGTAAAGTTGGATGTAGAGGGGGTAATCTACTATTCTATTCTTTCGCTAATAGGAAGCTACATTATCCATTGAGTGCTATAGGCTATATTTTATTTTGTTCTAAAATATCCACCAAATAAAACAAGAGCTTGTGTAAATTGTATTTACTTCTTACAATAATGCATAACGTATCTCATGATCGCGCGTTTGATAAATATTTTTACAAAGGTTATACACTCGATCAGGTTAACTTGTTTGGTCAAATAATCAAATGTACGATTTACTATAGTCCAAGCTGGGGTCGAAGCGTTACACAAGAAGCTCGGAATGTCAGCCAACGGTACAAGTCCCACTAACATATATATATATGTATAATGCAAAATTATATACACTCCACTAACTATGTTACATTTAAATATATTCGCGAAGGTAACTAAAATCTTTGGTAGCTTGAGCCACTAGGACTTGTTCAGTAAACTTCATATTTTCATATATGATATCGATCAGACACGCGCCGCTGTAATGAGGGACAACTTTTACTGGCACTTTTATTTAATTACAGTCCGCCACTGGGCCACTCCTTACAACAGTGTGTGATCGATTAAACACTGGAATGTCGTATATCTGCGTCTAAATAAACTGGTTTATTACATTTTGAAAATTTACTAGCACTACTCGAGATGTGATTGGTCGACAATAATAATATAATATAATCAGCGCGGTCAGTACTATATACTAACATTTAAACGCTGTTGGGAGACAAAACTTTCGACAGCGTTCATTAGTATAGCGGTAAATGTCGACCAATCACACCGCGGGTAGTTGTAACCGTTATTGGTTAATTCGTACAAAGATTATATTATATTAAACATATTGTTTGATCATGATATAGCGACAGAAGACCACCGCTCGCCGCCTCTTGACATTGGTTGGCACTTGAGGAATGAGTCTAGAAGTACAGCGAGCCGATAGAGTTGTATGAACAGACCGACATACTTATCTGTGCTCACGGGTTGATATTAACTTTCTAACTATAAGATCCTTTCTATTGAATAATTATTAGTTTCTAATACGTTTAATCTGTTAAAGAATGGAATTAAAAATGGTGGGTATTCTATTTGCCTCTAGCTCACACAATCGAGCGATTAGTATCTGTGTCCTTTTTCTCTTGCATCCATTTGTCGTTTGTCAACCATTCTAGATTCGCCGAGGGGCATCATAGTATATACCACGAGTGAGAGTGTACCCGCGAGCACAGAGTGCTGCCAGTCTGCCACCTAGACGACACTCGACAGCTACGTGCACGTGCACCCGCCGCCTGCACAACAAGCTACACTAACAAACACAACTAAATAACCATCTCGTAAACTTGTCGCATACAAAACATACTCTATACAACGTGTGATGTGTATTCATGATATTATGGGAGACTTCCGTCTCGATACTATCTATATATATATAAGACGCAACGCAGGGTTGTCGCGCCTCATGACATAACGACAAGACATGACTAGCAGGGCGCGGCAACCCTCGCACAACCACCGACCGATACACCGTATCAGCACAATGATAGAATGACGAATGTTTAACAATGTTAGAAGAGATACATGTAACATTTAAATATTGAATAGAAAAACCGGATTTACAATTTTTTTATAATAAAAGGCGAGGATAACTTGAAAATTTGTCAGAAATTTGGCAAAAGTGTATATAATATTGTCCTGGTAAATATCGTATCATAGATAGTCATCGTCGTGACCAATTATCTCCTAACATATTAATACTGTTATTTTCTGCAATGTAATATCAACTATACAACTATAAATACATTTTAGCTAGAAACATTATACACTGACCGTTACACCTTAAACAATAATCTGTATCAAAAACAACAACATTACTCTATTGGAAGAAACCTAAGCTTCATACAATATCACTACCTACATTACCATTAAATAAATAACTCTATCAATAAATTATCATGTGTAAAATGAACGTTTTAATACAAAATTAAAATTTGAACACATTCCTATCTACCTAGATATTGCTACTATGAAACAGTAAATAATATTTACATTAAAATATACAGGTCACTGGTCACTGGTCAACTAAAATATACTGAATAAGAGTTACTTCATATAGAGATTATATTTGATAGCACACCAGCACAATACTAACTTTACTATCAGTACACTCCTATATCCATAATACGAGGCAGCTAACTATAGCTCTGCGGGGCTAGCACGAGATGGGAATTTTACAGTAGGAACTGTAAAGTGTGAATTCTACTCTTTTGTATATAAAAAATTGTTGTATAGAACAAGACGCAAAGAAATCGCGCTAGCAAAGAGCATTTTTTAGCTGCCGCGTACTATAACAATACATCTGTACAGTCAAGGACGCTAACATGTATTTAGTCCTCAACTGTACCCCCACAGTCCACACAAAGCTATGTACACAGCTGACCTCGATGAGGCACTTTATCGGTTTACTATTGTTAACGTTAAGTCATGCTATGCTTTTGTAAATAACTATAGGCTACAGTACGCGGTTGAAAATAGTACTCATCGGGCTTTGGAGACAGTTTTGTAAAGCCATTCTAAAGTAAGCACATGGAACATTTTTCATTAATTTTAGTGGATGAAGGTCATTATATATTTTTTTCTAAGTTTAGATCGTAACAAAGAATATGAAATTCAAATGTTCACAACTTCTGTCATCATTACAATAATAATTGTATAATTACCAATCTATAGTATAAACCGGCCAAATTGAATAGTTCATCTTTAGTAGTTCTGAATAACTTGCGTAAAATAGTCTAGCAAGTTATTTAGCCGTATTTCTATTATTAGTAACATACAAACTGTATTTAAACCAAATTGACATGAACCTTACTTTGGAGTATTATTTTCTGCCGAGTACATTACATCTGTGTATGAAGGCCAACATTATCACATATGACCGAGCGAAAGGAACTAAATTGATGATAAACATTTATCGATCATATAGTTTGGATCGTCAAATAAAACATTCAAAGATGGCGGCTTACCTATTGTGTTATCAACGACTTACTTATCAACAAAACGCCTAATTACACCAGTCAAATAGATCTTATAATAATGCCAGTGCGGTTCGTTGCGCAAATATGCGCGTATCATGTTTTAGAATTAGTTAAATATTACGATTTTTATTGATAGTCAAATAACTATTTTTTAGCTAAACATTTGAATTTCGCAGGCCCTTGGTACATAATTTAATATAAAATGTTGTGTTTTCTCCTCGTCCAGCATTGTTATTAATAAAAACAACAAATAATAGACGTCTTTTGATTAGTAAGTCGTATAAACAATACAACACTATGACTATTGTCACAGTGGCGCCCGTACACAATGTAACAACAACTAGACTTAAGTACACGGATTCTTATAATATGGCATTTTGTAACTTTAATATGAAACTAACACGACAACTCAACACAAGATGTACCAATCAACAATCATTTGTTGTATGTATAAAAATCACAAAAAGTATCTGGATTGTACTGAGAAGGCCGGCGCGAGATTGATGCTTCGTTCTATCATCATCGTATCTTGTCATTCTGACTGATCAATAGACTAGAAATTATTTAATACGAACACTGCATACGATCGATTTGTCGCCACCTCTTAAACACTTGTTAGTTTTGCATCGACATAAACAAACCACAAAACGTCTAACAAAAATATGTTTTATCACTCTCTAGCAAATATATCATTCAATCAGACAGAGGGAGACAAAACATATGACAACTAAACAGTTGTCAATCAACGTGGTACATATTTTCATTTACGAAAAACAAACTGTATGACGAGGGCAGTGGAGAGGCTTTTAAATATTTATCTTACTCTTACAAGTTAGCACTGTACATATATTTCAGAAACGCGACTATCGGTTACGATTAAACTGTCCGAATCGTATTAAAAAAGTGCTCGATACGATGGCTCGTGGAAACTCGTGCTAGCCTCTCCGATGTACTACGCGTTTCAAATAAGAATAGGCGTGACTACTACAGATGTTATTATTAATAATTTGTATATTTTGCTCATTTTGCGCAACATTGCCCATTCTAATTTGAAATGCACAGTAACTCTGCGCCATCACCTACCATTTGTCCCTTAGTAAATCATGTTTCTATTGCCACTCTCTCCGGCACAACAATCAAACAGTCTCATCCAATACGATGACGATAGAAGTGTGTCACCCGCGCCCCCCACTAGTCCGGGCGGTACGTGGTCCGCGACGCCCCCTATGTGAGGGTGGAGAGCGCGTGTCAGGAAGTCCGCGGGTCATGCTCGTGACGGGCTGCCCGCTCGGTCCCGCTGGACAGCAGACCGGCGAACTCCATCTCGAGGATTTGGCGGGCCTGGAATGTATTGACAATGTACAATTGACTAATGTACAATTTTACGTCATTTATTTCATATATTTTAATAAAACATTAACTACAATTATTTTTCTAATAGTTATTGTATAATATTTCTATGTCCGAAGTTCATTTCGTGTATTACCGCAAGACTGGTTTTGTGGAGAAATCGTACTTTCTCATGTTTCAGGTACGTGAATCTTGGTCTATCTTATATTATCCTTGGTATTATATAGACAAAATAAGTCTCGCGTAAAACTGAGTTCATTGCGTCGCCTTAAGTACCACTAACCATGTATTTTGGCCACATTCTACAGAATTGAGAATACAGAGAATGTCTGTTGTGTCGTACAGGCAGTGGTTTAGACATGCCTGTCTTACAATAAATAAAATAATCAAGACTAGAACCGCCAAAACACACTCTTGCTTAATTTCTCTATATCCATAAATCTATTTAGGCAAGAATGATATAGGGTCGCGTCGCGTAAAAAGAGGTTTATTTCTTGGGAAGCACTCAATAAGAGCTCTGTATAAATCTCGCCAAATAAGTTAAGTCAAAAATTATATCACGTCGTTAGATTGGGCTCCATACGATTTCTACGGGCATCCTCCAACTCTAGAGCCTAATCTGGCGCACACTTTACCTGCGTGTTCTGTGTAGGTATCTGCAGCGCGAGCGCCATACTGTTGGCGTCAAAGTTGTCGTCGAGCGCGATGAGGGCGCCGTGTACGCCGGACTCCACCAGGTTGTTCGCGTATTCCTACACATTATACATTATGTAAAAAATTATTCCGCTTATTACTAGTTTTCCGCTCCGTTTTCCGGGATAAAAAGTAGCATATGACACTGTACGGCACTCCATCTATTTTTGTGCAAAAGAATGATAATGATCGCAGTTACAATATCAGAAAGCAATTACTTTGTGTCCGTAAAATGTATATTATTTATGTTTAAAAAGTGACTGTTCTAGTACCAGTGCAGCGACAGACTTGTCACCTGTTCTGTTCTACGATCATTATAAAAGAAATATATGGAGTACCTCAATCTCAGTGCTTTGCCATACAAACACAAAAGTGGGCGACAAAGGGATCATATGCGTATACATTGGCAGAGCATATGCTACTTGGCTCCATCTATTGAATACTAGCACCCCGCCAGCTTTTTGAAATGTGACAAAAGAATTTAGTTTTATAGTCCGTTATGCTAAATGAGTACACGTGACGTTGTCCGGTTGTCACAAATACGTATATAATGTTCGTCCGGTAGTCGGTAGTAATGTACCACCTTAAGGTTGATAGAGAGCAGCCACCGCTGTAGCCGCTCGTTGCTCCACACGAGCACGTCGCGCGTGCCCTGCTCGGCCGCACGTCGTCTCTCCTCGAGCGCCCGCACCGAATACCCCACTCGCTTCAGGCACGCCACGCCGAAGTGTAGCGACGTTCTGAATATACAAGATGTGTGTGAGCGAGGAGAAAAAAATCACATTCAACATTCAACAACAACAGAGAAACGGAATAGGGGAGGGCAGGTCCACGGAAAATTATAAAAGCAGCCATTATCAAATTAAACAAACTGCTATTGATTGCTTGCTGTTTGCAAGATACATAAGTCCATATCAGACTGCCGTTTCCCTTTTAGAGTAGGTCCGCAATAAGAACTCAAGGTTACTAAATCATTATTAGCTTAAAAAGTACAACGATCAAACCATGTAAGCTATTCTTTTAATATTCGAGTAGCATATATATTTAATTATAGACAAAGCCAGCCAGTATTTTGATATTTACTCGATTAAAATATTTTATTTTGTCTGCCGATTGAAGCCATAAACATTACCTGTGAAAACTGTCCACCATCTTGAGCTGTGTGCGCAGGTCTCTCTTGGTGAGATGTTCTAGCATACGCGCGTCTACTAGACACTCCATGAACGTGGTGCGGTACTGTGGCAGACCTGAAGTTAATAATACAGTACTTATATTATTACAAATTTGTTGCACAATTTTAGTGGATGTGATGCAAGTCATGATAAAAGCAAAAATATTACTGTTTTAATAGTCTTAAGGGACGAATGAATCTTTATACGTTAATTATGAAAATTAAACGTAAAATAACATAAAATATCATCAACCAATTAGCGTTTCTTTAAACTTTTATCCTAAGGCTGAATCTGTTTGTTATCGGACATAGAGTACTACCTACAACAGTGGCGTGCGCCGTCGCCGACTCTCTGACTACTGTCGACAATACTTTCAGAGATTTTTTGTAGGACAGGCTAAAGTCGGTCATCAGGGTTTAAACAAGAAACAGCACCACGTTACCGCTGCAACCTAAGTACGTACCAAGTGAGGGTAGCCACACGTTCCCGATCCACTCGTGGTTCATGTCCCCGAAGGCGAGCGCGGCGCAGGCAGTACCGCGCGGGGCGGACGGCGACGTCAGCGACACCATCTCCTGGATGGCCAGCCGCAGCTTCAGTCGGTGGAGTGGGTTGCTGATGCCTGCCGATTGATAGGTAACTTAATGTTGTACACTGATATCCTAACTAATATTATAAATGCGAAGATGTGTTTGTTAGGCCTTCTTTAACGTTGTAAGATTTGTGATAGTTGGAGGGCGGAGGGGGACACTGTTTTTTTGTAACGGAAAACAAGACGAGGCAAGGCCTACTAAATATTTTATAGCAATAAACTTTACTTTTCTTGGGCGCAAAATACCACAAGATTTTTTTTGTTCTATTTTTTCTTTCTACTCCTCCATGTACAAACCTAGATTAAGCTGTGTTATAACTCACACCAAATAAGTTGATGCTAAAAGTATCAAGTTGTAAGACTGCACTCTATACCACCAGTAAGTAAACAAATCTACCACTGACCGATCTCTCGCTGTATCTCCTGGTCTGAGAGCGCGGACATGATGGCGCCGGACTTGACGTTAGCCCGACACGCGGCCACGTACCAGGCCGGCATGCCCACCCACAGCTCGAGCCAGGCCACCACGGTGGGACCGTTCCACAGAGCGAACGGGGTGCCCGCGCGCATAGCCTCGCCTAGCAGCTCGTGCCGGTAGTCTCGGTCTCTGTATATACACATTGGTGATATAGTGCTAGGAGCCTAGGACTCTAGAAGAATAGAGGTTATTGTCAGCAATTTGAAGGAGATATTTCAGGCAAGGCGTTATGAAAAACATATGGAAAATATAAAAATAAATTATTTACGATATAATATTAGCAGAGCTCCAGACCATTGTTTCCTAAAGTGACAAGTGGTCCTATGGTCTCTAAGGAATGGATTTCGATTTGCTGGGGGCTAAACTGAGTCTACGGAGAGTAAAAAAAGCGGCAGGGGGTCTCTATAGGGATTAAAAATTTTACAGTATCCGTCAATGCGTGGATTGTTGAAAATAAAAATAACGTAATACTTCTTCATAGTGCGGCCGTAGTCCTGCGCCTGCGACTGCATCATGGCGGGGTGTGAGGGGTGCGGGAGCCGGTCGTCCGTCCCCTCGTCAGCGAGCGCCGACAGACCGAGCGAAGAGGCTGACGATATCGACCTGCCGCCCGGCTGCTGCTGCATCTGGAAGTTGTACTATATTATCTTCTCTTGCCGACTGACAAGATGGCCGCCAGTTTCTGCCATATTGGATTTGTCACTTAAATCCCACCATCCCTTTCAATACAATGACAATAGATACTAGCCGTGTGCTAGTTTCTATTGTCATTTTCCATTGACAGCGTGTATACGTGTTAAAGAGTTTCATTAACTGGAAGATATAAATCAAATATAAGCATGGTATTGTTGAGTCCCCTTGTGAACATATTCACAAAAACTGTAGCAGACAAAAACTGAGCAATAAAGATACATATATGAGCAGACGTTCACACTAACCGGCATGCCAGCCTTGTCCTTCTTGCTGAACAGTCTGCCGAGTGAGCTCTTGATCCCGCGCTTCTTCTGTTGATGCATAGACGCTATGGAGACCGCGGACGCCGCCGCAGCCATCCCGCGCGGCAGACCGGGCGACGCGCCGCCTCCCGCACCTCCCCACACACTCGCGCCCGCCGTCAAACCGCCGAGAGATTCTTGACTTGAGCTATAAATGTTGTTGTGTAAAGTTTCATTGCGTGCCATTAACAAACAACCCTCCGGAAAATCATTAAACAAACAATTTTCTGGCATACTTTACCTACATAAATGTCACATTATATTTAGATGGGGAAAATGTATAAAATGGATGTGAACTGGATACTAGCTAATCATAAGTACGGTGTTCACATACCCTTTTGACCTCATTTAAATTTTAGAGCGGAAAGTCGATTGGTAACTACAGCAACATTCAGTCTAGCATGAAAATGGAATTACTAGCAATATTTCAAATACTCGATTCACCTGGATTCAAAGTTAAATTAATTAGTTAAAAATCTACAATGGAAAGGGAGCACACATAATTAAACATTATAAACATACCGTACGTCCGCCAAATTAAAAGTGAAGATAAAAAAATAAATAACACGAATAATATTTTAGTAATTCCATTTTATAAACTCAATAAATAAAAATAATTAAAATCTTAAATAATGTCGACTATTCGTCTAAGGCGGACAAATCGGTTATAATTTTAGAGTAGATTATACTTATAGAGCGATACTACGTCAACAACTTTTGTATATTGTGTGTGCTTACGCACATATACAAATGTTGTTGACATGCGCTTTTTGTATATTTATTTATCTCTATCTCTTCAGGTAGAATCTTGGAGTCCGTCATCTGCCCCCCTATTACCGTCTCGGTTGCTAACGAAAAGTAATAGATTGGCGTACTAGACTGTCGAATAGAGCGAGACAAAAGTCAAAAGAGAAAAAAAGGTACAGTTTTTGGTAGGAAATAGCACCGATCGGGCTTTAGGAACAATAAGGATGTCTCCCCGATGACTGATTTTGATGAAACTTGATACGGAGAATGCTTGCAACCTAGGGAAGGACATATTATGCTACTTTTACACCTCCCTTAGGGGGTATAATAGGGGATGAGTGTTAGCAGGGACGGAAGCTAGTATTTCATATATAGCTCGCGGTGTGCACGAGCCCCGGATGGTGCAACAAGTAACAGTCCATAGCGCGCCGCACGTTCGACTTGTAGCAGGGCGCGTGCGGTACGTAGTTGAACTGGGAGTCCGGACAGTCGCACGTGACCGGAGACACCCACCTGTGTATGGGGATCCTCGCCAAACTTCCAGACATGATGGACGCACTGTTCCGGGCAGCGTGAAATTTAGATTATTCATTAGTGTAATTACTAGATGCAATGAAAAGACGGCTGAAATCGTTGCCCGACCTCAAGCATCTGCCCGTTTTTGGGTTGTTGATTGAATCACGTGTCCCTCGCGCTAGTCGCTAGCGCTATTATACTGTAAACTTTACAGTGTAAAGTCTAGCCACGCAATGAAAACTTACAATACCTAAGCATATCTTTTGATTGAGTAAACCATGTCCAAATCGGTTTAGTAGTTTTAAGTATCAATGTTCTTTTATCATACTTTGATACAAATACTTAGCTCCTAATTTACAACCAATCAATTATTGTTCATTATTAAAACTGGCTTACAACCACATTACATGGACCTCACGTTCACTGTATGTACTCAATGTAGATGGACGAGCCAAAACAATGGATCGCTATCATTATTATAATATAAAAGAATGTATCCTGTAAGACAGGTGTAATTACCTGTCGTACCTGTCGTACGGTGAGGGGTATTGATGAAGCGCCCGCGCGGCACGCTCCAGCCGGAGAGACCGGCCGGCCAGCGGTGACTCCGCGCCCTCCGCACCGACTGCGCCCGCGCCCATCATCGCCTCCTCGCACAGCTGCAACTACAATACACGTTACTTGTTGTATTTAACCTATACTGGCAGATAACTGGGAACAGGGCAGGCGGTAAAACGGCCAATAACACAAAGTATTATGTTAGCGTCGAAATAAAACGATACACGATCGCTCCATGCATTTCTTTATCGGTTGCGTATTGTACCGCGTTTTATAGTTTCTTGTTATCAAGCATCCTTAGTTGCCGGGCAATAGGGAAGTCTACAATGGCTTTTACTTAAACAGTTTTATTCACGCCTTCTAATAATATGTGACCCTTTGATCAACTATGCATTACAATATTAGATCACAAAATTTTTTTTTACAATTTTATTATAAACCTAGGGTCAGCCGCAGACCGACGGATTGTACACCTGGCAATTAAAAAGAGTGTGAATGTGGTTCGTTTCAATAACTGTATTGGAAAGGGTGTGAATGGAGTTCAAATTTGCATTAACGGACGAATGAAAGTCGATTGTTAATAATTGTACTCGTAGGCGCTGTCAATAGATTTTATTACACTAAAAGTTTGTAAATATTGTATTGTCCAAACATCAATATCTAATGTATAGTTGATCAAAGCGTTTTATTTATAAATGTGATCTTATATACCATAAAAGTTAGTAATATCATATAATTAGTAAAATATCTTCTCCATTAGAAGCTGCCACTCAACAAACTGTATATAAAGACAATAAGCGACTTGTCGTTATCAGCCAATAAACCGAAGCGTCTGTAACTACGACAAAAGCGGTGCATGTTCGTCCTCTTGCGAATTGTTAATTTCTATCTATATAATATGCCCTAACTCCTAATGTACAATTGTTAAGGTCAACGCAGAGTGGCGATGAAGCGACTTCGTTCAATTTAAACTCAACTTTCTGTACTATAACAACATAAGCCTACTGACGGTCGTTTGACCTCAAGCGGACAAATATAACTGATCAAATGCGCAGCAGCCCGCTTGCAGTCGGGCGATCAGAAGAAAAGAGAGTTGAGTTTAATTGTTATTTATAGGTGAACCTCTGAGAAAGTAGCACTCCCATGTCCATGAGGGGTGAGGGGCGGGCGTGACTCTGCTATACACGATGCGAGGTTTCACATGATGTGTCTGTTGTCGACGCCATTTACCTCGGGCTATTGCGGGTAGGTTTTGATTTTGATGAAATTTGGTACGAGGATAGCTTGAACCCTGAAATCTTTGAGGTGGATCGCGTCGACAATAGATATATCGCGTGAAACTTCGTATCGTGTATGGCAGAATTACGCCCGCCCCTCTCACCCGCGCGGACCATGGGAGTGCTACTTTCTCAGTGGTTTACCTTTAGTTGAGCCGCTTCACCGCCACTCCCGCCGATCTGCAGTACACTAGCTCTCAATAATCTTCCATGCATTTATTTTCAAATATGAATACTCAGTACTAAATCTGCTTGTTTATATAGCTACACCAATTCATATAACTATAACTGTATATTAGAAATATTATTTACACAATGTTTATATTTCTAAAATATTTCTAAATCATATCTACCTAAATAATTAATAAAATCAACAAAAGCGCTTTCTCAGTTAGGTGACAAGCGTTTCACACTTCAAGTAACATGCCGTGACATGTTGTTTAGAGTTGTCAAAGCGTTAACGTGCGCCGCGCATACCTCACTCGCAGCCACTTGTGTTACTTGTTAATGCCGTGTTTGTAGTGTTGTGGAGAGTGAATTTTGTAACTTGCAAACCTATGTATCTTCGAAAATAGAGTGAAATTGTAAATAATATTAAGATAAACTCAGAGTAAAAAAACCTTTTATTTATTGGTCTAAGAGGATTGATTGATAAGAGAGCTAATACCAAGAAAGATATAATAGGGGGTTGTCTAAAGTGGTATATTATAAACATCTGTTGGTATCATGAACACTGCTGTATTGTTAAGGTATAACCCGAACTGCGGCTAAAATATCTGTGGACCTGCATGACATATGTGCTCTTCATGCCGTCTCTATCTCTTTCTACCCCTTGGGCCATCTTAATATATTAGATTTTCACTGTGAGCTATCTAATAAACAATTTTTTATTCAGCACATATTAATTTTTTAATTAAATTTTATATTTTTCGAAGAATATAGGCAAAGTGTTTTAATTCAATGGCTTAGCAAAGTTAAACCTCATTATTCCTTTTTTAGTATATTTCAGTATTATGCAAATAACTCGAAATTAATTTATAGAAAAAATAAATAATACCTATCTATCCGATTTTCGATTTTTAGTACCTTCCCAAAAATGTAATGTTGACCATTGGTAACAAAATGTTACAGTGTTTGTAAGTATCTATGAAATTAGAAAAAGATGACAACAGTCCACAGATATTTGAATGGAGTCTGTACTAGGTAGTGTGTATCAAGAGGCGTGCGAGATCGTGCCCCACAAAGCTGTACCTGGCTGGACGGCAGACTCTCGGAGGCGGGCGACGCGCGGTAGCCGGCCAGGTGCGCGGGAGACATCGACGCGGGCGCCTACACCGGGAGATTATTCACTTAGGGCTCCACAATATATATACACTCCCGCCTGGGAATATCCTGCAATACCTAGCGCGAATAGCCCCCGCTACTCAAAATGTGTAGGTTTGCAAGATATTTCCAAACTATAGATATGTACTTCATACGGCCGCCATATTTATTATGTAGATCATTCCTTATACTTTTGCGGTAATTTATTATATTTCTATTCATTGTAGATACATACCATCAGACCACGAATATAAAAAACCTCTTCATACTAGTCAATAGTAATTATATAGTATCAGTGGCACCTTCTAAAAAAACCGACAGTGGCGCCCTTTCTTAAAGGTTTTCTATATTCACAGTTTACAAACAAAAGAAGCCGAAACTAAAGTGTTAGATTCATAGAAATGGTAACAGTCGACTCCGAAGTCAATTGATCAAATGGGTATTTTTATATGCTGTAAAATTGGCTTTAACGGGCAAGTAAGGCCGCGAACACAAAGAAAGCAGGTTGCCTAAATTAGCGAAGTCCCGTCATTACAGCACAACTTTTGTATCTCCACATTCATTAAAAGTGGTATGGCTAACGTCACAGACTTATTTCGTGCTAGACTACTGGCTCAACAGCAGACAACCTTCTTCTTATGTTTGTGGCCTAACAGTGTCCACATATGCTCAGCGGCTCACACGGTAGATGTGGATGCGCCTTTATAGAACCAATGTTTCATACAATCAGGACCCTTTCACTAAGAGCCGCATAATTAATTGTAGTTACCGTGTGGTACTTGTGCTGCTGCAGATGGTGGGGTCGCGATGGTGAGGAGGCAGCCAGCGGGGGTGAGTCAGGGGGACCGCGACGGGACAACACGTTCATGTGCTCGTAGCTGCCCACCTGTCAATATTAATTCTCTTGTATAACTTGATTCATTAAATAATGGGATCATTTGCCTCTTGCTCACAAAATATTGCCGTTTATGCTAGCACATGGTGATACGGACAGCAATATTTTTAAGATTGTGGTAAAGTTGATTTTTAACCCCCTTAACCCTTTAACGTATAATTCGGAATAGCTTTAATATAAAGACTGGGTACCCTGGAACCTATAACACGGTTTCAGAAGCCGTAAGGCAACCCGCGAAGAAGAAAAAATGGCTGTTTTTTTATCTTTAAAATCGACGACATGATTCTCTTATAGTTTCATAGTCCCCACACTAACCCATCTCTCTCAATGTTACACCGGTATATAGATAAACAACAAACGGCACACTGTAACAACTATAAACATCCTCACCCTAGACTCCAGCTCCTCAGCGCGCGCCTCCGTGCTCTGTTTCTCCTCTTGTATGAGCCGTATCTCGGTGTTAATGGCGTCCAGTTGCTCTTGCAACATGAGAGCGAGCGCCGCCGCGTCCGTGTGACCTCCCTCCGGACCGCCCTCCGACTCGGAGTTCTGGAAGTTACGATAGGTCTTCAGATATTAAAAATGCGAAAGTGTGTTCGTTTGTTCATTTATCCTGTTGTTAAAACAGAGCAAAGGATCAACGTGATTTCTTTGCGCAGAGATGGTTGGGAGGACCAGAGAGCGACAAAGGAAATCCTTCGGACCAAATTCTTAATATTTTTAAATTTCCGCGGGCGATGCTACTAATTGATAAATGCGACAAGTTAATTAGAAGCGAGAGGATTGCTGAATTGTCAATTTAGCATTTATTGAGCTGACAATGACTTCTGCACCGACCGTAAAATAAGTAATCAACCTGCTACCGATGTTAAAATAAAGGACAATTACCTGGCCAAAAGTTACACTTCGAAATTTAAAAAGCTTGTGTGATGTTGCTACGTCGATTTACATAAACGAAGCTAGCCGATCATCTCAGCTACATTCGTTTTTATAGAGCGTCCTCTCTGTCACGTCACAGGTGTACGAAACGACAGAGATGACTCTCATAGTATTTTTCTAGTCTGTGGTGTATTACTTTCGGCCTGGTAGCAATCCGAGTAGTTACCTCAGCGTCGCTGGACACATCGTACTGCTGCGCGTGAGCCTGTTGCAGCTTCTCCCACGAGCTGTCCAGCTGTAACAGAGATATATTACATTTTTAGTCGTAGAAATGAGGCCTGTATACGAGTCCAAGTCATGTTTTGCTACATATACAATTGAAACACAACTATCATTTATGTATTTAGCTAGGCGCCCTGAAACTCACTTTTATTAAAACCCGATTTATAAATTTCGAATCTCTACTAAACATACACAATACACATATTGCGTGAGCAAGATGCAAACGAAACGCCCATACAAAGGCTGCCATTTTCATTTTCATTCTTTAATGAATCAGGTTATACAAGAATTACAAATGACTTCGCACGTCTGTTATAACTTTAATACCTACACAATAATTTAAATTATAAATACGTGTAACTATGCCACCGCGGACTTTTTTTGTATATAATTGTATTCTACACAATTCTTTCCTACATCATTTTCTGACGGATTAGGCAGCTTATTCAAAGAAAGCGCATGCTATCAATAACTAATACTGTTAATGTTCAGCTGCTAAACGTGATAGGTTCCTGTTTAAAACTTGTATACCGTTCTTGTGAATGATTCTACTTAATAGTGAAAACTGCAACAAAATCCGTTTAGTAGAGCAGTCCGGGATCGGGCACAGACAGACAGATCGAAAACCACCCCTATGGGGGTGAAATGGGGTGTTAACCTTTTATTCTTAAACTGCTACTTTCATATGTAATGATGGAAAAAAACTAGGTCTTTGTCTAAGGAGGACCATTTCTTCATTTGGAGGTATAATGGACAAACCTTGGGCTGGAATGGATGTGGCTGTGCAGGGAAGCTAGAAGGTTGCGGCGCGCCCGGCGACAACGACCGAGTGAGAGCGTCCGTCTGTTGGATGTTGAACGCTATCTCCTGCTGCAACATCTGCCGCTTTAACTGGAATAAATGATGGCATAATATATGTTCAATGTATTCTTACTATCGACCCGGAAGAGGGATCCGCTTTGTATAGTTTTATAAGCTGTTAAATTAAAGAATGCGTTTGATAATGGTGGATCTCGACAGCTGTAACGTCAGCAAACAAATCGCCAATGCAAGCTTTTGAAACAAAAATAAACCTAATTGAAATCGGTTTAGCGGTTTTAGAGCTACAATGCCCCACAGACAAAATAAGGCTTCAAAGTTAAACCTGTTGTATAATAATTTGTACATACAATGACAACTAGCAATTACCACAAATTAATCATGAATTAAAAATAACAAATTAGTGAAAACTGCGTCGACAGACAGATGTGAAGAGGAACTTTATTTTATGTAGTGATTGGTAAATGGGCGAAGTGGAGATCGAACCCGGGTAATTAGAGCTCAAGACCAAGTCTAACCGTGCCCTGGGCTGAAGGAACATACCTGATCAGTCTCCATCCTCCATTTGGCCAGCTCCTTGAGTATGTCTCCTTTCTCGGCTGTGAGCTCCTCAGCGTACTTCCTGGTCTTCTCGAGCTCCTGGGTGAGGGCGTTCTTCTCGTCGAGAGCGTGCATCCGCTCTTTAAGGTGCACTTGGAGCCTGTAATGTTAGAAACATAATATGTGTGTCATTTGATTGTTGTACCTATACCTAGTCTTATTGTTTTGGTTAAATTTGTCAGTATGTCGCGATTGATAGCTTCTTAACTCAACAAGTCGGTCGGTAAACATACAGAAGATAATTAACTATACCAAATAGACATCATATTAACAAGTGTTTAGCTAAACTATGTTTTATCACTCTCTTACAAATCTGTCATCCAATATGAAAGACTAAGACAGAACTATGTTTAAACTAAATACTGGTTAAACAAGGTTTTGTGGTAAGGGGGATTGTCTCTTTTGTTGTCTTGTTAGGAACCACGCCATCGTTCGATCGACTCAAATAATCGAGGAGTCAGGAATCAGGAAAACATTTAAGTTAGACATAATTTTGTACTAATTGCCCCATCAAAATATGTATATATGCTGATTTTTACCAATGTCAAGTGAGAGATGATGAATCTTGAAATAGGTATGACAAAGTATACTAGCATATTCCTGTGACGTCCGTCGAGCACCCGCACTTACCTGTCATTAGACTCTGACAGCAGCTTGTCGACGGTGGCGGACAGCCGCGTGTTGTGCTCCTCGTTCATGCGCAGCCGTTGGTTGAGCCGCATCAGCTCGGCGTTCTTCTCCTCCACGTTCGCCTCTAGCCGCTGGATGCGGTCCTCAGCCGAGCCGTGACGCTCTTGGGCCTGCAAGTGGAATTTAGTTGCAGTATCCGGTAGAAAATAATGCCCTTGCGCTTTGGAAAGTGGCTTCGGTTTTTAACCGAACTCCAAAAAGGAGGAGGTTCTCAATAATCTCAATTCGGCAGATTCTTTTGTATATTACGCGATATGTTCGCCGCAGGATTGGATTTTTTGTTTTGGTGAAAATTGGTTAAGTAGCTTTTCAGAAATTATGAAAAAACATTTTTTTTTCAATAAATATATCTTGATGAAATGTTTAAGTATAAGAATGTTATAATTATGTGTAAGAATGATAGATAGCGTTGTACAAAACCGAAAATGTATAATATTTTGGTATGTGGTTTACGATCCGAATCCGTGAAAATACGTTCCGAAGTAGTAATAAAACTATTTGTATGATAAATCGAATGTCGGAAATCGGATGTAGTGCGTGAACTATCATACAAATAGTTCTAAGACTACCACGGAACGTATTTTCACGGATTCGGATCGGATTAATCAGTATATTTGTTCCAGTTGTTGTTTACAGTACCCTGTAGTTAAATAAATTAACTCGACAGCGACGACGATACAACAATAAATAAAAGTTGCGCCTCAGGGCTGTCCTTATTCTTACTGCAGAGCCAATATAACTTACACACTATAGAGAGTAGATGTATTCATATATGCCCAATCTTAAGAATTTTGGGTTATTTAGGGTCTAGGAATATCTTAAAAAACTTTAACATAACTAAAAGAAAATTAAATAAAACATGCTTAAAATCTGACTAATAACTGGTCTCTCTTCTGGCAGTAGACAAAATCTCACGAGTCATTCTAGCCCAGCGGTTGCCTAATTAATAAAAAAATTAAAGTACACACATTAAACTACAGTTCTAGCACCGCCTATCGCAGTACGTTTAGAATAAGCGTTATGCGTCTTGTTAATCAGTAAGTCACCCCGTTTAGACAATGTACAAACGCTCGCAACGCTAAAACATAGTATTTTATGCAGCAACTTATAACCGAATTATAAAAATCACATGGAAAAGTATAGTTAAAAAAACATCAACCGTATCCTCCAAAGTATATCCTCAAAAAGTCAGCTGTTCGACCGAACCTCCCGTCCTTTTTTCAGCAGTTATAGTGTATGTGCAGTATGGGCACACCCTAGCACGGCGTTCATGAAAGACGCCTGCCTACTGTTGTCAAAACGACATAATTGCTCTTCGTTCACTTCAATAAGTTTATATAAGGTTTCGTCAAGAGTAAACGACAGTTGTATATCAGTCGGTCCCATAAATGTTTACGTTACATATAACTATTCGCTAAGTCAACAAGCGCTTGTACTTTGTCCAGGCCCACAGGAACCACTACCACAAACACAGTCTAAGGTACACAATGAGTATGGAGTGAGATGAAACAGTTTCTTACATTTACCTGATTGAGCGCCTCCATGCGCGCCTTCAGTTGCTCCTCCATCTCCGGCAGGGACGACATCTGGGTCAACTTCTGGGTGGACAGCTCGAGCTTCTCCTCGATGGCGGCTATCTTCTCTTCTTGAAGCTGGAAGAACGGAAGAGGTATCTTTATTTGAACGTCAAACTAGTGCCACAAATATGCCACGGCCGCCTTAAGGCTGCAGTCTTGCTGTACAAAACTAAGATTTCGACTTTTTAAACTAGCAGCGGCGGCGCTTCGCTGATATGCAGACGGACGGTCGCGAAAGTTCTCTACTTATAATTCGACACTCGCTTAGGGTTACTTATGGAAGAAATTATGACATGGTGTTTTAGAAATACTATAACATTAAATTTATTTACACAACGTTAAGAACTAATTAAATTAAAATAGTTTTTTTTAACGTAACTAAATATTTAAAAAATACAATAAAAAAGTCTCCATATCAGTTAATAAAAAGCTAAGTATTGCAAAGTCACCATATTACACAGGTAAACCCGGAAGTAAAGCTATTTTTTTTTATTCTGGTTACGGATATCGATTTTCGGAACAATCGGTCCAGTTAAAAGTATTCACTTCTAAAAAATGATGATGAACGAGCGTCATCCCTACGTCCATTCGCTGCGGCGACACTAAGGAACTAAAGGAAGAATTATTTGTTTTATATCATAATTTTAGCGGCTTTTGCAATTTATTGTTTTTTGAAAAATATATTTTTTGGAATTATTTTTCTTTTGGAATTTGCTTACCAAAAACTTGTTGTTTATTATATTTAATTATAAGTTACTTAGAATAAAATTTAGTAGCCAAAACACTCGTTTACCGGTAGGCAAAATTACGGGAAATTTGACAATTTAAAGCTCTTTAATTAAGCAAATGAATGATTTTCTGAAAAATCTAGCGAGCCCACATTAACATTGAACATATAAAGATACTTCTGTACTGATTTGATTTTCCAATTATTTTATCAGTTTCGCTTGGTATGTGCTCAAAAATGACAGTAAGTGCATTAAACCAAATCAGAGGTATATCTTGGTCAGGTTTTAGACAAGATAATTAGTATATATAATTTTCACTAAATTACAATAAACCAAACATTATTTTAGAACTAAATTCATTTTTGTAACATTTGTCTATGAAACAAAATAAAATATTTAATCTATCACAAAATTTACGCGCGTAGCTTGCACAGCCAGATTGGGGCCTTAAGTAACATGCACGATAAAAAAATTACTTGGAAACTACTGGATGATTCGCCAAAATAACCGGAAAAAAAACATTCAAATCCTACCTACCATCATATTTTAGCGATTTACTGGGACATGATTCGCCGGACCGCTCAGAACTAACTTGTTTTCGATACCAGCTTCATACAACAACATGAATGTCATTGAATAGAAACCACCCACTTTACCAAAAACTATTAGAGCGGGTATACGGAAAAGGCTGAGCATGTCACGGTTCATCACTGTTTCTTCCTGATTATAATCCGGATCGAATGACCCATGATTGTATGTAATCGACGTAGGATAAATTCATACATTTTGTTTGAGCGACAGATGACTTCAGGGGCCATTCCGGAGAGATTCCTGATGCATGTAGCCCGAGCCTAAGATTTTAATTTCACATTTAAATCATTTCCACAGGCTAGTCTATGTTGTTAGGCCCTAGTATACCTTGAGTTGCGCCTGTTTGTGCTGCAGCTCCTGATCCAGCTTCTCGTTGAGGTCGTGCAACGAGGTAGACTCGCGCTGAGCGTTAAGGTACCGCTTCTCGAGTGTCGCTATACGCTCCTCCTGGAAACATTAACAAGTATTTTATGATAAAAATCCTCTTATATATTTTTTATTTTTACGCTACATTTTTTATGTACAAATTCAAGGTCTAAGGCATTCAGCAGAGCCTCAAACCTGACATGGACGGCCTTAAGAAAGCCCAATTATAACCAGATACGGCCCAGGATAGACTAACCTAGCGACGCATGATTGGGAGGTATTCTATCGTTATTCTAGAGTTTGACCCTCTCTACCAAATCTGTCATACGATATGATAAGATAAGTTGTTCAACTAGTTAACAATCCAAATTAAACTTTGACCGCTCTACTAATAAACGCTGTATAAAGTTATACAATATTTTGTCTCTGTCTATCATAGTGAATGATATATTTGCTGAAATGAGACAAAATATTGTACAACAATAATATATGTTACCCTTACGAAAGAAGCGACGCTCTACAATACCGAAATCGTTTTGTAAACTGCGATATATAATATTTTCTAGCGGGTACATTATTTCCTCACCTGGTCCTCTTTCTGCGCGACGTTCTCCCGCAGGTCCCGCTGCAGCTTGGCGATCTCGTCTTGCTTCTTCGCGAGCTCTTTCTCTCCCTTGGACAGCTTGTCTTCCAGCTCGCTCACACGGTTGTTGAGCTCCGCCACGCGACGCTGCCACGAGCTGAGCTCGGCCGACTGGAAAGTTATGAACCGATTTAAGTAAGCTACATTATAACCCGCGCCAAAAATGTTGAGTCGTTAGATTTGCGCATTAATCCTCAAATTAGGGGCTTGATTTTATATTGCGAGTTTACGAAATGAATATGAATAATGTGTGAATGCGTGTTTGTCGACCAATGTGTCCCAAAATAACACGCGATTTCATCAGTAAAAGGCTTTTAGAGAATATAGTCAGGTTATAAAATGCAAGCAAAAACACAATGGATTTACAGTTAGGTACCAACCGAACGACGGAGACGATGCTCTACAGAATTTCGGTTTAACTTCAGTTTTCTGTCATACGAAGACAGAGTACCAGTCGCATATAAGCAAAATCTACCATCTAAGAGTTAAAAGCGGTCTCTGATTGGTCTGATTTGTCAAAGTTCAATAACAACTGTCAAAGTGATTAGTTCAATAATGGATTCTACATCCGGTCATGGTGACGAACGCACGCGTTTTTGTCGTGGCGTAATGTGGAATCCAGTTTAATCCTATTCGTGCTGTGATGGTTGTGATTAATCAGTGATTAATAAGACATATCACGGTCGGCGGGATTATCTTAAATACCGATTTATCGGCTATAAACACTATAATACTTGACATTGGCAAATCACCGATAAACATTGGTGGAGCCATAATAAAAAAGAAGAAGAACTGTCAAAACCATACATTTTCACTTATTTGACAATTGTTATGTTTACTAATCGTAGATTAACTCTGATAATATTTTTAAACAAATCAGAGATCGCCTTCAACACTCAGTTGGTACATTTTGATCCACAGTCAATAATTCAATTTGCGACATAATTGGCCAACAATGTTCGATGATCAATGATGTACCTACTACTGCGCCCCCCGTGTGAGTGTTAGACTGAAATAATGTTGTGTTTGTGATTATCATGTGTTTGTGAAAAGCGTGTGTTCTCAAATGTTTTTAAGCGAAAATTAATTAATCAAATCAAACGAAATTGACCATAGCGCGGCCAATTTTAAATGGTAATGTAATGTGCAATATTATTTTATTATTCTTAATAAACCGTCTGCGTTACGGTTTACGGTATATTTGGATTGATTTGATTAATAATAATATTAAAAAATAAACCAGTAAATGCGACACTAGCGCCATTAGGAGCGAGATGTTCGCTTTAAAGCCGTTCTCAAATGGTCAATAGTATTTGTTATGGTAGTTAAAACAACAGAGAAATATAATATTTTTGGATTGAAATATAATCCATAGCGTCAATTTGAGAACAATGCCAATGTTATTTAAGTGACTAGAACAAGTATAGTTTACTAAATGCAAATTAAGCAATGTACAAAAAGCGACAACACATACAAAAACATATTATGAAAAAAATTGCGTTAATATAGAATTTTGAAGGAATAGGTGGTTGTTTTTCGAGACAACATCAATGACATGCAAGACTGTAAGCAAACTATGGCATAGATCACTTGTTTAAGATTAGACAGAAGGAAAATAAGTTTTTCATATTTATTTTAAAGAAAAACAATAGAGGCAACATATTTTATGTTGAGATCAAGTTGTAAAAATCCTCATGAAATATTTCAACACTATTAAAGTATAGTGCGCCCGCCAGCTAAAAACAAAGTATCTTGCGTATCATCCTTTTGTCATGAATCTATTATTTTTGTACGGCAATCTTACAAAATTACGTTAACAGGATGCTATGCTACTGGAATTAGCGCGACGAACTCTTGCTATTAACTCAGCACATTGATTCTGAACTAGCGAAATAGACAAACTATGGCTCGTCTTATCTTGGTTGGGTTGTCTATGTCGCTAGTTCAGTAACGACGACGTGCACAGCTATTCTTAACAGTTTATCTCCTTTGTCGAATATTAGGTGAAATGAGCAACAGTCATCAAGATGTAGAGCGTGAAGTTCTCGTGATCGTGCCTAACTAATGGCATAATACCATGCCGTACCCGGACGCATAAAGGCAAAATATACCAACTGAAATTTGAAAGCGATGTCTGATTTGTATAAAAACATTTGATTTTTCGCCCAATTTCTGAAAATCTTCTTGTTTTATAATGGCTCCATCAATGTTAATCGATGATTTGCCAATGTCAAGTGAAGTATTATGGACGTCACAGTAAAAATAGTCGATAAATCGGTAGCTAAAATGTTCCCGCCGACTGTGATATGTCGTATTAATCGACGACTATCACAGCGCGGACGGAATTAAACGTGGAATCCCTGAATATCTTGTCAGAGATTAGTCAAACAATAACTGTCAAAAACTGTACATTTTTGGTCATGTATGGTTTTCGACAGTCTGATGTTAATAATTTTTTATTTGACTAGACTTTAATTGGGCTTTAAAGATCGCTATCAAAAGTTTTTTTAGACAAATCGGAGATCGTTTTCAAAACTAAGTTGGTATATAATTTGCTTATAGCGCTGTCTGAACGTAGAATCTGACCTGTTTGGCGAGTGTGCTTTGTAGATCTGTGACTCTCGCCTTACTCGCCTCGTCGTCGCATATAACATTCGGATCAGTCTCCTGCACCGGCCGACCGTCAAAAACAAAACATTTTAACAGAGCATGCCACACTTTTTTATCTATCTAGAACACTAAAAATACATATTTAAAAGAAAAATTCATTGCACACAGTTAACATTCAAAAAGCGCCTACAAAATAAAATTTCATGGATATAATTTATGTAAATTAAATGATTCTTGACTTAAACATCATAAAATACTTACTAATTTTAAATAAATTATATCCACTCATATATTTTTAATTTTTTTTAAAGTGTTTGTCTATACTGTATTTCCATTGTTTGTGTATTATGTTTGTGTATATTCCTAAATTAATTTTATATCAATGTTTTTTTTTCTTCAGTTTTTACTTTAATCACAATACCTCTCTCCTTTATAATTTAAATACACCCAGAAAAAATACTCCTAAGACGTTACAATTGGCAAGTTTAAATATTTAATTAGAAATCTGGATGTACATTGTCCGCCCAGATCCTTTTGTACATAAACAATGAAGAATACCTTGACTTGTGTGGGCTGCTGTTCACCATTAGTCTCGGGAGAGCCGCTAGGTATAGAACCATTCTCTTTTGGCTTATCACCGTCCGCCAATCCATTGCTTTTGTATTGTTGCAACTGAAAATGTATGAACAAGCATTTTAACTGCATCAAGCTTTCATTGACCTAGACTTCGGTACAATTCCAGGCAAAAAATCTATGTAATAACAGTACAAACTGGCCACGATCTCTTCCTATCTAATATTATAAATGCAAGTCACGTGATATTCTGCAGTGATAGTTGGAGAGCCAAAGCACAAGCCAAAGAGTAACATTAGGCTACTTTTATCCCGGAAATACTTCGCGATAATTCTTGTCGAATTTAAAACATATTTAAAAAAAAATTAAACTTTTACTTTACAGTTGGATTTGTGTTTGAGTGACTGAACCGGTTTCAGGAATTCTTTCACTATTGTAAATATGCCACTCTTGCTGGTTTGAACATTGTACAAAAGGTGTCATTTATCACATAAAAAATGTTCATAGGGAAGTTCATCTGGAAGCCGGGCCCTGGATGCTAGTTTATGATAAGAATAATAATAAATAATTAATTAGTTAAAAAAACTGACCTCTTCTTTAGTTAAAGCTAGTTCCTCCTCCAACGCCGTATTTCTCTCGAGCGCTACCCGTAACCTTTCACGAACCTGAAAATCGTCGGTTAAAATATGTAGTTTTATTTCACATCCGTTATTTCCTTACACGCTGAATGACACATTTATCAGAGAGAGACAAAACATTGTATAACTTTATATGTCGTTTATGTAAAGGGGTTAATGTACAGCAATCATCATCCGGCCGAAAATAATCTATTGCGTGACAGAGACGATGCTCTATAAAACTGAAGTCTGTTTCTAAAGACAGGGTATTATTTTCTGCGGGGTACTTACTGTAGATTTAATAGTATCAAAATTTGTAATTTGTTTTAAAGTTTTTGTAACGGCAGTCGTGTTTCTGGTCACACCACAAGGTATAAAAATCGTGAACATAATATATACCTTCTCGTCGAGCGCCTTGTGATGTTCGAAGAGACTCTTGAGTGCCTTGAGCACCTCTACCTCGGACGACACGCCTGACTGAGCCGCAGTCTGACGCTTCACCACGGTCATGCGCAGGGAGCGCTCGTGACGGGACACCAGGCATTCTAGATGCTCTAGCAACAACTGGAACAGGGTGGAATACAACATTAAATATAAAACTGGTAAAACATCAATGGCATAAAAAGTCTGCTGAATACCGTAGCCTAGGACAGATAACACGGTTTCGGGAGCTGGGGACAAAAGAGTGCGTCAGGGGACATCCGGTAGATGTGAAACATCAAAATTAGTATGTATTTTGTTAGACGAAAAAATACACGACCAGACGCACGCAGCGTAGGCCAAAACCCAGCGTATCCGAAGTGTGAGACGCTTGGTCTTGCCTCATGCCAACGCGTTATCCCCTCTACCTGCGCACAGCCCTAGGCGCAGACAGCATAGGCGAAAACATGTATTTTGTTAGACGAAAAAATACACGACCAGACGCACGCAGCGTAGGCCAAAACTCAGCGTATCCGAAGTGTGAGACGCTTGGTCTTGCCTCATGCCAACGCGTTATCCCCTCTACCTGCGCACAGCCCTAGGCGCAGACAGCATAGGCGATAACCAAGCGTCTCCGAAGTGCGAGATGCTTGGTATTGCCTCATGACAACGCGTTATCCCCTCTACGTGCGCACAGCGGTAGGCGCAGACGGCGTAGGCCAAAACCAAGCGTCTCCTGATATTTGAGACGTCTTGGTTTTACCCTAGTCTAACGCACGTATATTATAGATGTTTCACATCAAAAAGAGCGCTGGCGGTCGGTACTATTTGAACAGAGTTAAGTTGGTGAACTTATTCTTTTAATTTCAAATAGACACTCCTCAAAAAAATGTACACAGTTGTTTATAGATCGTTTAGTATTTTATTAAATAGAAGCTCAGACTCGACTTTCCGGTTGGATAATATCAGTTGGTTGGCGGCCCAACTATATTTATTAATAAAGCACAAATAGTTTGCAAGTAAAATCAATTTCATGGAATTTGAAATGAGGTAACAGACTACTTTTACATCCCTGAAGAAAACCCCCAATACTAAGTAAACACGGGCACAGTTAATTGTGTAATTGTGCACGATAATAAACTTGGTTCCCCGGCGAGTTGCAGGCGTCTCATACTAAATGTACGTAAATACAATGTTCAGCTCCGTCGTGATGTCAAGACGCGTGACTGAATAATGTATTGTTGCGACAGTCGCTTCATTTACCTGAATGTTTTACAGAAATTTACGATATATTTGTTCAGATACATTGTTGAACTTGAAAAAAATGTAAAACCACCTTTTGGCTCCATTGTTGTGTTAGGGTTGATCCCCCTCTGCACGCACACAATTTTAGTATGAGATACTGTCACAACTCGTCTGCACCGATCGTGACTGTATCCCATACTAAACCCTGTTGTGCGTAAGAGTGTGGACAGATGGGGATCGACCCTTAACGGACCCTAGGGTACCCAATACCCTGGAACCAGTTGGCCGATGATATTTATGAAGGCTACCCCTAATGGCCATCCGCTCCGTTAATGTATTACGGACATCGAAAAGCCAACTCGAACAGCAGCCTACCTGATTTGACGCTGTTGACCAACGTCAGGTCCGTGGAATAAAGATATACTCCGCTTTGGGACCTATATACTGAAAAGTTATTATTTGTTGATTATTTTCCTGGAATCTATCGGGGTATAAGAGATATTTCACGGGACATAAGTTGCATGCACACATGTTCTGCATACGAACTAAAAGATTGGTGACTCGTTCCTGTGTCGTACCAATAAAAAGTGGAACAAACTTCCGGCGTCGGTTTTTCTGGGGTCCTTCAAGCAAAGCGTGAAAAAGGATCTTTATGGGCGCTACTGAGGACTTTATGTTCTGTACTATGTATGTTCATTCATGTACTAATCACCTTTGCTCAAGACCAGGCAAGGTCACATGTCGTCTTCTCTATTAAAAAAACCTATGACATTGGTCAACAGCCTGACCCAGTTACAGATTGGACTTTTCCTTCCAAAATAGGTGCGTCAGTTATCCCAAATAAGTCTCACATCACCGGAGTAGTAAAGTCGGGGCGTTAGGTAACACAGTTAGATACTTTCGACGTCACGTCCCAGCTAACTTAGTTAGCGCCTTCCCGGGAGCGGAGGCTCTGAAGAGCGCTACACTTAAATCAAGGAAGCGCCGTTTCACTTTTACGTAAGTAAATCTAATTAGTTGTTTCAGTTTTATATTTAGGTGTCATTTCTATTCGCCTTTTTGAACTCCAAAAAACTTTTACCAGATTGAGCGCTAGAATCCCAATCGTATGGAGCGCAGTCAAGTCTAACCACGTGATACTTTTTGGTCTGCGTCATTAACGTTTAGATGTACCTATGCCACATGTCAGTAAATACACTGCTGCTGTCGTCGATAAGGTCTGAAAAAGAATACCTGGAAACTGATTTCTTCAAAAGTTTACCCATAACCGATGGATTTCCCGACCCAAAAACCCGTGATTATCATGGAAATCGATAGAGCCGTTTGACAGAATCCCGACTCGTTTGTTACTTCCGTTATTTTTAGAGGAAGCGATGTATATTATAATGCACTTCTCGTTTAATAGATGCATAGGATTCCTTTTTAGGAAATATCTTGTAATTTCTCGTGCGAGACGACAAAATGGTCGTAATCAAACGTCAAAAATATACTTATGTCCATATATCTCTCGACAACAGTCAACAGTGGAGATAGTCGCGTTAACTATAAAAATAAGTAATGATGTAGTTACCCTAGTGTTGTTCCGCTCTGCCTTGAGCTCGGAGATCTCCTCGTCCCGCTCTAGTAATTGCTCGCGCGCCTGGTTTAGCTCCTTCGTGAGTGTCGCAAACTCCTGTCGACAAACATTATTACATTAGTATACTGAAGAGAAACTGTCAAATAATAGTTAATAAAGTAAAACTTCCATTAAAAAAACCCTGCACATATAGGCTTCAAACTTATAACACCCTTCGTTTTTTCGTTGTGGTTTAAAAATGTCTAGAGCGGATATAAATAAAGAATTGTAATATATCTGTCAGTGGAGTTTGTTCACGGTGTCTATACCACAAACTCCTATTGAAGTATCAAAAGGTAAATATCTTAGCAGTAATCTTATTACCTACGTCTCTAGACCGGACTTCGGAAGGAGGAGGTTCTCAATTCGTCGGAATCTTTTTTTTTATGTATGTTTGGATCTGATGATGGGATCCTGGAGAAATCGAGAAGGCATTTGCTTTCGGAAAGCACATTTTGGTCTTGAAAGCGGTTTTTTTTCTTCATCAGAAGTGGTTATATATGAAAGCTCTATGTAGGATGAACTTTTATGCATATGCACACTTGCTACAAATAGTTTGCGTGCTATACCACAATAAAGTATCGTGGATGATCGATCGTAGTGTCTGCATGTAACATATATTATCTATACATATTATAAATTAAAGTGCCCCGTCGCGTTTTTCTGTCGTCCTGTCTGTCTGTACAGGCTAATCTCAGAAATTACTTTAGGGTTTTCACTAATAGCTGGACTAATTCACGAGAAAGGTTATGTGTATAAAACATCACGCTACGTCTTTTGGGAGCCGATCAGTAACCAATAATGTCAAATATTGAACAGTTACATTCGGATCGCTGCTAGTAGGTACTACTCGCTGTAGTATATTCGTAGGTGAATGCTCCGTAACATAGGTACACCAAAACATGTACCTATACTAAGTTTTTCATTATTATAATCGCATTAGCACTAGATTAGATAACACCCAAGTGTCTAGACTTGGACAAATATGACATACTGTTTAACCCCCGACGCAAAAAAAGGGTTTTATAAGCTTAACGTGTGTATCTGTCTGTGGCATCTTAGCTCGTAAACGGATAAACCGATTTTGATTATAGTTTTTCTTGCCTTGATCGAAAGTGTTCTTAGCTGTGATTCAAGAAAATATGTTCAGCCGTTTGAATATCATCAGCTCTTTTCCAATCGCTGAAGGGATGTGAGCAACTTCTTCAACAACAAAAGAAATTTAGTATCCTGTGACTTCAATGATATTACAGTAACAGGGTAACCTTAGCAGCCAGATACTCAACTTCTCATCAACTCGGGGGTTTTTAATTTAATTTTTTATTTATAAACAAGCACTGTAAAGCAAATTCAGTATTTTTTACCTAATGGGGGTTCCAAGCATAACACAAATAATGTACTTCTAAAAAGTAATTTCGGATGCGAAACTTCATCAAAATTGTTTGTTGCACATAAGCGTAAAGGTGAACGTCCACTCGCCTGCTGCATCATGCATGTACACAATGAATCTTTGTCTCTCATAAGGATAAAGGATCTACGCTGGCTGCTCTAAGTAAAATTAGTAGATACTTTTGTTACATTTATTCAAGACTGGCGGTTTGTTTTTAGCATAATATTCTAAATATATGTATTGAATAACAAGCCAATTACCCCCTTACCACAAAACAGTGTTTAACCGGTGTTTAGTTTAAACATAGTTCTGTCTTAGTCTTTCGTATTGAATGACACATTTGCAAGAGACTGATAAAACATAGTTTAGTTAAACACCGTTTTGTAGTAAGGCCCTGGCTTTCCTTCTTTAATTAATATATTTAAATGAAACCCAGACAACTATCCTTGAAGAGTTCATGAGAAATTGTCCATTAAAAAACATTGTAACTTGGTCAATACAAAAATATAGATAAATATATGTCCTACAACACAAAAGGTCTTTCAACTTTGTCAGGAATATACCACAATTCTATTTCACGTTGACACCCGTATTTTAATTCGACGCTAGCAGGGCTACCATGGCGCCACTTGATCACTTTTATAGCAGACCGAAATGCGAATAGGTTCACTAAAATATATCGCAAATTTTTAATAAACAATAATCTACTTAATAAAACTCTAACACCTGACTGACAGACAACGCAGATCCTAAAACCGGTGGATCTAGGAGGAATATTTTAGGGATGGATTTTTTGAAATTCCAATCCTAAAGGGGTGAAAACAAAGAAATAAAATATATGTGTTTCATTATTTTTGAAAATTCATTTAGGGGTGTAAGGTGGGGGCGTAAACGTTGTCGGGCACACAGCTAGTTTTTTCTACCATAATATATATAATAAAGAGGAAAACTTTGTAAGTTGGGGTAATCTCTCAAACTACTGAACCGATTTAAAAAATCTTTCACGAATAGAAAGCTACGATATCCCTATTTTGTTCGAAAATTTCCACGGGCGAAGCCGGGGCGGAAAGCTAGTTATCAATAAAGATGAAGTTGTGTCTTACACAGTTTCCCTTAAGACCTAATTATTGTTATGTTAATGGCGTCCATCCAAATAAATGGAATAATGTCAAGTGTGATATACCTACAAATTAATGTTGCCGATTGATCGGGTATAACATGATCCCAAAAACATATGAGTTTAATCCTACTATGTCGCAGGATAAAATTGTTTTCGCAACGTAACGTGACATGGAGTCGCAAATATGGTCTTTTCAGGAGTCGCAGCCATCATGCTAGGCCCGAAAAAGCGTCCGGGGAGTTGACGACAAATAAAAGCGCGGCCACACCGACCGAATCAATTTCCTACACACCCCCGCACACACGAGGAAAAAACTTCATATTAACCGCGACGTGTCACGGCCCAAAAATAATAGAGCCACACTGGAAAATGGAATATGGAGCGCACCCATCTCAAAGTTATTCAATACATTAACACATCCTGACATATCACTGCCCACCCACGTCCACATTCCTACATAGCTGTTAAAACATAGATCCGTTCATGATAAAAAGTCTGTCTTATCATTACTGTTATTACTAGATGTGTCTGTGACTTCGTACGCGCAGAACTATCTATCTCTTTGTCTATCCTTAAGCATCGCCTTCGGGTTGCTGACATGGTCCCTCATAAAGTACAAACCGAACAAGATAAATGAATAAGATGTCTGTTTCACGAGTTCAGAATCATCGTGCTGAATCTCACCGAAGCTGGAGACGATCTTTGGCGCTGATTAACCTGTGTCATTGCTAGAAGCTGGTACCTGCAGAAGTAGAGTGTGCAGCCGACACGAGCACACCGAGCCGTTCTTCCGCGAGCACGGCGCACCCAGCAGAGCGCACGCCGCCCCGCGACGCATCGCATCATGTCTGCACCATCGCCGCCGCGGCCACACACGCAAGGTGCACTTCTACGTCACATGCCGCTCTCATATTGTCTGCTCACTTTGTGCACACCCACACCGATACATCACTATTGTCTTAATGGCTTACGTCAAAAGTTTCAAAGTAATAAATAAGGGAAACTATGCATTTAGTATCAGGCTGGTCCAAAGACGTTGCAGATTTGCAAAATAAAGCTATCAGATAATATAACGTAGATTCCAGTTTACCTGCTTATCACTCAAGGAATTGTAATGTAATCTTCGGAAAATAAAAAATATATTGTATTACATCTTGTCATACACATTAATATTTGACAGTCTCTAGTAGAGGTATAATTTAATTTTAAAACAGCCAGAGGCCAGCCATCCCGGCCACTCCTCAGTTGTATTAGAAGTCAGAGTCGGTAATTGGTATCAGCAGTAAAATGAAGGAGTTGAGGGTGTCATAAAGTGTGCCAATTACTGCCGCCGCGTGGGGTGCAACTCCGCTACGGGAGTCGATTCACTAACCAAACGTTTATATAAATAACCAGAATTGATATAAGAGCTCGCACTGCAATGAGTCTATTTGACCCAACTTCATAAGAAAGAAGTATAAGGAAGTCTTTTAATGAGCACTTTTATTAAAACTGGTGTCAATGATGAAATATCGAATTGCTAAATTAAAATAAATATTATGTTTACGAAAACTCCATATAAAATCTTAGCAAGTGGATTTGCTAATTTTTTTCTTGTCAAAACATTCAAATAAGCTGTGTGACAACTGAAACATTGCAAGTCTCATTACACGAACGGTTTACAAAGTTGGTTCATTTTTATGGCAGCCTCACTATCACGAGCACATAGACTATGCGGTGCCTTTGTTTAATACCAATTTGATGATTGATCAACTTTGTAAGTCCCCTCTGTACACATTACTACTGCTTGTTCTATTATGAGATAGATCAATGTGAACAGGCTTTCTAGACGAAAATTGTAAAAGGATTCTATCAAATTCTAAATCTTTATAGATAGTAGAATAGAACAAGTAGGAATCCTACAGTAAATGGTACATGCTATCAAAATAGCATCTCGACTTTAACTATGTTTGATGGTGTCGGTTAATTTATGAATAGTATATTGATATTCATAGTTAAATTTGGGTATACAACTGTACATTTCAAGAGAGCCCTCGCAAAGCGCACGGGCCGTGAAAGAATGTTAAGTGCTCTAGGACATTAAGGAGCTTAAAACTGTAGAGGATCTTCTGTGAAATACTTACTAGCTACTTTTATACGAAACCGATTCGAATAAAACACCAGAAAGAGAGCGGAGAGCGTCCGTAAACGGTTTGAAAGTATTATTTTACATGAATCACCCAAGCCGTATGTTTTTATTAATCCGGTATATCGGTATGTTCTGCGAAGGAATATCAGGGTATATAATATCAAAACCAAAGGGAAAAGTTATGTACAATCTCCCAAGGAGTCTAGAAGCATGCAAGTGTGCAACTCACGTAAAGTCCAGGATCGAGACGTATCAAAGTTATCGAGGTACATATCTGCACTTTTAGCTCGGAACGTGGCTGCAATGTGAAGTGAACACGTCGACTAGCTCCTTTTCATTTGTATTGATGTTTCACCGAATTGCAAGTGTTAAAAGAATGTTACTTGTGAGGAATAATGAAAAAAGCACACATTCTAGAAACGACCTTTATACGTAGTAAAGCTACGAAGCTTTTTTAATATCTGAGCAAGACGCGAAATAGGACTTCGGCTATTCCAATGAGGCGGTCTCACAATATTGAAATTGAAACCTGTATCGTGCTATTGAAAATATTTAATAGATTGGGGGGGTGTCAATTTTCGTAAGTACATTTTTTTTTTAATAAAATTTAATCTATGCATTTTAAAATTATAAAATATATATATTTGTATTCCTTATAACGAGCCCTTTTATTTGATGTCACATCATGATTGCACTTATTTTTTCCCAAATTAACCCTCAAATTCGAATCTCGATATTTTAAGCTATACATTTTACATCCAGTAGTTTCAGAGAAAATAAGCTGTGACAGGCTGACAGTATGAAATGTACGGAACCCTAAAAAAACAGCGATATATTTAGAAAGGGTAACCTTTTACTGAAACATAAGTAATTATTTCACAATAGGGGATGTCACTTCCACAGGTCGTCCCGTGTCGCAGGACAGGCAGGCAAGTTGATATAGTCCATAGTTTCCACTGAGCTAGAGAAAAATCAATTAGCGGGGCACAAAGTAAACCACATCAAAGACCTTTTCCGCGTCTACGTTTTACGTTCTGCCCACATTCTTGAAATATTATTTGTTCCTATACAATATAACATCAATCATGGATATTAAAAAATAACAGAGGTGATTTACCTAGACTAGAGGTTTTGTTATTTATATCGTGCGGAACTATGTTTTGTAGTGTGAGTGATGTGGGACTTTTCTATAACCAGTGCCAAGCCGAGGCGGGTCACTAGTTTTATTATTATAATGGAAACAGAAATACTCAGGCTGTTAAGTACAATCTCACTGAATGTATGTATTTATATGAAAGTAGAATGATTTATATTCTGATGTTGCATAAGGAATATATAAAAATATCACACCAGTATAATGGACCATCTACCTAAATAATTTACATAGTCAAAATCGAACACAACAGGAAAAAGAAAAAGCAGAAATAAGCAAGGAAAATATTTAGTGTAACAGCAAAGTTTTTTTCTCGTTTTCTGTCGGCAAAGTTCCTCGGTTTTCGTATTAATACTTTTGACATACTTTAAAATGTTTGTTATCGACATAAACTCGTTACGGATTCTTGTGTAGGTACCTATAATACATAATCAATTTATTTTTAAGCCAATCAGGAACGGTAAATTTAATGGTCTCATACAAAAACAATTAGTTGTCCTTTTTTCATAATTTATGTAACCATATTTTAAATGGACAAACTGAACTTGAGGGGAATTATGATATGATTGACATATAACCGTATGTGCATAAACCGACAAACCGTAGAGGCTTTTCGATTTCTAAATAGTTCAAGACAACTGGTAATCACTTTTATGTATATCCTCAAAGAAGCCATCGGCTAAATGAGGAACACTTTCTTTAGCTCTAGCAGGTAGCACGGTTCCGAATGTTGTAAGGCAAGCACGATATAATTTTGATACTTTATCAGATGTAGAGCCTATAGTAGTAACACCGAAATGCATTTATTTCAAGAAGTGTATTCTCACAACATCGGCAAACACAAATTAGCCGCAACCACAGTCGGTTCCGCCTCGTAAACTTCACAAACGCACTTCTGACCCACACGAGCTGTTGTTATTACAAAGCAGTCACTTTTATTTACAGACATACTATACTGTGTGTATGATTATTATGAACATTTGACATCTATCAAAACTTCTCCAAATTGACTTTTAAAAATTAATATCATTTAATGAAATACTCCGAAGCATTTCGATAATAAAAAATACAAAGAACAGACAAACCATGAATTTAGGAAATAAGTACAATGTATTGATAAAACTCGGGTCTGAAAATGACTTGCCGACATTTTGGCGATCGGAGTAAAATGTTCAGCAACGCCTCTAAGTTGGATGATTTATGTTATTTAAACAAAGAGAGCGATTCGAGGATTGCGGCCGAAGGTTGTTTACGATGTTGTAAACACCACTCTAATGTAATCTCACGAATTTATGACGTTCCGTTATGAGGCAATCATTATTAAATATTAAATGAACAAAAACATCACAACATCATAAAACACCTAGATATTCGCTTACCTTACTACGGTTCAAGAAACGAGGCGCATCGTCCCTATACAAAAGGTTCCACGTGAAAACCTGAAACGAGGCGCAAGTAGTAGTTTTAAGAGTACAGTTATTAAACCTTATTTGAACTCAAATAATTAATTCAGTGTATTTAAGGGAGTAAAGGATTATAGACAAAACGATATTCAAACATTACAAAAAGCAGAGCCCCAACAAGATAGCAACACGAGCACGACACGGGCCTGCTTTCATGTGGAGAAAATGAAAAACGTATTTAATAATGAAGTGCGCCCGCTGCGAGGATTTTCAGTAATTAAAAAATCCTTTTCCCGAAGCGAGCGTCGCGCGTTCAACTTGGTGTACGGAGCTTGTTTTACTTTACACTTTTCAATAGACGGCCGACCGCTTTAAGAGGCTACCTTCATATTAAATCATATTTTTCAAATCGTTTTGAGTGAAACCTAAAGCTCTTACAAATACAGAAAAAATTACATGTTATAATTGATCATATTTCATATTAATCTGTTAATCATATAACATGTTTTAAGAAACTTTGCTCGATAGAAAAAAATTGCAAAGTAGCCTCTGAAAATAGTCTCCTTTCCAAATTTCTCAGTAGTACATGAAGTATTGTTTATTAAATTAAATTCAAATGTGTATCATCTATTTAGTAAGTAAGATGTTAATTTAGATTTTCAATAAAGCTACTCCTTTAATTTAAATAAATTATTTTTGATTTGTCACTTGGGACGTTTGTTCCAAGCACTTTCCGTGCGCCTCTTCTCTTTCGTTTCTATTCAATGCGAAAGAGAGAGATTCAGCGGAGAGACCAATCGATCACGTAGCGCCAGAGTATCGTATGCAGCTAGGCCACGCCCCTCAAACTATGATTTTATTTGAATGTATCGTCTTAATGTGCAACTAAATTATTCCAGAAATTTTAATACTGACAGACCTAAGTAGGACATTTTAAGTGAACCAGTGTTGGAAAAAACATGTTTATTATTTTAATCAAATCATGTAAGTAGACTTTTTTTTGTATTTTTCGTAGTTGGCGAGCTAAGAATGCTTAAATGGACAAAATTGATACTATCTTCACACAAAGTCACAAATGTCATGAAGAAAACACTGAAAACAATTTCGGTAAAAAGTGGACAAAATAACTTAAAATATGTAGGCAAAATAATTAGGCAAACCAATGTAATTATACATCTTAGGACAGAACGTCATAATCGCAACAGAGCGAGCACAGTTAGCAGATTGCAGGCGCAATGCGGTTTGCGACAGACACGACTCAAATACTACGTAAGCTCGTAGCGAAACAAAAAGTAAGCTATTCAAACGCACCCGGCTGGTCCCATTCACTTTGATCATAGTTGGCATAACTTTATAATATTCAAGAAAAACAGCTCATACACCACACTTGAATTTTCAAGAACTGTAAATGTGCTGTGGTTAATGTATGTTACTTCTGTGTGTTACTCATAAAAAGACATAGTCTTATAACCTTACCTCACTTAGTTGAACCATGGTGGAACTATGATTCTCACTACTCACTATGTTCAACCACACTAAATATATTAAACTGCAAAAACTGCAATAAATTTTATTGTATGTACATATGAACCAACATAGAAAATATAATTATACTCAGTACAAATGCTCACTTCAAAACGTCTGCTATGATTTTTTATAAAAAAAATAGGCATTTGCAATAACCACTGTAAAGGAAAATCAGCTAGTGGAATAGACAGGACTGCGGTGATACAGATTTGAACAAAACTGAATAGTGCTAATCCTAGATAACATAAATGTATAAATAAATACATCGTGGAGACTGTAACGGTAGGAGTAAATCCAAACCAAACTAAAATCAATTAAATGCAAAATAAGGGATCGGGAAACAGAGCAATTTACATAGTATCCGATTCCCGAAACGTAAATAAATATGGTAAATTATTTCCTTTTTCACAAAATTAACTTTGCGTTCAGTATTCTCTGTTTACTGTTCACAATAACACAAACAATTTTATCAACATTTGAAGCCAAATAATCCAACATTTCTTTATACATATATTTAATTATTGTCTTTTGTGTTTCCTCAAGTATAGAGTACGCAAGTCGTAGCGTATTCGTATCGTACTCTACGATTTTTATCGTGATTTAGCTTCGAGTTTTCAAAGTAAACAAACACCGGTGAAAATTGTGGCGTAAAACTCGTACACTCTTATTAATAAACACGAAGTAGCGACGTAGTAACTAAACTGTGTTTCGTCTCCGTCTATCATAATGAATTGCAGATTTGTTAGACGGAGACGAAATACAGTTTAGTTACTACGTCGCTACTTCGAGTTTATTAATAAGAGTGGTAGAGTAAAAAGATTATTACCGCGTACAATGCGATTTCGCTACGAGAGCTACGACTTTTGTGCGAAGATTTTTACGGTCGTCTCCACCAAATTGAAATCACAGACAAAATTGAGTGCATTTAAGGAAGTAACATTCAATCGTACCTTTTGGTATTAGAGTCCCAATTAATCTGACAAGATTTGAGCCGCAGGAATTATATAGCGCGATATACAACAATCAACGGTTTCGCGCGCTAACTTATCGGTTTTCGAAAGCAAGTAAGGACAAGTGACAAACCCAATTTCTTAACTTGTAATGTTTATGATATTCCCTTGATGTCACAGTAAAAATATCTTATAAATTCACTGTAATTTAAACGTGAGAGCGTATTTTGATTTTCAAAAATATTACCTATAAAAGCCGAGTGTTTGAGTGAGTGTTTGTGTTTTTTCAAACTTGAAATACATATTATGAAAAACAGCACAAACACCCACCAACAAAGTAACCTATCGTGCAGTTAATTATTCCCGCACACGTGCACCGTTTAAGTTCGTTGTTGCTTAGAAAACTTTTGTTTGTGTTTACGATCGCTTTTAAAATGTCTACCACAACAAGAGTCGAGACCACTAGACGCGTTCATATCTAACTTTTAATTCATCATTATGGACAACAACAATTTATATTCCTTAAGTTTAGACTCTTCATATAGTTTTTATTTAGAAACTTTGCCCATAAAAGGAGTGCATTCGTTATTTTGGTCTACACTCTACAAAATATATTATAATTTGTTCATTTATGTTGAAAATTAAATTATTTCATTTTTTTCAGTTGGGAGCCACATATACCTAACAAGTGGTAATAAATATGAAACAAAAAAGGATCTGACTTCGGACATATCTCGAAGAAAGAAAGAAAGAAAACCAAGGAAGATAACTTTAAACCCAAAGCCTATCGACCTCGGCCTCCTTTTAGTCTTCGGGAAATTTTACGAAAACCTCCTGTTCAACAGGTTGTCGTGGACCCTGGGTAGGGCAGAGCAGATGTGCGAGATCCAATATGGCTTTATCCCCTCCAAAGATGGATTGAGAACACTCTACATAGTGGCTCCACTGTCCCTGGACATCGAGGGCGTATTTGATAATGCCTGGTGGCCTGGAATCAGATGGGACGATGTTGGCATGTTGTGGCGATCAAAATTTCAGATTTAATTAAACATATAACCTTGAATTCTTCAAGCGAAATGTAAAAATCTCTACAACTGAATGAACAACTGAGACTCTCGTAACAATAGTTGCCTACGCCCATAGACTGGCCACCATAGTGTCACCTCACTATGTATAAATACCAAATATAGACACGAGAGTGATCATATATAATGGTTTCGTTTTCACATCGAATATACGGAACCTTAACAATGTTACACAGAGAGACAAGTAAGACGAGTGAGAGCCAATTGCCTCCATCACCCCCAGGGCGTGTCCAGTTTCACAAGAGAATGTATCGTGCTGGCTGATATAACACTTCATTCTATAAAAATTAGGTCGACCGCCCGTCAAATTAAAGCGAAGGGGTATCTAACAGGTAGCTGTGTTCGACAACAAATAGCCTGCCTACGGAAAAGTATCAAGTTTAGTGGTGATGCTATAATATATAGACAATGTTTCCTTGATCCTAACTTGTCACGCATTACGTACGACTATCCAAGCATGGTTTTTTTATTAAATAAATTGCAGGGCAGTGCATTGTAGTCTGAAATATGAACGAATGGATATCTCCCTCAGTTGTGATTTTAATGATTTCTTTTATGGCCTCATTTTTTCTTGTAAATTGGTTGTGCGTACATGAATCTAATTCAAGTTCGCCAACCGTACGTGTGGATGATCGCACATAAACTCCGACTGAAGTAAGCTGTAATGATTCGACTTACGAGACCGTTCATAAAGTTTTGTTGCTGTATTGAACCCTGTCGGAATCAGCACCGGTATATTTTGATTAATTAAATTATTACTTCGGTACTTGATTTATTGAAGGGAGTTTGTGTGTTTGTTGCTCAATCACGCCTCAACGGCTGAATGATCTTTGATGGAACTTGGAGAACAAATACTTTGGGCGTAACAAAAAAAAAACTATTAAAAACCCTGCTAAAACGCAGTTTAGTTAAACAGTGGCTATCTCCATAATATACACTAACCTAAACAGTTGTTTACGTTTTTGCGCTACAAAAGCATAGCGTGTCTTTCTAAACACGAGACTAAAACAATAGAAATATCGTCTTGAACTTGTGTAAAGGCTGTTTATGTCCTGGATTAAAAACATAGGGTACTTTGATGCCGAAAAATAGGACGACAGGAGAGCTTAACATATTTTGGTATTAACGTTTCAATGAAGCGCCCACAAAAATATTGAACAGATATGTATTAATATATCACACAATATATTGTCTTTGCTTTTCAGACAGGCGCAACACTTTCTTGCTGAAACTGCAGACAAAAGCTAGTTGCGAATATTATTTTTCTATGACATCGTCTAGCATAGTCTATGTAAAAACTAAAAAGAAAATTTTCAGGCATCGGGTATGAAAATTCCCGTAGGGCAGAGCAATATTAGCGGTCTTGGGGTCGTGCACAGTACGTTCACCTCGCGTGGCCACCAAACACGAAACTATGAAAATAAAACGTATACTTAACTTACATTTTGATGCTTAATCCATTCACAAAAAAGGCGCTAATTTTTGCTCGGACAGGCGCTAAGTAGCAAACTAAACGGAAAATCAAATAGGTATATGTATGTTATTAGTTCGTAAATCGTACGAATATTGCAATTTTATTTAAAAAAAACTCATTGTACAATTTTAAATTTTATCTATCTTTATTCTTTATAATGTTGATGAGTCGAGGGCGACCTCAAATCAGTCAAAATAGTAAGAAATCAAAATCGACGCTTAGCTTCTGTATTTAGCTATCCTTACGTCTTCCTATAGTCTTAAAAGGGGTTCTACATGGTTGGACGGCATATAAATTTGATTGCCCAACGGCGTTGTCCAACCATGTAGAGAAGGTTTAAATCTCACTGAAACAGTAGGCATTGAGTTAGGTTTTTTTTGTACACAAAGGAATAAAGATAGCTAATAAACGTATATAAGCCGCTAGAGTATGCTGGGCGAAGGGTATGGGTTTAGAACTTGTGCCAGTTAGTACACTTTGGATTTATAATCATCAAGTACGCACCTTTAGGTAGGTGTCGTCAGTATTAATTCGAACTATATTATTTTGTATAAGGGCACAAAACCCCAGCCTCCGAGAATGATAAGGCACCAGCGCGTCGGGCGAGTCCCGGGAGATACGCCGGCAACCTCGACTCTAGCAAATTGTAATTTATTTATTATGGTCCTGACAAACGGGATCTCGACGGGCCCGGGCCCTGCCATTTTACATGTCCGTATAGAGTCAAACTGACGAGCTTTATGTAGAACTGATAGACCAAATAATTCAAACCTAAAGGTCCAGTGTTCGACACGATATTCTGAGTATTGGTAGCGTATATGACAAGGTGATCGAAAGACTAAAAATACCTCAACGAATGTAATGAAGACAACTGGATACGGTAACACGGTTCGTGGTTTTTTTTATACCGCGGCTTCACTCGCACATTATTTATTATTACATCGTGACATGTTAATGAACCCGTCATAATCCATGATATTTTTAATATACGATACCCAAACGCCTGACCGTCTAGCGGCCATATTTTCACGCGAAGTCGTATCGGACATAACGTGCTACGCCTCCGTAACGAGTGGACGGAACATGATCCGAATTATTGATATATAAAATATCTCATCCTATTAACTTCTACGTCATTTATTACAACACCTAGATGGCGAAGATAACCAACCTCTAAAACTACTGGACCGATTTAAAAAATCTTCATTATTCCAGATGACCATAATGTTCGTAAGTCTGAATAAAATATTTAAGGAAAGACACATTGGAAAAGTTTCCTACAATATTGGAAAATTCGGGAAAAACTGCAATGTTTTTGTACGAACTCAAGATATTTATAGGGGACGAAATATGGGCTGGTTCCACGGGCGAAGCCGGGGCGGAAAGCTAGTACTTACTCTATTAAATGAAAGTTACAATTCCGTACGATTGCAATATTTCCAAATAAAACCGGAGAAAAACGACCGAAGGGGCTAAAATAGAGATTTCACATTTAAAAAATAAAATAAAAGTCTCAAATATTTTTCATTTAAATTTGTCATTCCTCCACTTGTTACAAGCAAATCTGGAATGCCTGCCCTATACCTTTCCGGTTATAGTCGTGAACATTATATTTAAATTAGCTTCATTGTCTCTATAGTAAAAGGAAACAATCGCTTGTACAGAGTCGCTCTTTTACAACACGAAAGCGCTCAAAATATAGGATCACAGTCGTAAAAACGTCCACGAACGTCGAGTAAAAGTCAATAAAATATGCATCGTGGCAGTAAACATCGGTATTCATCCAATGTTTGAAGGATATTATATTGTACATTACTTGAATTGCTATCAATTTCAATATTTCGTGATATCAAGTCGTCGGTGTGTGTTTGAATATCTGATAGTTCATCAATTTTTTATCCTATATCAATTTTACGCTAATATTCAATAACGGTTCGGTGTTTTCGACATGTGAACTACGTGTAAAACTGTCCCATCATCAAAACACACTATTTACTCTCTAAGTAATAAAAGATATATAGCGAAGTTATATTTTGTCCCAAACACGAAGTTTACGACCGTCAGAGCTTTACATGTACCATTATCTAAACGGTAAAGCAGGAGATAATTTAACGATGCCCGTGGAGATTCGCCAGGAAATATACCAATCACTTAAACTTAACAAACACGCTTTTTAAATACCCAAGTACTGCAAGTTATAAATGTAGTGTATGACAAGATGTGTGAGTAAATCTTATACATTCAAAATATTAACACTGACTCTACTAGGTATTCAATACAAGACAGCAGTTTTGCACTTTCACTCTTTGCATATCCTTGCCAAATTACGGTCGTGAATATACGGACGGATTGGTCAAACTTTACCACACTATATGTCACATTTTCTAAGTACAACATTAAAAAAATTGTGTCGCGAAAAAGGCGAGCTCACCGCGCGCGTCCTTGCGCCCGTCTGCCGCATGCATGGGCGATGATATCGTTCTAACGAATTAAAGCTATATGGCAGCTACTACTTGGTTCACAGAGTGACACCTGTGGCTGATAATAGTGCCACGCGCGTCTGTGACACCCTCTGATGTCAAGCTGAAGTGGAGAAAATTCTTTGTAGTGAAGTTTTGGAAATAACTGTATAGGGGGTGTAATTTCTCACCATGTTGTATTATCTATACTAATATTATAAAGAGGTAAAGTTTGTGAGGTTGTAGGGGGTAATCTCTGGATCTACTGAACCGATTTTGAAAATTATTTTACCAATAAAAAGCTAAGATATTCCTGAGTGACATAGGCTATATTTTATTTTGTTCGAAAATATCCACGGGCGGAAGGCTAGTAGTATATACAAAACTGAGCAACGGATCGACGTGATTTTGTAAACAGATAGTTGTAGCCCGGAGAATGACAGGCTACTTTTTATCCCGGAAATCTAAGACTTCCGGGGGAAAAAACAACTCTTATTCTTTTGTATATATTCCTCAAAGGAATCAAAAATCTGGTGAACGCAATGTGGTCTCAGATCCACAGGGGATGGTTTAAAAATGCAAGATTTGTAATATGGCTACTTTGGATCTTGTAGCAAATCTGCAAACATGGCGGGTGGCGTGTGACGGGCTCACTTATTAATGAATATTTAAATGGGGCGGAGGAGGAATTAAGTAGACATTCCATGCCGGGCCGGTACATTTCATATTAAACTTGCTCTGTATACGCTCAACGGTGTGCGTATATTGCCATACATCCTTAATAATAAACGCTGTACCAAGTTATACAATGAATTGTCTCTGTCTATCATATAGAATGACAGATTTGTTAGAGGGAGACAAAACATTTCCTTTGGAGCGTTTAAAATTAAAAAGTCGTTATTATTTAGGCAGCAATCAAAATAAAAGCAATATGGTAACAAAAATATGGTATGATTCAATTCGGTAGGTAAAGTAAAAGTTAAGGTATGCTGAATCCAAAACCGTTTCGAGATATTGGTTTAATAATCCGTATTATTCAATTTATAACTCTTAAAATCGTGAGATTGTCTTTATTTTTTCAAAAACAAATAATTTACTTAACCTACATTTCACCTATGAATGACGTCATTATATCGGCTAAATAAAAGCAAAATATTTACTTGTCAACTTGTCAACCAATGTTACCCTGTTACTAGATATACTACTATTTCAGTACTTTTTATAACTAATCTAGTTTATTATTTAGGAAGAATGTTTAAGCATTTTTATGGTAGGATATTCTTTGACCTTTGTATATATTTTGTATCACAAAAACTATGCAGATTACGGTATAAAAGCCGTACAGATGTGTTTCTTTGTTGTTGTTTTAATATGTTTTATGTAGAAGTGGTCAGTTTTGGTAGATTTTGTAGGATTTAGAGACGGCAACACTATTGTTTGTTAAATGTCAAAGTCAAAGAACACAGATGTTCTTTTTTCTGTACCAACATATCAAAGGTATTCTTTGTTGTTGTTTTAATATATTTTATGTAGAAGTGGTCAGTTTTGGTAGATTTTGTAGGATTTAGAGACGGCAACACTATTGTTTGTTAAATGTCAAAGTCAAAGAACACAGATGTTCTTTTTTCTGTACCAACATATCAAAGGTATTGAAGTATTCAGCCGAGAAAATGACGTCATCAGTGCTAAAACATTGATAATTTATTATAAAAAATCTACTGTATAGAAATAAAAAATATTCAAATTAGTTTCTTAAAATAGCTTAATCTTTAAAATAAAAATATAAAAATCGTACCTTAGCTTTTACTTTACATACCGAATTGTACGGAACCCTCTGCGCAATGTTTTTTTTAAATATAATACGCCAAACAATGTAACCACGGGTTTCAAAGTGAATTCGGTCTCTTTATGCCATTTTTGGTAAGAAAACGTAAAATATTACATGAATAGATTTCACATAATCTGTCTAAATTTCAGCATAACATGCCTCGGGGTTGTTAGGCAAGGCGTAATTTTATATGTAAAAAAATAAATATGGTTTTTAACTATGACTTTGTACACGCGATGTCGTTCATTAGTTACAGCGGTGCATCAATACAATCTACGATAATCTAAACACTAATTGCTTTTATGCGATAAAATATAGGTGACGGGGTCAATCCTAACTTGTAATAAATTATAAATGCGGAATTTTGTTTGTCTTTCTTTTACGTCAAGGGCAATGGATCGACGAGATTTTTTAAAGATAGTTGGAGGGCCAAAAAATTTTAATCCCTCCGAAGCCGGAGCGAAAAGCTAGTTAAAAAAAAAGCCTATCCTTTTGGCAATTACATATCCAATAACATTGTTCACCCACACTCGACAATCAGCCAACGCAATCAGCCTGACCGGCCGGCATTGCGTCAAAGTAAAATAACTCCCTAATCAAATTGGGGGGTGGCGAGGTAGGGTAGGCTCAATATATCTTATGTAGTGCTTCCCGAAACCTAAGTGCGACGCGCGACGAGCTAAGACACCCGAATGCATATGAGCAAAACCTACCAACTAAGTTTTGAAGATGATCTCTTTGTTTGTTTGAACGCGCTAATCTCTGGAACTACCAGTTGGATTTGAAGAAGGTTATAATAGTAGTTTATGATACGGGATCATAATAGGGGTAATTAAAACACAAGTGGAATTTGAAATGAGGCGAAGCCGAATTTTTTAATAGCATCCACGAGTGTTTTAATTCCAAGTATGTGCCCGTTCATACACTACTTTATCTAATCCCATGCAATAATACAAAACAAATTGAACTAAGATACAAATTGGCGGCAAACCGCGGTTACCTACCTACTGCGCATGCGCGTTAACTGTCAAGTCACTCCTGATATGCGCGTGTCGATTTTTTCATAGAGTTTAATGTGCCTGTACAAGACAAATCCTCTGCCCTTTCTGCATTTAAAAAAAACAAAACATTACGATATCATTTTCGGCACTGTATCGAAGTTTGACATATTACAGACGCGTTTATATAAAACATATCATTATGAAGTAAAATTCATTCATAAATTTTATCAAAATAATGAAACTGTCAAAACCATACACGATCAAGAGTTAATCTACGAAGAGTAACCACTATAATAGTTGAAAAATATGTAAAAAATTGACAAGTAATAACTAATATCTGATTAACTTTGACTAGAGTCTCAGAAATTAGTCGTTAGACATCGCTATCGAAAAGTTTTTAGACAAATCAGAGATCACATTCATAACTCAGTTGATAGATTTTGTTTACATGCCACCCGAGCTGCCTCAGGTTGCCATGGCGACGATCGGATTTTATCAAAACCCACGCTTTATTCACGGAAAATGTCTCCCAAACAAAAATATCATACGACGCGAGAGTAAATTTTTATGGAGCCGGGGTCCCTAAAATAAAATAGAGTATATTTCCGTGCCGCGATCCGCGATACGGAGTTTTAATGTTGTATTATTTGCTCGTGGTGAAACCTAAACAACTTATCTGGTGTACTTTTTCCGGTCTCGCCGCAGAAATGCGGCGCTTTTTCTTTGGAAGACCATGGGGCATGAGGAGTAACACTGTAGTAGGCCTTATGATGACACGTTGTGGTTCCAAGTAAGGCCTGTTATAAAAGTTTATGGTACTCCTCCATGAAAGAAAGTGATGAACCCGTAAAAAACTGAAAGCTTCTCCCGGTTAAAAAATATCCTATTTATATGTATTGAGTGAGCAAGTGAATAAATTAATGAATACAGACAGATGAACACATGAACACTATAATTATGTAATGTTGGTATTTCATCGTATTATATCCAATATCCACCACATATCCCCAAATAAAAATTCTTTGAAAGTTTTCCATATATTACGGGTTATTATGGTTGAGGTACAAAATTTTGTTCATTACACTTTGTGTAAGTACGCCCAAAAGCAGTAGCTTTCCCTATAGAATAGCTTTCAAAAACTTCCAACCGAAAAGGTGGCAGTTAAAAAAGTTTTCTTTGCACTTTGTACAATGTCGCTTTTTTCCGTGCAAACAGACACGATATCGCAATATAACTGGAAACGTTACAATGATCTGCGGATAAATTCGTATTGTCACGCCTCCTATATATGGAAAAGGATTAACGAATCGAGAAAGAAACGGAAAGTAAGGAATCCATAAGAAGGAAATAATTTTGGAGCTTGTGATATTTGAAAACTCAATAGACATTAGATATGAGCGTATGATCACAGACGACGTACCTAATACAATGGCCATATACTACACCAGTGAAATTCAGTAATCGCATCAATTGTAATCAGGTAACTTTTCAGTATGTTGGGTAAATGAAAAAAGAACAGTTATTCAGATTCAATCAGAAATTATTTGCAGTTAATTACTCGCGCCTGAAGCTCTCATTCATTCCATAACCAACATTGGCCACAACAGTTCCACATTCCACGTTGGCCATTAGCTGGTAAAGCCGGCGCCCGATGGCCAAATAATTCGCGGCGGCAACTTTTAAACAAGAACACTAAATTCCGGCCCGGACAGAGCGTGTACCCCAAGTACCGCACTACACGCGACCGAGACGTTGTGCAAATACTTTACTAACTAATTTTGACTCATCACGCTCCTCGCAAAGGTCAATCGTCAAAATTATTTTGGAACAACCTTATCTAGTACCACTGAGTGACATACTAGTGGACACGAATTGTTCAAATTGACCTGTCAAATAGTAAACTAAATAAAATGTATGGAATGTCAGGATCGCAGTAATTAGATTTCTTACCTCGCTGGAATACAGGTTTGTATTTTTAAATATCATTACACCGTATAAGAAAATGAAAATTTTACCATTTCTCTGTCAATATATCCTCAGTTACGACTAGAAGTATAAAATTAAAATCATTTAACAATTTGAACTCAATACATTAAAAGGATACTGATACATCAAATCTAGAATCGTCAAGTATTTTTAACCGACTTGGAACAAAAGAAGGAGATGGTTTGAATCCGAATTGATCGGATCGTAATTTTTTTAATGTATGAACATCGATTACTCCACCAACTTAGTTCAATAAAAACAACTTAGTTCCCAATTCCACTGATCTCGATGACTAGTACAAACATTTTTTTCTTACTTTATGTTTTTGAAGTCGGTAATACTTTTTTTAAAGGTTTATTTTATCTATATTCTGAACTTTTAAGCCATATCAAGCCTACGATAAAACCTAGAACGGTAAATCTGTTAACGCGCCTCCAACAAATTGCGCAAAGAGCACCTGTCAGAACCCCTCCCACTCGGCTAATCCGAATATTTTTTCGTGTCCACCCCTCACTTACTGCGGCGTGATGCTTAGTTAATCCCGGCTCGGCGTCGAGACTCACCTGGGAACAATCAAAATGAAAAATGTAAATCAAAGCGCGCCGGGCAGTTTTAACTTTTCATACTTTAAATGGCTCTGTTATAGATAAATAATTCATGAAGACCTGATACGACCACGTCTACCACTATCACCAATAGTTGATCGCAATCTAGTTATCCTAATAACATACTACTGAACCGATTTAAAATATATGTAAAGGCTCGGTTCGAAGTGTTGATTTATTTTTCGAAAATATTGCGCGTGCAGCTCAGTGGGTACACATAATAGAAGTGAAACTCCTTAAAAAATAAACTTCATTATTGATAAACATTTCTAACCCGGCCGTGCCCAGGCTTTAGATATACAATGTATAGCTCTTTCTCCTTCTTTTTTTTTATTCTTCATACGAGCTGCTGGACGTCCTGGGGCCGTGCCGATATAGCCGCACAGATCTGCTTATCCAGGTCCTGTTGCTGCACCAGGCTTCATGATGTTCCTCGGGTATGATGGTCAAGTCCTGAGGGTGGACATTGACGGTAGGCCAGGCTTCTCAAATTGCGTACGTGTGTCTTCCACGCCGGTCCCAGTTCAAGAGCAGCGTGTGTGCTCGCCGACTGTTCCAGATCAAATGCCCTGAATCAACATTATTTGTATCTCACCTCGATTTCTAATTATTGTCTTATATTTCCTCCTGTTGATATTCACTCAGCGTTTTCACTGTCATCTGTCATCTCTCGACCAATCACGAGATGCGTGTATCACAGAGTATTTTTCATAGACAACATTCCATAGATTGAAGATCGTTGCTTCTTGTTTTAATTACTTCAATCAATTTGCCATTATCTTCTTATTCCAACATCCCTGATATGCCCGCCTTTCAAATTAAACAATTGTACAAGTACACATTTAACAATCAATAATAACATTCCTTTGTTAGTTCGTTAATCTACCAACAGATGGCGCTACTAGTCCATAATCCATATTATACAATTTTATTTATTTATTTCATTTTTATTAACTTCTGACTATCCAGATTCCTGCTCGCGTCTAATTCCTTGGAGGAATATTTCATCAAGGAGGAAATATTGCTACAACGGGTTGCCTTACAGCTCCCGAAACCGTTGCCGACCCCAGGCCAATGATTTTTTTGAGGCTATACCTAATGAGTGGCCAGCTCTGTTGAGGTATATAGATGGAAAAGCCTCTTCGTGCGGTTTGTCGTATAATGTACATAGATTTTTCGTTATAAAAAACCCATTGGTACATGGTCGGATGTAGGAATCGAACCCGCGACTTTTCAGTTGCGAGCCGACGTCTTATCCACTCGACCACCGACGTCCCGACTTCTCTTTCTCTTTACGTTATATCTTACTTCTCTCTCATGTAACGAAATGTGCCTAAACGTGACGCGTCCTTGAAATTTCACTCTCAATTCTCGTCCAAAAATTATCGAATCGCCGCCTAAGAAGTTTCACTTCAAAAATTAAATATATACGACTAAGTATTTAGGTATCATTATTTAGCACTATATCCAAATAGAAAAAAAAACAAATGTAGTCGTTATACAGTTATAAGAGTGCCCGTAGCTCTATAAATATTGTACATAGAGCGAGTGAGGGGCCATAAAACGCTCCCATATATCCACACTTCAGCTTTTAACAATTTTGTTCTGCGTACGTACACTGTCATAAAAGTTGTTCTTGGACAATTTAGTCAATAACTCACGAGACATTACAAAGGTTTTGAAAACACACACTAGTGCTTCTGTAACTGAAATAGCAAGTAAATGCAACAAAGTAGCAGTGTATTTGCAAACCGCGCTAGTGTCAGACACAACCGCATTAACAACAGCACGTACAAGAGCTATCAACTAAGTTTTTCATGTGCTGAAAACAATTATTCAGATACTATAATGTTTATATCTGTTTTAATGAACCGACATAAATAAGTTACAATAACGGATGAAAAATATCGAATCGTGCACAAATTAAAATTGGAAAGCGCACAATTAATTATTTTCATGAATATTGCGTAATCTGTTTTATCATTGCAAACAGCATTCGATAGATTCCGTTAATAAAGTCCATTGGAATGCGAGCGAGCGTTCAATAAATCGAATCATTTTGCTTGTTTATTCGCCATTCCATAATAATATTGATAATTCATTGTATAATATTTCAGATTTTCTGTAGATTTTTTAAAATGGCAACCTATATTTTAGAAGCTGCCACAATTTTAGGAACAAATCGAACCAACATTTATTTTCTATATAATTCATACCCTTTTGAAAAACGTTAACTTATGCGAAAGACTGAAAGACGTATTTAATTACTTGTGTCGTAGAGTAGTTTTGCCAAGGTTCACGTAAATCCGACCAATATTTTCCCATACCAACTTTTATATCCCATTTTGTTCCTTTTATAGATTGAATTTCGAATCCGAGTTTGCCATACAGACCTGCATAAACTGCCTGACACAATCAGCGCCATGTTCCCTCAGGAACACCTGCAGGGTACGTATCCCGCGCGCCGACAACAGCCGGTACCCGTTACCGTTGTCACCCGCGGCCGTCGCGAAGTACACGGCCCCGGTGTCGCCTTCACCCATTATTGTGTACCGCTCACATCACGCACTTAGTATGACAAACACTTAGACGGTTAGGAGACCTAGTGGTTAGTAAAGGGTTCCGGGTTCGAATATCAGGTCAAGTATTATGACCTTACAAGCTTTGCGCCGAGGCTTAGCCGGTGGAAAAATTGGAAATGTGACAAAAAGTTAGCATAATCTCTGGCCCTCAAACTATCTTCTGTGCAAAAAACGACCGCCCTGCCCTGGTTTCGCATGTTGAAAATGTTGAAATCTTTTAAATATATAAATATTGGCAGGTGCACTAAGAAAGGATTTTTCGAAAACCATCCCCTAAGGGGGTGAAATGGGGTGTCGGTGTAAACGTTTGTATGGAAAATCGTATTCCCTGTATGCCATGTTTACATAATTTACGTGACTATTTCTAATACAATGCGTTATGGCGTGAAAAAGGGCAAACAAACAAAAAAAACACACTTTCGCATATATGTATAATAATTAACAGGATGTCAAAAAGTGGTTGTCGTTGGACACACAATGGACAACATTTCATTTTTTTAATCACCCATTTTTATTACTTTAATTAAAAATATATTAAAAAATAAGTAACACGTATTTTTGTATTTTATTTTTGGTTGAGTTTTTATATTTTTAATTTAATTATGAATTTTTATAAATTCTGAGGACTTATAAACTAAAAACCTTAGCTAGGACTAAAATTAAGAAATATAAACTGTCACCCAAAGAAAGTGACTGATAGTGTCAGTCAAGCCACAGAGTAAACGTTATAGAAATGCAAAGAGTATAATATACCGTGTTCCAAATAGGTGTTGCCGTAGCCGGAACTCAAATCGCCCACAACATTATTCATAATGTATATAATAATACTAGCTTTTGTCCGCGGTTTCACTCGTAAATATATTTCCTGTGATAGCCTATTCGAAACTAGCAAAACTTCCAAAAAATATTATATAAAAGAAGTATTTTTATAATATTATTTAAAGAATAATTATTAATTTAACTTCAAATGGAATAAAAATGGGTAAAATTAATAGAAGGCAACACCTGAGTTCAATAACTAACAACTCTGCCAACAGACATTAGTATTTTTAAATTAGAGGGTTAGCACAGATTAGGGCACCTATTAATCCTCATTTTTCAATATTTCAGTATTTTTAAAATAACTCGAAAATTAAAGGATATAAAAATGAAAAAAAATGAAAAATAAGCTTTCTAGCATGTAATCTCCAAACGGTTTTCGAATTTTGGTACCTTACGAAAAATGAAATGTTGTCCATTATATAGCCATTGAAATAAATATATATCAAACATCTTCAGTATGATTTGGACCCATTTAATTTGGATGGATAAATAAACGAACTTTCTGTATATTACAGGCATGGAAAGCTTTACATTTTGTACTTATCCCATTCGCAATTAAATCAATCACAAGTCACGTACTATTTCAGCAGGAGACGCTATGCCATCACAAAGTTTATCATTGTAAGCGCAGTCAGACGTGCAGAAATAACGTTTCCAAGTTGAGACATGAAGCCCTCTATCTAGACAGTCACGTCTAATGTAAAGTCTAGAATTGTAGATCTAAAACAAACCTCTCAGACAAGCGGTATCACATTTTTGTTGGGAAAGGAAACTTCTCTTTCAAGTGATTGGAATCTCCAATACAGACCATGCATATTTCATGGCCGCGCTTTACATGCCCCGAGAAAACCTAACTACGTAACTAAACGAGGGGGCTATTCGTTGATGTTGATATCTAATACATTCATTACAGGCACATTTGACGCCTTCTTTCTGTGTACTGTATTTAGGACGAAAAGTATTCTATAAACATAATAATACAAGGATTGTAGCAATAGATAGGTAGTATGATGTATTTAGCTACGAAAAATGCCATGAATTATGATTCTTGGTTTTACTATGGTAAAACCTCGTTACATTAATATAGGCAGTTTTTATGCTCTATATATTATAACGTATAATAAAAAAACAGATGGGTCTTGGAAGAGTTGGTCGAAGAAACTTCGCATATCATATTAGTGACATTTTTTAAAACACTCCTATATCAAAGAGCATAAAACAGATGACAAGATGTATGCTGAATCTTTGGTATCTACCTACTCGATAGAGATTAAGAAGTTAATGGTTGAATTTGGCACAGTAAAATGTACGTCAACTAAACACAACATCAAGGAATAGAGACAGATTCGAAGCAGTTTTTTACATAAACGATAGCGACCTGAATTACTAGAATAACAATGTAGTGTTTTCGAATACTCGCTTACATTAAACCTAAGATATAAACACTAGTTTCGTCCTACACTTTATTCCACATTTAGTTAAGATTTTATTATATACAAAATAACAGAGTAATAGTTATTTACGTTATTTAATGTTAAAATGTCGCACACAAAAGCTGCCTCCATCTGATTATTAAAAGTACAAAGAGAATACAAGTTATTGTATTGTGTGCCCGGCGCCCGGCGAAAGGCAATTTACACTTGGCGTGCTTTGTTTAGTGCTGACTGCTCAACAAACAAGTGTTATTTTCTTGTGGTTGTATGGAAGAGGCGCGATTTATGTGAAGAAAGTCATGTTTAACGGATGAACTGTTAATAAATATAAGACAATACATTATATTTGAACATAGTACCTAACCTAGTAGAAAGTACCTACTCGAAAGTTCCACTTAAAGATGTGATTATACAAAATAAGTGACACTTCTTCACTATGTAATATATATCCCCCACCGCGTCACGCAAAAACCACTGAACGGATTTTGTTGCGGTTTTCATTATTATATAAGTTGATTCACGATGATTAAACATGGACCTATCATGTTTAGGAGCTGAGCATTAACAGTACATATAAGTGAATCAAGTGGAGGAAAAAAGTTAGCCCCAGCGAGTTTTCACGGCGTATGCGTTTATCCGTCAGAGATAAAACAAAATGATACAAGAAAGAATTGTGTAGAATAAAACGATCTACAAAAAAAGAAAGATAAAAAAATCTACATATTTTGATATATGCTACTAAGAACTACCCATAGGGCTTCTCCTATTAACTAAGCTCCTAATTAAAATATATCATTTAATTATTATAAATAGTTTGATATAAACTATAGTGGTGCGAGTAAGTTCAGTAATGCAGGTGTATTTTCAGAAGTAATGCAGCGAACAAACGGAACTGCACCTCGTATATCAATACAAGCCCGCGGTGCATCTTCCTTCCTCCAAACTCTAAACGTACCGGACTTTCATTACTCATTATGATTGTTCCACTACAAGAGAATTGTGAGTATATCTAATACTAATAATAAAGCTGAACAGTTTGTTTGTTTGAACGCTCTAATCTCTGGAGCTACCAGTCGGATTTGAAAAAATCTTTTTGCATTTGATAGCTCAATTAGCAGTAACCATTAAAGCGGGTATGCAACCGCAAGGCACCGCTACAAAATATATAGATGAAAGATTGACTAATGTCTTGTATGACAGAAGCGAAAGGAAATGCTGGTAAAATTTATATTATTTATAAAAGAATTTATTGGTTGAAGACAATGTTAAAAGTACACACAATCGCCGAGCTTGTATGCAAGGTATGATAAATATAAAAAGAAGCGGAAGAGGTATGACAGGAACGTAGCAATTGAATGCCTATTGTGTCTGTCTACCCTACTTGGTATAAAAAGCGTTATGATAGATAGATGATGGGAATAAATGATTCGAGAAAATTAGAATAGCTTTACACCCGTATTCAAGAACAACACTTGGCCAAGTGTAATCGTTCTCCTAGTTAAATTTATGATTTTTTACAGTAGCTACTGAACTGACGGCCATAGGAAAACACTGTATTGGACAATTTGCACTAGTGTGAGTATTCTTACAGTGTCCGCTGAGTGCCGACACTCAAGTAACGTTATTGAAACGAAATTTTGACCACAGTGGGTCCTTGTCCACTGTGTCTTCGCTAAGTGTTGTTCTTAAATACAGGTGTAAAGGCGTCTAAGTGTTATTTTTATTTTTTTTTTTTTTTTATTTTTTTTTATATTTATTTATCCTTCTTTCAAGACAAAACGGAGCAACAGAGATAGTTAGAGAAGCCATTTTTTAACCTTCGGAATAATTCTTATGTCACATTTAGAACATTTCCACGGCCGAAGCCGGATCCGAAAGCTAGTATCCTATATGTAAACGATTGGAGGTATCAATCAATTAATTTACATTTGGTCTCAATCTCAATCAACCTCGCCAAACAGCTATGAAACACGAATCCAAATTACGTAACTCACGTGAAAAAAAAAATCTATAAATTTACGACGTAAAATTATGTCCATCCATCTATTAATATTTCGTTGCTATCATACGAATCATAGTGTAAACGCGTACGTAAACAAACGATATAGTTAACGTAAACATAATTTCAACTGAAATCTGCGGGGAAACCGGCCCGACCGTCAGTAGCGACGCGCGCGTAGCAACTACGCCGGCCGCTACGAACCGCCACGAACTCACGTCTGTAAAAGTCTACGAAATTTACCTTCAAATAATTTCGCGTGCCAGCTTTCTACAAGCCAAATGATTGTATCTATATGCCTAAAATAGGACAAAAGTAGGTATCTTGAAATAGGTACCTTTTTTTGAATCCTGTTAAAAATTAAGTTTTTGTTAAAGATTTGTTATTTTTCGGAATGATATACAACCTATGTATCAAACTGTACCACATTTTATACAAATACGTTATAGTCGTTATGGCGTGTTTGGGTCAAAGACTAATCTATCAACGTATAACGAACTAGCGTTTATAACTTAGTTATCTAATAGAGATAGATATAATATGCTACTACGGACTTTTTTGTAGATCATTTTATTCTACATAATTCTTTCCTACATCATTTTGTTATATATCTCTGACGGATTAGACAGCATACGCCATGAAAACTCGCTGGGGGGCTAACTTCCCCCCCCCCGACTTGATTCACTTATACTGTTAAATTAGCTCAGTTCCTAAACATAATAGGTCCATGTTTAATTCTCGTAAAACTACCCGGTGAATAAATTTTCGCAGGTAGGCAAGGAGTTATCTAGGCTACTTTCATCCCGGAAATGTTTAGGGTTCCTCTGTAAAAAATTAGAAACTTTTCACTACGCGGTCGAAGGCGAAGGCATCATTTAGTAAATAAATAATACCAAACCCAAGAATCGAACCGGATCACTTCAAGACTAATAGGTAAAACCTAAACGAAAACATTTTGGAGTTAGTGTTTTCGCCCACCGTTACCGGTGTCAAATTAATACATGGTGCGGGCCTCGGCGTTGGATTGATGAGTGCTATGTGATGGATTGACGGCCGATCGCGGATCCATCGCTTCAGACGTCACCGCCGGATCCCGAGACGATTTTTTCATCCCTTCTCCGTTATTTAACCTTTAGTTTAGGTATAAATGTATAATGTACGTATGACTAGCCACACGCCCGCGGTTTCGTTCGCATATACTCGTAAATCCACTAATATTAAATGTGAAAGTGTGCTTGTGTGTGCTCTCCAGTGACATAGGTTACTTATTATTCCTGGAAAATATCTCAGTCCCTCGGGAAAATTAAAGTTTTCATTAACAACTTTTTTACAAGTGTAATTTTTCATCCGGTCAGGTCCAGCCAGCGTTATTTACCCATTTTTGAGGAGTGACAAGCTCCGTTTATGTACTTACTTCGGGATTGAACTTTTTATACATATTTAATTTATACATATACCTACTTATAACATAAAATTCCATGTGAAAAGAAAAGTTGCCAGGAGGCAAGTATACATAATTCAAACACGCCTACAACGAACCAAACGACAAACAAAGAAGGCGGGCAAACATCAAAAAACTCTTAAACAAAAACCCACAAACCGCACACAATCTGCAGAAAACATCGCGACATCTTTGTTCGAGGGACCTTAATAAGGGACCAAGATAATGTTAAAAAGGATTTAGTTTATACAGGGCAACGCGGTCTGTGCTACGAGCTACGACACGGCTACGACTCTAGCTACTAGAAGTATATAGCTATGTGAATCTATACAAACTAGTGACCCGCTTAATAAATGTACATAAAGTTAGCGAAACACTTCTTGCGAATGCGATCCAAAGTTATTTTATATTTTGCCGCTAATTATCCGTGAATTATTCGTGAAATAATAAAATTTGCCGCTCATTTATTTCAGGAGTTACAGGGTGTTTCGCTAACTTCATATAAAGTTAGCGAAACAACTTTTTAAATATAACAATTTTGAAAAAGTATGCATGCAGTAAATTGCCGTTAATTATCCGTAAACTATTCGTGAAAGAATGAAGTTTGCCGCTCATTTATTTCAGAAGTTACAGGGTGTTTCGCTAACTTCATATAAAGTTAGCGAAACAACTTTTTAAATATAAAAATTTTGAAAAAGTATGCATGCAGTAAATTTCCGTTAATATCCGTAAATTATTCGTGAAAGAATGAAGTTTACCGCTCATTTATTTCTGAAGTTACAGGGTGTTATATAATGTAAGTTAATTATAGAAACTTTCTAAATGCGCAAGAAAAAGACAATATTATTAGCAATATTTTGTCTCTCTTAAACCTCTAAAAACTTATAAATAGAAAGAAAAAGAGGATGGGTTCTCTTTTTAGGATACAGGTTGTTTCGATAAATATTTAAAAAAATCTTTAAAATGATATGTAAAAGTGAATATGCAGTAATTTTCCGAAAACTAAGTGCAATTAATCCCTGAAAGAAAAAAAACTGCCGCGAAACTATCTAAAAAAATACAGTGTGTTTTTCTTTTCACTTGTCGAGATAGCGACCAAAAAACAAAAAAATAGCTAAACGCGATATGTACTTTTTGTCAGTAAACCATCTCCTATAGGAATAGGAAAATCCTCTGTTCTCATTCTCAAGTTACAGGTTGGTTCGCTAACTTTCTATGGAGACAAAAAGTCACTAAAATGTAAAAGTGAATATGCAGTCATTTTCAGAAAATTAAGTGCAATTAATCCCTGAAAGAAAAAAATTTGCCGCGCAACTATCTAAAAAAATACAGTGTTTTTCTTTTCACTTGTCGAGATAGCGACCAAAAAACAACAAAATAGCTAAACGCGATATGTACTTTTTGACAGTAAACCATCTCCGAATTATTCGTGGAATAGGAAAAATTTCCTCTGTTCTCATTCTCAAGTTACAGGTTGTTTCGCTAACTTTCTATGGAGACAAAAAGTCACTAAAATGTAAAAGTGAATATGCAGTAATTTTCCGAAAATTACATGCAATTAATCCCTGAAAAAAAAATTTGCCGCGCAACTATCTAAAAAAATACAGAGTGTTTTTCTTTTCACTTGTCGAGATAGCGACCAAAAAACAAAAAAATAGCTAAACGCGATATGCACTTTTTCTCAGTAAACCATCTCCGAATTATTCGTGGAATAAGAAAAATTTCCTCTGTTCTCATTCTCAAGTTACAGGGTGTTTCGCTAACTTTCTATGGAGACAAAAAGTCACTAAAATGTAAAAGTGAATATGCAGTAATTTTCCGAAAATTACATGCAATTAATCCCTGAAAAAAAAATTTGCCGCGCAACTATCTAAAAAAATACAGAGTGTTTTTCTTTTCACTTGTCGAGATAGCGACCAAAAAACAAAAAAATAGCTAAACGCGATATGCACTTTTTCTCAGTAAACCATCTCCGAATTATTCGTGGAATAGGAAAAATTTCCTCTGTTCTCATTCTCAAGTTACAGGGTGTTTCGCTAACTTTCTATGAAGACAAAAAGTCACTAAAATGTAAAAGTGAATATGCAGTAATTTTCAGAAAATTAAGTGCAATTAATCCCTGAAAGAAAAAAATTTGCCGCGCAACTATCTAAAAAAATACAGAGTGTTTTTCTTTTCACTTATCGAGATAGTGACCAAAACACAAAAAATAACTAAACGCGATATGTATTTTTTGTCAGTAAACCATCTCCGAATTATTCGTGGAATAGGAAAAATTTCCTCTGTTCTCATTCTCAAGTTACAGGGTGTTTCGCTAACTTTCTATGAAGACAAAAAGTCACTAAAATGTAAAAGTGAATATGCAGTAATTTTCAGAAAATTAAGTGCAATTAATCCCTGAAAAAAAAAATTGGCCGCGCAACTATCTAAAAAAATACAGAGTGTTTTTCTTTTAACTTGTCGAGATTGCGAACAAAAAACAAAAAAATAGCTAAACGCGATATGCACTTTTTCTCACTAAACCATCTCCGAATTATTCATGGAATAGGAAAAATTTCCTCTGTTCTCATTCTCAAGTTACAGGTTGTTTCGCTAACTTTCTATGGAGACAAAAAGTCACTAAAATGTAAAAGTGAATATGCAGTAATTTTCCGAAAATTAAGTGCAATTAATCCCTGAAAGAAAAAAATTTGCCGCGCAACTATCTAAAAAAATACAGAGTGTTTTTCTTTTAACTTGTCGAGATTGCGAACAAAAAACAAAAAAATAGCTAAACGCGATATGCACTTTTTCTCACTAAACCATCTCCGAATTATTCGTGGAATAGGAAAAATTTCCTCTGTTCTCATTCTCAAGTTACAGGTTGTTTCGCTAACTTTCTATGGAGACAAAAAGTCACTAAAATGTAAAAGTGAATATGCAGTAATTTTCCGAAAATTAAGTGCAATTAATCCCTGAAAGAAAAAAATTTGCCGCGCAACTATCTAAAATAATACAGAGTGTTTTTCTTTTCACTTGTCGAGATAGTGATCAAAACACAAAAAAATAACTAAACGCGATATGTATTTTTTGTCAGTAAACCATCTTCGAATTATTCGTGGAATAGGAAAAATTTCCTCTGTTCTCATTCTTAAGTTACAGGGTGTTTCGCTAACTTTCTATGAAGACAAAAAGTCACTAAAATGTAAAAGTGAATATGCAGTAATTTTCCTAAAATTAAATGCAATTAATCCCTGAAAAAAAAAATTTGCCGCGCAACTATCTAAAAAAATACAGAGTGTTTTTCTTTTCACTTGTCGAGATAGTGACCAAAACACAAAAAATAACTAAACGCGATATGTATTTTTTGTCAGTAAACCATCTCCGAATTATTCGTGGAATAGGAAAAATTTCCTCTGTTCTCATTCTCAAGTTACAGGGTGTTTCGCTAACTTTCTATGAAGACAAAAAGTCACTAAAATGTAAAAGTGAATATGCAGTAATTTTCAGAAAATTAAGTGCAATTAATCCCTGAAAAAAAAAATTGGCCGCGCAACTATCTAAAAAAATACAGAGTGTTTTTCTTTTAACTTGTCGAGATTGCGAACAAAAAACAAAAAAATAGCTAAACGCGATATGCACTTTTTCTCACTAAACCATCTCCGAATTATTCGTGGAATAGGAAAAATTTCCTCTGTTCTCATTCTCAAGTTACAGGTTGTTTCGCTAACTTTCTATGGAGACAAAAAGTCACTAAAATGTAAAAGTGAATATGCAGTAATTTTCCGAAAATTAAGTGCAATTAATCCCTGAAAGAAAAAAATTTACCGCGCAACTATCTAAAAAAATACAGAGTGTTTTTCTTTTAACTTGTCGAGATTGCGAACAAAAAACAAAAAAATAGCTAAACGCGATATGCACTTTTTCTCACTAAACCATCTCCGAATTATTCGTGGAATAGGAAAAATTTCCTCTGTTCTCATTCTCAAGTTACAGGTTGTTTCGCTAACTTTCTATGGAGACAAAAAGTCACTAAAATGTAAAAGTGAATATGCAGTAATTTTCCGAAAATTAAGTGCAATTAATCCCTGAAAGAAAAAAATTTGCCGCGCAACTATCTAAAATAATACAGAGTGTTTTTCTTTTCACTTGTCGAGATAGTGATCAAAACACAAAAAAATAACTAAACGCGATATGTATTTTTTGTCAATAAACCATCTCCGAATTATTCGTGGAATAGGAAAAATTTCCTCTGTTCTCATTCTCAAGTTACAGGGTGTTTCGCTAACTTTCTATGGAGACAAAAAGTCACTAAAATGTAAAAGTGAATATGCAATAATTTTCCGAAATTTAAGTGCAATTAATCCCTGAAAAAAAAAATTTGCCGTGCAACTATCTAAAAAAATACAGAGTGTTTTTCTTTTAACTTGTCGAGATTGCGAACAAAAAACAAAAAAATAGCTAAACGCGATATGCACTTTTTCTCAGTAAACCATCTCCGAATTATTCGTGGAATAAGAAAAATTTCCTCTGTTCTCATTCTCAAGTTACAGGTTGTTTCGCTAACTTTCTATGGAGACAAAAAGTCACTAATATGCAAAAGTAAATATGCAGTAATTTTCAGAAAATTAAGTGCTATTAATCCCTAAAAGAAAAAAATTTGCCTCGCAACTATCTAAAAAAATACAGAATGTTTTTCTTTTAACTTGTCGAGATAGCGACCAAAAAACTAAAAAATAGCTAAACGCGGTATGCACTTTTTCTCAGTAAACTTACTGCATATTCACTTTTACATTTTAGTGACTTTTTGTCTCCATAGAAAGTTAGCGAAACACCCTGTAACTTGAGAATGAGAACAGAGGATTTTTTTCTTATTCCACGAATAATTCGGAGATTCAGTAAACCAACTGAGAAAAAGTGCATATCGCGTTTAGCTATTTTTTTGTTTTTTGGTCGCTATCTCGACAAGTGAAAAGAAAAACACTCTGTATTTTTTTAGATAGTTTCGCGGCAGTTTTTTTTCTGTCAGGGATTAATTGCACTTAGTTTTCGGAAAATTACTGCATATTCACTTTTACATATCATTTTAAAGATTTTTTTAAATTGTTCCTGACTTGTCCGCGAGCCGCGCGGTGGCAGCATCGGCGGGAGCGAGCGACGGGCGCGACAGTGACGTCATCAATACGGTTATGAAATTTTATTAATATGTGCATAATGTAGGGATAGGCACGGGGGCTATTTGTGACATATAGGCTATTAAGGTTTCAGCGTAGACATGAAAGTTTCATTAAAACGGTGAGCTCTGTCCACGACACGAGCTTACTGCGCCGTATTGGTCCTGGTAGAGGTCGAGAACGACCGATGAGAACAACTGTAAAGATTTCATCAAAGTACGAGAGTTTCATCAAATCTGTCCACGGCTTAACAGTTCGCTGCGCCGTGATGATCCCGGCAGGAGGTCGATAACGACCTGCGATCGCCGGGATTTAACGTGAGAGGTCGAGAACGACTTATGATCAAATCTGTCCACGGCCCAACAGTGTGTTGCGCCGTGATGATCCCGGCAGGAGGTCGATAACGACCCGCGATCGCCGGGATTTAACCACGGGAGGTCGAGAACGACTTACGATCAAATCTGGCCACGGCCCAACAGTGTGTTGCGCCGTGATGATCCCGGCAGGAGGTCGATAACGACTTGCGATCGCTGGGATTTAACCGCCGAATAGGTCGAGAACGACCTGGCGAGAGGTCGAGAACGACCGACACGATATCTGTGGAAGCTTCATTATCTCTGTAAAAAAAACTTCCGAAATCTCTGCGAGTCTATTATATAGCGCGCAGAGATAGGTCTAAGTGTGCCAGAGAGCGCGCACCGACGAATCACGACAACGATCGCTACGCGGCGACACGGAAGTAACGTACAGAGTTGCCGCCTGTACGTGAAATATGTCGGGCGGGATTGCTCCTAGCCGGGAGGTGTGGATCGGCAGGCCAGTAGAAGAACCACGATGATATTGGTTGGTCTGTCGCGGACGCGCGGCAGACTGGTTGTCGAGGTGGGCTCCAACTTCTCATAGCGATATCGTGCCCGACGGTTTTTCCGGGGTCGCACAATGAGCAACTAATACGAGGAAATTGAACGAGCGTGGTTACTGGCCTGGTCTGTTTCAGACAGATAAGTAATTGTCTTGATCTCTGGATCCATGCTGGCCCGGGAGGTTTGCTCTCCGTCCCGACAATACTGACGACCAAAATCGACACGAGACTGCCGGAGCTCTTTTTAGCATCCAACCCGCGACCATACAGTTTATGAAGGGTGTCTGTCTGTTTACCCCTTTCTTACACTATCTACGTGATACTACAAGCTCAAGGGTGTCTGTCTGTCAAACCCTTTTGGCGTTACACCGTGATATACTATGAGATGTCTGTCTGTTGAATCATTCAAACACGTCGCCGCGTGATATGAGCTACGGGAGTCTGTCTGTCTACCCCTCTAGATTCATATCACGTATTTGCTACAAAACATTTAATTTGTATGTATAACTTTGGGATCAAAGCGAGATGATAACTGGAAGTTATCCCTTAACTTTGACTTGTGGACGTGCGAGCGAGATGGCAACAACGGATTCACCCTCTCCCTCACACACTAGAGCACGTTGAGTTTGCTGAATCTACTAACTGACTTTATGCGAACAACGGTCATTTACGGAACCATTTTTCACTATCGAAATGACGTTTGGAGCGGATTATCCTAGAAACTAATTAACCACGCTTAATGATGTTTGTTGACAGGGATACATGACCAGCCCCGGCTGATATTGGAAGTTTGTCTGAACGAGTTGAGATTCAGACTCGCCGGGTAAGCGGGATTAACTCCCCGACTTTGACCAAATTGGGCCGCTGATTCACGGTTTATCGAATGTCCTGAAAGAACGCTGAAACCTTTGCCTGTATACTAACCTGTAATCTGTTCTGGTCTGGGACCCTTATCGAATGCATATTGTGTCGTTTGCATACGACTATAGATATAAGAGTTATGGGGTATGAAAAGTCGGAACCATAAAACTTTTGCGAATTTGCCTGTTTTAATAAATGTTGAATATCTTGGTTTTTCACTGCTCCTGAAACCTGAAAATTGATATGTGGCCATTCTCGTGGTCCGCCCACAGAATGATGATAGTACTGAGCCCGCACGCTTACTAGAACTACATGTAACCGTGAGCGGCAACTTTAAACCATTTTCCTGAAAAATCTACTGAAAATTCCTGAAATAGAGTAATCTTAGACTATTGCTGTCAACGAGTTCTGTATAACTAGATTTTTCCTATACTCTAGCTAACTAGATATAGACGGTAGCCAGCCTGAAACATTATGCACACGTTAGGCAGGTTTAGGGTACCTAGGTGACGACCTAAGGTCCTGAAAATTACTATGTATCTAGATCTAACTACTCTTTATTGTATTTCAATTGTATTTATTGTGTATATTTTATAAATTTTGAGATATTCCAAATATTGTGAAAAATTGTAACTTATGTGATTTATGATGTAATTAACTGTATTTATGTAATTGTAAATATTATATGTGTTTCTTGGTGTTATCTTCACATATAATTAACTTACGAAACACCGGTAGAGTCATTAAAAGATATATAAAAATAAATAAATCGAGAGCTTGGCCGGAATCCGCACCCCCTCCCTGCCGCACGGAAATTTTGGGACGAAACCAATAAAAAGCGAGCGCTACCGCCGATCGACACAGTCCACTCACAGACGCGCCCGGAACCGGTACAAGCTCGAGATCTAAGAACAAACTCTGACGTTTTATTTGAAGCAACCTCCTTCACCACCGTAACCTTTGAGCGAATGACCATTCGACGTTAGAGCAGCCTCCGTGAATATCAGTGTGCGTCGACTCCGTCCAGAGCTATCGAAAGAAGACCCAGTCCCGCACATTTTGGACCTTCGAGAGCCGAATATCAAGAACCTCCTTCGAAGAATTTGGTCATTTGCTCTGGTTGCGATCGTGTCAAGTACCGAGATGCCAATCACACGCTCGAAATCCGGTTCCGTGACCTCGCGCCGGTTGTCGGGAGGCGCCGCCGCCGACGGTGCGCGTTCGTCCGGGTCAGTCGAACGAGACACCCGCGCACCTCGTCCGGGTACGTCATCGGAGGCACTCACGTCCGCTGCTGTGAGGCCGCCGTCCGCCGCTGTGGGGCCGCCCTCCGCCGCTGTGGGGCCGCCCTCCGCCGCTGTGAGGCCGCCCTCCGCCGCTTTGAGGCCGCCCTCTGCCGCTGTGTGGCCGCCGTCCGCCGCTGTGGGGCCGCCCTCCGCCGCTGTGAGGCCGCCCTCCGCCGCTTCGAGGCCGCCCTCTGCCGCTGTGTGGCCGCCGTCCGCCGCTGTGGGACCGCCGCCCGCCGCTGTGGGGCCGCCGACCGTTGCTGTGGGGCCGCCACACGCCGCTGCGCTGCTGTTGCCGCCCGCCGCTGCGCTACTGCCGCCACGCGCTGCTATTCCGCCGCCGCTCTCCGTGGACACTCACACCGCGACGTCCGCCACCCGCGTCACTGAGGAAGCAACCACCAGCACCGACACGTATGCGACGCGCTACACGTCGGAGGAGCACGCGACCACCGCGCGGAGCCCGGAAACTCGCCATCCACATTCCGTGAGTATGCGATCGGTTGCGTCCCAGCAACATCTGAAGAGGAAGATGGAGCTGCTCCAGCAGCAGGAAGAGATCCTCCAGAAGCAGATGAAGCTGACGGAGGAGAAGAGAGCGCTGCTGGAGATGGAGATTGAAGCTGGGAGCGATGCTGGTGGAAACTCTGTCCAGGGTGAGCGAACGGCGGAGTGGGTGAGCGGCCACATGCTGGCA